>JAEMOT010003272.1:0-24819 GCA_019297695.1 Apostasia ramifera | reverse complement strand
TAAAATTAATTATTTATAATAATATTTATAATAATATTTATATAATGAAAAGTATAATTAAATTTTATTCTTAGAAGTTTACAATTAAATTGGTTAATGATGTATGAGTAAAACGTGGATACAGTTGAAAAATATAATTAAAAGTTTATTCTTTAAATTTATTTAAAATTAAGGTGGTTAAATTTAACATGATAAAAGAAGTGTTTATGCTCACAGATCAACTAAGTACTTTATATATTATTGATTATATATGAATATATGTATGCATGTATATTTAAAGATTAGGTTTGAAGCTAATTACACTTGTAATGTGAATTATGACGCAATCATAGTATAGATTTTTTTATAGGATTATTTCTTTTTGTTTTGTTCTCTTTTATTTAGATTAGGGCAAATTATTTGTAAATTTTTTAGGTATTAGAATTCTTGTATTTTAGTTCATAAAATTATAATTTTCTTATTTTCAAATTTTATTGCTATTTTGTCTATCCTTTAGATTAATTTAAATGGATTTGTGATTGACTTATTTAGCTTATTAAGATAACTATGAATCTAATAATAGAGAAATGCAAGTAATTTTGTGATATATAACTTTTTTGCCATTAAGTGAACGCTCTTAAATTAAATAAGCCTTATAATTTTAGTACCAAGCAAACTGGCCAAATAATAATAAAACTTAAAATTCAGAAACATATATATAATTATTCAAATTTTAAGGACGAATACGTAGTGGCACTAGTAGTTTAACAACCTATAGGTAATTTATTGCTGGCATATTAAAATATGATTCTCTCTTTTACAAATCAATGAGAGACAAACTCGAACATAAATTTAAGAAGTATTTTCGTTTTGGTTGTGGCTTAATAATTGAGCCGCAATACTATTTTGAATAGCAAAGTCGATATGATGAAAAATAAGTGGAGAGGCTATTAGGCGATTCATAAGTTGACTTTTAATTCAAAGATGTTGCACACAAGTCAATAATGAAACCGCTTCAGGACTCAAAGTTATTATTTTTTGTTTTATTGTCTTTATATAATATATAATTGCTTTGTTCAAATAAAAAAAAGGTAGGAGTTAAAATATAAGACGCGAAGAGGCATTTATGTTTTCAAAAAAAAAAAAAAGAGGACTTTACAAAGGAAAATAAGAGCCATACAGAAATGATGGTCAGCACGTTCGTCCGCGTAGAAACTTTTTTGTGGACTTTTATGCGGGCAGCACGGTAAAAATTTAAAAATTTCTCCAAAATTGCCGTATAATAGTCTACGGTTTTTTGGCGGTCGCATAATGGTAATTATGCGGAATTCGCATAATACTTTAAAAAATACGTTTTATGCGAAATTGGTGTCCACTCGTGTGCAAATTTCTAACACGTGTTTAAATTTTGGTAATAGCTAAAAGAATTTCATTTAAGCATCCAAATTTTAAATGTCTGACTAACCTTATAAAGAAAAATATTTATAATGTAAAATCTACACAAGTTTACGATATTATAAATAAGTTAAAAAATTAATCCAGATTTCGGTCCCAAAATCTTAAATATTGCATGCTTTTTTTCTCAAAATAAAAACAGGAGAAATTATCATAATTATATTGAAATATATTATGTCAGTAAATTAAAATTATTTATTAAAGTGTTAATAGTTTGTATTTTGAAACTAGTTTTTATAAATTATTAATAGATTTTATCATTTGGGTCTCCAAAGTAGATTTATGAAATTGAACTTTTCGTTATTAGTTTTCTTGGGTTTAAAAATTTTATAATCCTTAGTATTTTTCATTAGGTTTTAGAAAAATTCTTAAAGCACCCTACCACTCTGCCCAAAGGTTTTATATGAGAATAAATTTGATGAAAAATGAGAGAATATATATAAAGTTTCATAACTAATTATATATCCTAAAATTCACTAGAAATAGAGAAATTTTTAGGAAATAATATAATTTACATGATTTTTGTAGTCAAAAGTTATACCATTACAGCACCTAAGCTAATTTGAATGACATTATCAAGTCTAAATTCATGTGAACAGTGAGCTAGTGAAAATTACATAGAAGGCACCACAGTTCTTGGCAGTTATATTTTGGTATTTTGGATAAAAATAATATCATTTTTAGGTCCTAAAATACATAGAAAAACTATTGGTTCATTATTGTGAAATTATTAGGAGAAGCTCTAGTTTTATTATAGTTCATTTAGGACCAAAATGAAAAAAAATTATTAACACTATTTTAAATGGAGGTTTAAATTTTGAGAAAATTATAGCTGGGTCTTCAAAAGATCTGGATTTTCTCAGAAAAAGATTTTATAATTCTTAGATTTAAAATACGTAAACTATGTTCTGAAGTTTTAAAGCCTTTTTTTGCACATGAGTCCTGATAAATTCAGGATCTATAAATTACATTAGGCTTAATTAAATTGACTATCAACTAAACCTTTTTTTTATCATATTTAAGTACTATGTGTTGAATTAACTAAGAGTGCATTAGGGTCAATGTTATCTTAGTGTTATATTATATTATCTATATATTATGAAATTTAGATGATATCTTTTATGTCACAATTTTATAATTTTTTAAGATCTTAGGATTTTAGTATTTATTTTTTTGATGTAAGATGAAGAATAAGTTTAATTGTTAATTAATGAAAGGCTCTTATAGCTAATCCTTAATTATATTTTAGTTCATATCTGTGAAATAAAATTATTAAAATTTATACTTTTGTTCATAAAATTATTATTGTTGCATATATGTCTATTATTTTTGAATTTTATTGCTATTTGGTCTACCTGATTTCCCACATTAATTTAAATGAATTTGTGATTGACTTATTTAATTTATTCATGTACGTATGAACGACTAATAATAGAAATATACAAGTAATTTTGTCATAGATAACCTTTTTTGTTATTAATTAAATACTCTTAAATTGAATTAATAATTATAATATAGACAAGACAGATGAGTTAAATAATAATAAAATTTAAAACTGAAAGACTTACATATAATTATTTTAATTTTATGAGTAATACATTGGAGTACTATTACTTTGAAAATCTAAAAATAATTTATTATCAACATATTAAAATAAAATTTGCATATCTTTCTTACAAGATTATTTGTTTTTCATTTTGTTGTCCTTAATATGTAATATAATCTTTATATATTTGAAAAAACTAAATAAATAGTAAGAGTTAGAATATAAGATGCAAAGAGATCATTTTTAAATAAAAATGAGCTTTAGATGAGAGATGATGCAGAAATGATGATCAGCATCGTTCGTCCGTATAAAAAAAAACTTTTGGCACTTTTATGCGGGCAGCGCAATAAAAATTTATGACTTTCTCCAAAATTTCCTGATTATAGCCTACGGTTTTTTTGGCGATCGCATATTGTAAATTATGCGGAATTCGCATAATAATTTAAAAAGAAGTTTTATGCAGAATCGGTGCAATTTGTGTGCAAATTTCTAACACGTGTTTAAATGTTGATAATAGCTAAAAGAATTTCGTCATTTAAGCATCCAAATTTTAAATGTCTGATTAACTATATAATGAGAAATATTTATAATGTAAAATCTATACGAGTTTTTTTTTTTATCTTAAAATCTATACAAATATTATATATAAGTTAAGAGATTAATCCAGATTTAGGTCTCAACATCTAAAAATATTTCATAATTTTTTTTCCAAAAATACGTATACAAGTAATTGTCATAATTATATTAAAATGTGCTGTGTCAATGAATTACAATTATTTTTAAAAACATTAATAATTTTTAATGTGAGGACCTTAGTTTCACAAAAGTTTTTATCTTGATTGGTTTGGATCTTCAAAGACTCTGGGTCCATCGAAGGCACTAGATCTGTGTTGTTGTTTAGAGCTTCATTCCTTAAATTCCTCTGGTTCATTTAAGCCACCCCTTCGAAAGTTTGTTCCCTCAAAATCGGGGGATGGTTCGAAAATATCAAACCTTTTAAATGTTTATATGAAATGTTACTTTTACATATTTTTGAATTTTTTTTAAAAGGCAAACAACTTTCATCCTTCTTCGCTGCTGAACGTGGTTGTGTAACTTGTATTGACATACATCAAATGATTATGCGCTTTTTGTCTATTTAGAATTCTATCCCAGATGGCATACATCAGTTATTATCTTGTGCCTTGGAGTTCGAGTTGCTTCCTCATGCTAATATTTCATCTTCTGATGTGACACAAGCTTGTTTGTATCGGTTATCTATTGCTATTTAGGTGTAATGCTCTGATGGTATTGTCTCAACCTCTGTTGCTACTTTGGTCATTGTATCAGCTAAGGACCCTCCAGCTTGTGCTCTGATTACTCCAAAAGGCACTGCTATTTGCACCCCTCTTCAAGTTGATGATGATATGGTGTTTGCTGCTATCAAAGCATTTTCGAAGGAAACAACATATGGTTGTGATGCTTTACGAGCACAACATTTGACTGATGTGTTGCTAGGTACAGCTATGTTAGTAGCAGAGATATTACTTTGTGCTATTACATAGGCTTGTAACTTGCTCCTTGCAAGTATGTGTCCTCATGATCTAACGCCTTTATTCGCGAGTGCCCTGGTGACTACTCTATATAAGGCAGACTCTTCTCTTCATCCTATTACTGTTGGGTTGGTGTGGCATCGGTTAGTGGCAAAGTTAGCTTGCACTACAGAATTACTAAAGGATTATAAGTATTTAGCTGATTTACAGTTTGGTGTTAGTGTCTCTGGAGGTGCTGTGACCACTTTTCATTCAGTCTGACGTTATGTTGAAGCTTTTTGAGCAAATTCTTCTAAAATTTAGCACTATTAGACTTCACCATTGCTTTCAACTTATTGGATTGTGGTTATTCTTTTCTAACAGTGTGTGAGTGGAGCCTAACTATTTCTCCTTGGGTAGAGTTTATTCATGCTCAATTTGCATACTTATATGTCGATTCTAAATTGATGCTTTCATCTGTAATTGTGCAACAAGATGATCCTCTTAGCTCTTTGTTATTTTCTTTGATTTTACATCCTCTTATTCTCAGATTGCATACTATGTGTCAGTTGGACTTTCACGCTTGGTATCTTGATGATGGTACTATTAGAGGTGAAAGTACTAAAGTTACTAATGCAATATATATTATATGCGAGGAAGGTCCTTCAATGGATTTACACTTGAATGTCATAAAATCTAAGCTGCATTGGCCATATTGACCCTTATTGTTTAGATCTCGGCCTGTTTCCATAAGGAATTACTTAGTAATATGATAGTGTAGAATTTATTGGTATGGGTATCAGTCATGATGCTACACTTGTCGCTAATGTGGCTTATCATTAGATTCTCAAGGTGGCAGCTTGTATGAATTGTATTTCTTTTTTGGCGAGCCAACAGATTGAGCTTAAGTCACTTTGGGCGTGCTTGGGTATGCCTAAGCTTGTGTATATTTTTCGTACAGTTAGACTGGCTACTTTTGCCATGCTAGTAGTTGTTTTTGATTAGGCTCTTCCTTACTGCCTTGAGCATATTATTGTCATTGATGGGCCTGGTTTTGATTCTTTACAATAGTGTTTAGCTATTTTACTCATTCGTTTTGGAGGTTTAAGTATTCTATCAGCTGTGGATGCGAGCTCTTATGCCTTTTATGCTTCTTCAGATTGCTGCTCCTAAAGCTCATATCCTTCGCTATATTGTTTGCCCGATCGTTGATTTCTCACTAATTCAGGAGAATGAGGAGATTTCATCTTAGAGCTCTAGTAAGGCATTTGCAGCCATATCATCTGAAATAGTTATCCCTCATAAATCCTAGCTTTCCTTGCAGCTGATATGGCATGAGCATAGGGGCGCGGCAGTGGGGGTGCAGCGGGAGATGATCTTTCTTCAGATATTCATCCTTCATTGGACAACTTATGAGGGAGATATTGTGCTGTATATCTGGATCTGCCTCGATGTTATAGCCTGCCACCAATGTACTTATGTTACAAACTATTCTGTGACATTCTGTATTTATAAATGCATAAGATATCACTGGTATAGCCAATATCAGGCATCTCAGTTACATCAAATTAGATCATTTTTTGTTACTGTATTTGTAAAGCATTGGTTTTCAGAGATCAAGATATTTTATTTATATATTGAAATGATAGTTACACTTTAGGATGTAATTTTTATTTTAGATGTTCAGATTGATGGAGATCTATTGATATGCTGTGTACAATTTTAGAAGGGGTACAAATAGAAAATTTGGATGGGCTATTGTGATGATTTATTAGAATAATATCCTATTTTTGGGTTGTTGTATACGAACCTTATAGATGATTTGAGTCCTTGACCTTTTATAAGGGGTAGAATACAGTTAATTTGTGTATGACTATGTTTTTTTATTGTGGTAGATTTATAGAATATCCTACAATGGACATAAACCCTTACAATTGATATAACATGTTCGTGCTTATATATTATACTTGTTGGGATATTTTCTTTTCCCTAATACCTCAGGCTATGAGATTCACCTTTAGTGATTTATATTGCTAGAGGATTATCGATGATTCGGTCGTTTATCACTTGGATCTGTCGTATTATACAACTCTACAAACAATTATCTCATGCTGTCCACCTGTATGTTCTACTATTGCTAGATGTTTACATCTGTTGTCAATTTAGACATAAGAGCGACTGCATATAGGTAGTTCTAGTAGACAGTTACTACTAGATCAGCTTGTATAGAGGTCATTAGGTTACAGGTAATTTTAAGTTAACAAATTTTTTTTTTTAATTATTTGAGACATCTAACTCTTTTTTCGTATAATATGTTCTACTAGCAGGTGGTGTGTCATTGGACAAACACCATATTATGCGCTCTCATTTTATCGTAATGAGAATAATATGTTACAACAAAGTCAGGTAATATGAACACTATATAATATTAATCTTTTAGGTATTCTGTCACTTCTCTACACTGTTAGATTAGTCATTTACTTAGTATAGATACCACTTATAGCTTCGGTAGTTATTAAGTAGCATATGTCAAATCGTGTGATACGCTAGTTGGATTATTAACAGTATTTTTTGTTGGACCTGATGGATCCAAACTACATGAGGATTGATGCTCGCAGACGAGCATTGACAGATTAGTTTGTTGAGCATGCTTTATACAAACATTTGTGGTGAGGATGATTGGGCTTCGTTCAACAACCTATGATTGTCAGTGAGAATGATGCCTAAAGCATTGAGATTATACATGAATTGATATAGATCTTGAGCACATCTATCACTAGCTTGTATTTGCCAAAGTGGATGAGCTTATATTATATTTTCCTACAACCCCTATTGCATATTCAATTATCGATTCGTAGAGATGTGTTGGTTCCTCCCTTGTGATAATATTGTGATTTTGATGTTTAACAATATGTTTAAGTTAATCTGTACTAACATAATTGTTTGGTGTTCTTAATCTCAGGTTTATTAAAGTTGCATCTCAATTTTATACTAAAATTGTTAGAATAGTCTGGATATGAGTTTGAGCACTTAGAACTTCTGCGAGTTAACTAGATAATCGTAAAAGTTTAAACTCTCTTAATTATGTGGCCTAAAAGTGGCGAGATTGTTCTAGATATGTTCTTTTAGTTGTGATAGCTCCAAGACAGCTTTGGGATAGTTGTAGGGTGACTTTCAATAATGAGGTCGACCTAAGGTCGACCCAAGTTCGACCTTCAGCAGCGACCCTCAACAGAAAGTTTAGTCATCTTTGGGATTTTTCGAGGTCGACCTGAGGGTGACCCGAGGTCAACCTTCAACAGCGACCCTCAACAGAAACTTTAGTCATTTTGGGAATTTTTCGAGGTCGACCTGAGGGCGACCCGAGGTCGACCTGAGGTCGACCCGAGGGCGACCTTCAGCAGCGACCCTCGACAGAAACTTTGGTCTACTTGGAGGATTTTTTCAGGTCGACCTGGAGGCGACCTCAGGGGCGAGGTCGACCTTGGAAGTGACCGTTGGCCTATATTTATTCTCCAACGGCTAGCTGGGGGTCGACCTGAGGTCGCCCTCCAGGTCTTTTCCAGCTCATTTTTCTAGCCGTTGGAGCTCTTGTTATATAAGGAGATAGGGATTGTTGATGTACTTCTCTTAGCTCATAAAATCCTCTAAGTGCTCCAAACATTCACATTCATTCTCCACCATCCTAAGAGTTGATAAAAACATTCAAGTGGAGTTTCAATCAAGATTCAAGGCGATCTAGGTGAACTTGGACTCAAGTGCTCAAACTCTTCATCCACTCTTCTTCTAGCTTTTAAGATTCAATCATAAGAAGGAAGAGTGAGTGATTTTCTTTCTTTGTAATATTTTAGTTGTTCTTTTCTGCCTTCACTGTGTGTGTGAAGAGGGCCTCCAAATAAGGGTTGGAGGAGATGAGTGAGTGAGTCCTCACTTAAAAGTGAGGAGGGCCTCTAGTGAGTGGATAGAGGAGAATTTGTACGGGCTTCTCCGCCTAAACCAAGAAGTGTATTATAGTGATATCTTTCCGATCGGGGTTGGGTGGATTAGGCTCTAATTTGAGCCGAACCACGTTATATTGTGTGTTCCTTGTGAATGTGATATTTTTTTCTTGTCTGCATTTATATTTGCTTCCGCTTGTATTTTGCACTAACTATTATATTTAGTAAATTAAATTAAATTTTAATTACGTCTATTCACCCCCCCTCTAGACGTCATACTTGATCCTACAAGATGTACTGAGGACAGAGTCTGAGTGTATAAATGAACTCTCAGGATCAACTTTTGTTATTGTGTGACCAGTTTCGCACACTGTTTCACTTCCCTCTATTAGTTAGGCATGGTCATGATCCAACCAAGATGTATAGTTCGTAGAAGTAGGAGTTATTCACATTAGAAAAACTCATCAAGCATTTGTCTTCTAATCTTGTAGTTCATACATCACAATATAACCCAAGTAGTCTGAGCACTTATTATCATTACGGTCTTCATGAGATGCAATTTGGTGTTGGTCCTTCGATACCACCAATCAACTAAGAGCAGGGGAAAAAGATTGTCGATGATGATGATGGTGGTGATGATAGTGATGCACATGCATATGCACTCCACTTACGACAATGTCGGGCTCCAAATCCATACACACTTGAGAGTGACACTATACCATGTAGAAGAGAAAGGCAGAGTTGATATATATTTTTTATAGAGTAAGCTATTATAATATTTTAACTATATTAAAAAGTTTAAGCTAATTAAGAAAATTTTTTCTGATGCACCTTAAAGATAGTTGCTCTATTTCTTTTATATTTTACATATCTTACAACTTTTGATTATGGATTTAAAGCATGTTTAGATATAAGCGTAGATGTTCAAGCTCAAAGAAATATAAGAATGAAATAAATAAGAAAAATAATATAAAAATGACAAGACCAAAGAGAATCTGCTGATAGATTAAACATAGACAAAGACAAAAGATGCATATTTATATTCTCTTTATAACAATATCGTATTTTGTGATTTTCAGCTTACCAAAAATCCATAAAATATGAAACTTACAATTTAAAAATGAAATAAAATACATACTTATTTTCTTTTAAAATGTAAAAATAATATTACGATAAAAAAAATGTAGCTCTGTTATAAAGATTTATTATATGGTAAATCATACAAAAGAACAAAAATAATATTTTTCAAACATCATTGTAATTTTAAAAAATTATCAAAATAAGAAGTCACCCATACAACAGGTAATTTCATTACAAGAGAAGTCACTTGTGAAACGAGTGACTTCAATATAATGGAAGTCACCTATGAAGTGCTTTGATTAGTTAACGTAGAGGTAACTAATGATAATGTAGAAATATATTTTTTTTTGTTAATTCTTTTATAATAATATTTAATATATTAATTAGTCAATTAAATATACTTATTTTGAAAAAATCATCACCTTAAACCTGTTTTAAATTCCAATTATTTTTTACATCGATACTTGCGTGATTAATGAATCAAAAGGACCCAATGAAAATTTTTAGTAGGTTAATCGTGAAATTTGTCAGAAGCCAGGTATCTGTATGAAATGTACCGTGCGCGTATGTAATGTATTATTGCTCCTGGGTGGGAATATCACAGACCTAATCCTCCCGTCTCCTCCCTCCCTCCCTCCCTCCGTCGCGCGATCGACAAGTGGCGGGCCTGCGGCGATGCAGAAGGAGATCCCGGAGACTGATCAAGAGATGACGGACATTTGGGGGCCATCGTTCTCGTCGGATATCGGCGACGGAGGCGACGAAGTGTCTCCGATCGAGCAGGTGCAGCTGACGGTTTCAACGGTGGACGATCCGAGCCTCCCTGTCTGGACCTTCCGGATGTGGTTCCTGGGGATACTATCGTGCGCTGTGATGTCTTTTCTGAACCAGTTCTTCGCCTACCGGACGGAGCCGCTGGTGATCACGCAGATCACCGTCCAGGTGGCGTCGCTTCCGGCGGGGCATTTTCTTGCCCGAGTGCTGCCGAAGCAGAAATTCCGGTTTCCTGGCTTCGGCGACCGGCAGTTCTCTCTTAATCCCGGCCCCTTCAACATGAAGGAGCACGTCCTAATCTCCATATTCGCCAACGCCGGCTACGCTTTCGGCAACGGCAACGCCTACGCCGTCGGGATCGTCAACATTATCAAGGCCTTCTACCGCCGGAAGATCTCCTTCGTCGCCAGCTGGCTTCTCATCATCACAACGCAGGTTCGCGGGTTTCACCTAGGGCTCCTTTTTCGTCCCCTTCCGGGCTAACGTGCGTGCTGAGGCTAAAGTGAGCGCGTGGGTGCAGGTGCTGGGTTACGGGTGGGCGGGGCTGATGAGGAAGTACGTGGTGGAGCCGGCGCACATGTGGTGGCCGAGCACGTTGGTGCAGGTCTCACTTTTCCGGTGAGCGGTAGTTCTCCTTTTTTCGTCTCGTTCAAGTTTAAATTTAACTTGGTTAAAAGTTATCCTAGCTAAATAATTTTATTTAAAATAATAAAAATTGTAGAAGAAGTTTATAAATTCTGGAGTTACTTGAGTTCTTGGACTCTGGTACACAAAATTTGAATATTTGCATTTAGGTAACTGAGTTTTATATTTTATTATTGTTTGGTCCATGCATCATTTCCTACAATAACTTTATATATATATATATATATATATATATATATATTTTCAATTTTACCTTTATTTAATTTATCCACCTTTACTAGATATAAATGATACTTAAGCAATTTTGTAGAGGTACACACAACATTTAAACTTTTTCTATCAATTTTTTTTTCTATGGATTTTTCTATCAAATTTGACCAAGGTTGGAATACACTATTGGATAGAGGACCAAACTGCAATAAAATTTGGAACTCAAAACCTATATGCAATGTTTCAAATTTTACGAATTAATTAATAATATGCAGCAACACTAGTAATTCAGTGAGTTACATG
This sequence comes from Apostasia ramifera, assembly GCA_019297695.1. Classification (NCBI taxonomy): domain Eukaryota; kingdom Viridiplantae; phylum Streptophyta; class Magnoliopsida; order Asparagales; family Orchidaceae; genus Apostasia; species Apostasia ramifera. The sequence goes on along the minus strand of JAEMOT010003272.1, from coordinate 13,378 downwards.
CAATTTAACCATAATTTTGTTAATTTTCATTTTTTGTTAGTCATTTTCTGAATTTGTAAAGAAAAAGTAGGACAAGGTCAAAATTCAGGTTGGTTGAGGAATGAAGGTATGTTGGACACCATTTTTTTTGTGGGATATGTCTAGAATATGAGATGAGGAAATTGGTGACATAGAAGATTATTTTTTGGTTCATTGTTTCATAAGGCCAACATGAATTGGGTTCAGGATGGCAGCTGGTTCATCCAAGCTGGTTTCATGCCCATCTTTTCCTTTTTAAGTAGTGGTTTAAGTTTATATATATATATATATAAAAACTTTGGTGTAAGGGTCAAACAAAAACTTGATGTTAAATAATAAATGAAACTTTTTTTTATAAACTAATTATGATCCAATAGTTCATGCTTAATTGAACTAAAATCTCAAATTTAGAATTTATATTGCTTACCTGTAATAATCCTTTCATATAATGGGAAGAAATCCGTCATTTAGAAAATATGAGAAGCAAATTATCACTTCCATTTCTACATTTTTTTTGAATTCAAGAAACAAATCTCTCACTTTTATTTTTTAGTTGTTTTTATTCTTTGGTAGCAATATCATTATTCAGATTTCAAAAAACTATACACAGGCCAACATATCAATAATAAAAGAATGAAATGGTGAATAAAGAAAATAGAATGATAAGACTTCAAATGCACTAATAACAATAATAATAATAAATCAAACTTTTATCCAACTCGGAAGGGAAATGTTCTACAAGTGTAAAAATTAAATATGTTTTTGTCAAGAAAAAGTTTTACTAATTGTCATCGTCTTTGCAAGCTCAAGTCTAGCATGCATATGAGAAATTCTTAGGTTCGAACAGGGCACTGTTTGGAACCAAATCATCGGGCGCCATGCGTGTAATACTAGTGGGCCCAAGCATATGTGATTCCCAGTGATTGGCTTCTGTACAGTGATCCTATCTGAATCTAATAAAATTTTGATGCATGCAGGTCTTTTTTGATTCTATTCCAATCCACATCTTCATAATTGAATTGCTTTTCCTCCATTGTGATCAGCACCTTTGTCATTTTCAAAACACTGTACGCATCACTGTTGACAAACTTATTGCACAACAACTATTGTCTCTGTAGATATAAAGAAGAGGGACCACCGCCAACCAATGAATAATATTTTGGACTATTTCAAGAAATTGACTTTCAACAATTTCAAGTTTTATTGTTATTTTAGGCGTTCAGTTCTGGATGGCTCTCGGGTCGATTAAGTCTGATGAATGAATTTTGGATGGAAGTGAATTAGAGTTTGAAGACACCTTCAAGATACAAATGTATGCACATCATGAAGACAATTTTAAGAAATAAAAAATTTAGTCAATTTCAAAGGAACCTTCTATGAAGATATGATCATGCTAGAAGCCAAAAGCAGGTTTAAATAGTTAAAAGGAACTTGATAAGGCAAACAATGAAACTTTTCTCCTATCTTTCCTCCTTCTGGATGACAAAGTTCCCTGTTTGCGTGCTTATTCGTGGGCGAAGCAATTCATGAAATGGGCGATACAAAACTCTACTACACCATCTTTAACGACTAAACCAAAGTTTCATTTGTTGGGAATGTACTGGAGCAATTATCTCATATTTTTAGTTTAACAAGATGTTATACTGTTGACACACAAGTGGTGGTCTTTACCTATTAGTAGGGCTGGTTACCGGACCGGTTCCGGTCCTGTTCTACCGGTTCCGGTCCGGTTCCAACCGGTTCCGGACCGGCCGGTTAGCCTACCTTGGATCCGGTCTGAGTCTGGTCCGGATTCATATATTTGGATCGGGTCGGGTCAATCGGGTAAATTAATTTAAAAATATATTTTTTTTATATATTTTAAAAAAAAATTATATATTTTGTAATATTTCTGATAAAATTAATATNTATCCTTAAATTCGTCCACGAAATTATATTGTTGATTTCGGGACTCAGCAGCAAACCAATCCTATAGATAGGTAAGCATGCAAAGGGTTGCAGGAGACAAACTACTTCTGTAATCTCTTACTATTCTTCCTGTGGTGGAAAAGGCTGATTCAGAAGCTACAGTTGAAACTTGTGCTGCTAGTACATCTCGTGCCAAAGCAGATAGAACGGGATATTATTTTGATGAGCTTTTTCACTACTCCAATAAGCTCATATCATCATCAAACTTCTCCCCGAGATATAAATCGTTCAAATTTGTAGGGGGTTGACTCTGTGGTGTAGATTGCTCTCCAACAGTTGTTTTTTTTTTATCTGTAGCAACAGATCTTTTTGCCGTCGCTGACCTAAGAACGTTGAAAATGTCGGGCTTTTTCTGTGTTCCTGTTTGACTTTCCACACGTTCAACATTCCTGCTCGCAACCTGCTCACTATAATAAAGAGAAAATAACTCTTAGAGAGTTGTAAAAATTGATCCTTTTTCGGCATCAGTATTACTCCCCAAGAAATCAGAATATTCCGCATAAAAAATTTCAATAGCTTCGGTTCCCTGACGAGGATCAAGAATAGCAGCTATTGAATATAACAGTGAAATTTTTTCCCAATATTTTCTAAATTTTAATTCCATGTAGTAATAAAAGTTTTCAAAATTGGATCTAATTTAAAGTCTAAAATTTTTTAAAATATTTGAAAAACATAAGGCAAAAAAATAGGTGAAGTTGGATAATAACAACCTGAGAAGTTTTCAGTGGACTCCTTAAAAATGGACAATAATTCAAAAATCTTTTTTAAAAAAATCCAATTATAAGAACATAATTGAATGTCATGATTAAGTGTATATAAATTGTAAAAAGCAGTTAGCAAATCTTCGTATAGTAAAAGTGATACGAATAAACGATGAAGTGAATTCCACCTAGTTTCTACAGGTAATGAAAATTTTACACAATTTATTCCGGCACTTATGCAAACACGTTTCCATTCACGCCTAACATTTGAATTTAAACGAATCCATTTTGCAACATGCTTAAATTTATCGATAATTAAATGTTCGGAATTAAAAACACTAGAAACACATAAATTAATGATATGACATGCACATCTAATATGAAAAAGAGAATCATAAAGCGGAAGCCTTAAAAATTACTGTAAAAAATTAACTGCACAATTATTATTCGAGGCATTATCCAAAGTAATGCTAAAAATTTTATTTTGTATATCATAAATTTTACAAACATTGCGAATATAAGAAAAAATAGTCGAACCCATATGGGCCCCATCAATACATCTAATGATAATATCCGTTTCTGTATTCTCCATTGTCCGTCGATCCAATGACAAGTAACAACTAAATAACTCACGTCAGTAATACTAGTCCAAATATCGGATGTTAAACCAACCCTATAACTAATATTACTGAGGTGTTGAATAAGAGATTTCCTATATTTTTTGTACATTGACATACAATCTTTTTTAAGTGTATGCCTAGAAATACGAGTATATTGAGGCTGTAAATATTGAACAATATATTCTAAAAATTCTTTTTTTTCACATATAGTAAATGGCTGTTCGGTTCGTACTACAAATCGAACTAAACCTCGACGTGCTTTATCATTTCTAAAAGCCCACGGCATAGATCCACTCTGTGGATTGAGTTGTGTTTGGGTTGGCTCTATAGTAGTAGGTTGGCAAGTTTTTTCATCAAACTTATGAAATCTAACTAGGTGTTTCTTAAATGTACCAGCCCCACCACTGGTATCACCTTGTTTATATGAATATTGATTTTTACAAAATTTACAAATAGCGACATATTCAAGTCTCTCCGAATTGCTATTCGGTTTAATTTGTAAATAAAAAAAATCCCATACCTTACTGCGTTTCGTCCGAGACTTATTAGAGATACTTGATGATTGCGTTGACGGGCCAGTGCCGGTGCCAACATCTCCACTTGCCTCAGGATCATGTTCCGCAGATAGATCGAGATCAGGTTCTGAAGTTTCGTCAAAGTTCTCACCGAGTGTAGGAAGACGATCAAGTTGCGGAACATACTTCGGATCAACATTCCCTTGGCGACTTGAGGAAGAAACGCCAGAGAATCGACGTTGGGAAGGCATTAAAACGTGTTTGCTGGTTTTTTGACAGAGCAGAAGAACAGAATTAATTGATGAAAATTGTAGGAATTATCATCAAAAAATTGTACTATTTATAGAAAGTTCAATACATGTTAAAAAGTCTAAAATGACCTTAACATGGTCATTTTAGAATTTAAAACGGTCATTTGACCGTTTGCAAATTGCAACGGTCAAATGACCGTTTAATTTTAAAACAATTTTTTTTTTATAATATCTGCAGCTGGCAGCATTACTGCTGCCAGCTGCAGACAGCATGGGAGCAGGAGGCAGCGCCCGCGCGCGCCTATTTTTTTTTTTTAAAAAAAAGAAATTGAACCGGACCGGTTCCGGTTCAACAGAACAGTCCGGTTCTGAACCGAATAATCGGTTCTGCTTACGCAGAACCAGTCCGGACCGGTTCTGCGGCCCGAAACCGGTTTGAACCGATCCGGTTCAACCGGTTCTGGACCGAACCGGTTCTTACTGGATCGGTTCCGGTCCGGCTCCAGATCGAACCGGTCCAATAAGCAGCCCTACCTATTAGTCTAGACTTTTGTATTAATGAGTGTTTATTTACTTGTATATTGGGTCCAACTTGGGCCACCTAGTAATTCTCCCATTTTATAAGCAAGTACAATAATTGCATTGAAGTGCTCAATGAAGCTTGTGTTTACTTGGAGGCTAAGAAGCACGGACACGACACGGAATACGGGACACGACACGGACACGAGGATACATCAATATTCAAAAAATAGGATACGACACTTCTAGGACACGTTAAATAAATTAAATTAGTTATTTACTAGAATTTTAATAAAAACAAAAGAAACTATAAATTAATCAAATATATGTGATAGAAAAATTATAAAAAAATTAAATAAAAAAATACATATAAGCTATAAGCAATAAGTATTCATAAACTTTGATATCAACTTACTTGCACTTCTATATATTATGGGATCCAAAACCACTAGTGCTTGTCTCTTGATGTTTAGCATCATTTCCATCATTGAAAAGAACCGTCTCAAGCTCGAGTTCATCAAGGGACAATTGGGCAACCTCCAACATACTTGTATCTTCAACAGACGCAAATGTATCACCTCCAACATCCCACATTCTTGTCTCCCCTTGCTGATACTGTGGAGTTCTTCTAGACAGGAGTCGAAGATTGGTATGTACATATACTAAATTCTCAGCTCATTGTGAGTGAATTTTGTTTCTCCTCATGGAATGTATGAAAGAGTATGTACTCCAATTTCTTTCACAACATGAAGAGGAACAAGACTGACTTAATAGTCGAATGACTAATTGTTGAAGATAAGGAATGCTAGCCCCGTATGTCATCCACCAAGAAAGAAGGTCCATGCTGGCTCTATGGCTTAAGCAATTTGCATCTCCAAGAATTCCTTGCATTGAGAAAAAATTTTCAAACTCCGTTGCCATAATTTGTCTTTCTTCATTATTTGGAAATAAATATTTTAAAGATTGAATTCTTCCTTGTTGAATTTCTTTGTCCATAATAGAGGAAACTCTTCCAGGAGATTCTTGGAGCCCATTCATTACTATAAAATATTGGATTTAAGGTATGTTGTATTGTTTTTGTTTCATCGATCAACAAGAATGACATGCACAATATTGTAAAATGTAGAATTTTCACCTTTCCTTTTTCCTTCATGTCTGTATATCACATTTTTAACTTTTTCTATTATTGTGTCCCACATATCATAAACTAAATGTAAGCATGGGCGATCAATGTCAGCAACTCTAAGCATGTCCTAAATAGGTTCTGTGAAAAAAATAATATAGTCTACTTGATCCCACCAAATATCATCAATAATCTTCTCTTTAACAAATCTTGCTTTTTTAACATTATCTTCACGATAAAGAGACCAATTATGACTTATTACCAATGATTGGAGGCCCTGTTTGACTTGCCTAAATCTTCGAAGCATCACCACTATGAAAGCAAAACAAGTATCTGTAATGGATAATAATTTTAATTTCACATGCTCATTAAATATTGCAAGCCTCATCGAATGATTTATAATGAAGTTCTAATGTAAGTAACATCTGCAGAAATATCAGTAATTCACTTGCACTCTTCATATACTACTTCATTTCCTTTAGCATTTTTTACTGAACATATATTTTTCAATGCAAAGTTTAACGTATAGACTACACATGGAGTCCAAAATATGCGAGAAAATTGTGATTGAATAAGCATACCAGTAGCTCTATAAATAGGTGCATTATCAGTAATAACTTGTACCACTTTATTTGGCTCTATCTCTTAAGAGCTGCAATGAAGAATTTATCTTTATACTCACCTTCACAATTAACTGCTTTGAGAAAAATAGAGTCATTCTCTGAAGCAGCCATAAAGTTTATTAAAGGTCTTCGCTGAGCATTAGTCCATCCATCAGAAATAATACTGACCCCTTTAACATTTCATGTATCTCTCAAAGGATGCAATAATCTCTCAATATGTGCCTTCTCTTTCTGCAAACATGTTCTTAAGCTATTATATCCAGGCGGAACATATCCAGCACAGTTATTTTGTGCAGCAAAAAAAATCAACTCAACAAAATATGGATTTCTTGCAACGTGGAATGGGAGTCCAGTCGAATAGAAGAATTTTGCAGTGAGATCATCTAATATGTCTTTAACCTGCATATTAAAAGCTTTCATAATAGAACTTGAACTCTTTGTAGTTTTCATTTTCTTTGATTCAACACCTTCTACTCTGAACGTACTAGAATGCATACTAAATCCAGAAGTTATTCTGATTTGCTCCCTTGAATTAATTGAAGATGAGAGAGAAACTCTTTTAGGTTAGCTACTTTTATGTCTCTCTTCAGCATCAGAAACAACTTTCTGCAACTCCACTAATATTTGCGGAGTCACTTTAGCACACACTCTAATTCCATATCCTGATAATTTAAGTACATGTGCTGTGACCCGATAGTAAGTGCATTGAAATGTGACATTTCCTTCACTCTTGTCTCCAACCTTATCCATTTTGATAACATGCTTCCACAATGGGGTGGTGTCATCAAAAGAAGATTGTGACTCTTATGATAATATTTTTGTATTCATCTACTCATAGAGTAACTAAAATAAATAACTATAAGTTCAAAGAAATTAGTTATATGTTAAATTAATAATGATATAATAAAATTTTAAAAACATTGAAGAGAAGGAAAAGGAGAAGGAGAAGGAGAAGGAGAAGGAGAAGAAGGAGATGGAGAAGGAGAAGGAGAAGGAGAAGGAGAAGGAAGAGGAGGAGAAAAACAAAACCAGAGAAGAAGGAGGAGGAGGAGGAGGAGAACAAATCAGGAGAAGAAAAAAACAGAGAATAAGAAGAAGGAGAAGAAATCAGAAGAAGAAAAAAAATAGAGAATGAGAAGGAGGAGGAGAAGGAGAAGGAGAAGGAGAAGAATGAGAAGGAGGAGGAGGAAAACAAAACCAGGGAAGAAGAAGAAGGAGGAGAAATTGGGAGAAGAAAAAAAACAGAGAATGAAGAAGAAGGATGACGGCGCCGCAGAAAGGGGAAGAAAAAAGCAGTGAAGGGAAAAAACAGAGGAAAAAAAATAGAGAATGGGAAGGAGAAGGAGAAGAAGAAGAAGAAGAAGAAGAAGGAGGAGGAGGAGGAGAAGAAGAAGCAGAAGGAGGAGCTGCTACCGCGAAGAAGACGACGCCGCCAACGTGATCGCAGATGACCCCCGCCGCTGCGTCTGCAAAGAAGATGACGCGAGGTTGCTGCGATTGCGAGGAAGATGACGTCGCGAGGTCGCTGCGACTGCGAAGACGACGACGCCGCGAGGTCGTTGTGACAGCGATGAAGAAAGACGACGGAAAAATTAGGGCACGGGTTTAACCCAGCCGTGTCCTATTTTTTTTTTTAAAAAAAAGGTAGGATACGCGTTTCGCCGTGTCCGTCACGTGTCCCGCCGTGTCTGCAGCGTGTCCCGTGTCTGACACCGTCACGATACTTCTTAGAAGTGTCCGTGCTTCATAGCTTGGAGGATGCGTGAAGCAGGTAGATGATTATCTTATTCCTTGTGCTGGTTTCCCTGTTTCATTGCATGTAAATGGCTTGTGGAGGAAAATACAAATATTAAACGTCATTTTTAGGTTCTTAAAAGTTCATCATGTTGTAATCTTGTTTGAATTATTTAGATATGTGAAGTTTTTTAATGAATCATTTTTGAGAAATACTGCATGTGATCTTTCTTTAAGCTTAATTAAACTTGTGAAATATTTAAATATTTTTGTTTTACTTTTATCTTTTCCTGTGTTATTTGTTCATCATCGGCTCTAATCTAATCAATCCTAGAATCAATTTGTGTTCTCATTCCGCGGTCATTTTTGCTTCATAGAAATTACTTTCTGTTTTGCAGCTTCAGTAAGTAATACACAAGCTTTGAGATATCAATTGCCTAGTTCTCATATTTATTTAATTGTTTGATCTATAGCAACTTTCGGCCTTCAAAAGGTCACCAAAATGGAGTTAGTTGCAGGTTTACTTAAAATGTTCTTCATACTTTCCCATAAGATTTGAGTAATGCTTATTTGCGTCTACAAAATCAACCATCATTTCCAACAAAAAAGAATCCTTATCCGCCTATTGAGTCCATTTGGAATATCTTCTGGGAAAATAAGTAATGGGTATATGACTATTATGAAGTGTTTGCAGACCAACATAAACCTCATGGATTTTTCTGAGATATGACTACAGACACCAAAAATATGAACATCAACTTCAAGGCACTGATTTAACAAAGTTTGCTGACAATGTCAATTATAAATCTTCTGCAGGGCTTTGCATGAGAAAGAGGACTGCCGCATGTCACGAGCCAAGTTTTTTGTAATTGCATTGATCTGCAGCTTTGCTTGGTATGCAGTCCCTGGTTACCTCTTCCCAACTCTCACAAGCATCTCCTGGATCTGCTGGGTCTTCTCTAAATCTGTCACAGCTCACCAAATTGGTTCTGGCTTGAGAGGTCTAGGTTTCGGTGCCATAACGCTTGACTGGTCCGCTGTTTCCTCTTTCCTCTTCAGTCCTCTAGTCTGCCCATTCTTTGCCATTGCCAATGTCTTCGTTGGATTTTGCATCATCATCTACATTGCTATGCCAATCGCATACTGGGGTGTTGATCTTTATAGTGCCAAAACCTTCCCTATATTTTCCTCTCATCTGTTCACAAGTGGAGGGCAAACCTACAACATCACTGCCATTGTGAACGATAAGTTTGAGATTGACGTGGATGCTTATCAGAAGCAGGGAAAGATCAATCTGAGCATGTTCTTTGCTTTGACCTACGGCTTTGGTTTTGCTACAATTGCTGCTACGCTTTCGCATGTCGGCTTCTTCTATGGAAGGTATTGTTATCAGCTTGGAAATAAAGGTACATTAGCTTAGGTAGCCAGCCATTTACATAGGTCCACATAGATATGATCGTTTCTCACAGGTTCTTTTTTTGTTTCAAAGAGATTATTGGGTACTGATTTTTTTCACTATGCATATAAAAAGTTTTTCTTGTTGTCTAAAGATTTAAGATCATTACTTTTGTGCAATATGCTTCCCCCATGTCTTTCTCTGTCCCCTTACCCTCCTGCCATTCTTTCTACTTAGCCGTCTATCTATCGATTTTTCTTCCCTTTTCTCCCTTAGGAGAGCGGGAAAGAGAAGGTTGATGGATAACATTAAGTAACAGAAAGCTATTAACTGAAGAAAGGTCTCCATGACACTATTGAAGCATGAACATTAATAAAAGACAAGCTAAACTGCAAGGCTAAAAGGTTCATCTTATAATTTTCACAGTATCTTTTTTTTCAGGGAGATATATGAACGGTTCCGTGCTTCATATGAAGGAAAGGAGGACATCCATACGAGACTGATGAGGAGCTATGAAGATATACCATCCTGGTGGTTTCATTCGTTGCTTGTATTGACGATTGCTCTCTCTTTTATACTCTGCACAGCCTTGAAAAATCAAGTTCAGCTCCAGTGGTGGGGGCTCCTCTTTGCCTGTGGCATGGCCTTCTTGTTCACCCTTCCCATCAGCATCATAACTGCTACTACAAATCAGGCATTGAAAAAATAATCTGTACATTCTTTGATGATGAAACTTCTACAGTTAGTTTGTTAATAATGTATTTCTGTTTCCAGACTCCAGGGCTGAACATTATCACAGAATATATGATGGGACTCATTCAACCTGGAAAGCCAATTGCCAATGTCTGCTTCAAAGTGTATGGGTACATGAGCATGTCTCAGGCGGTTGCCTTCCTTGCGGATTTCAAGCTTGGGCATTACATGAAAATCCCCCCAAAATCCATGTTCCTCATTCAGGTTAGACATCTGATTTCCTACTTGGGTTGGCATTGAGTTGAGCTGAGCTCAAAATTTATATCCTATTGACTTAGAATAGTATTCGATTGAAGAAAGCATCATATTCACACTGTGGTCCTACCAAAGGAAGGGAAAAAAGAAGATATTTAAGGGGAAGAGAGCGAGCAAATAGATAATAAGTAAAGTAAAGAAAGGATTGCTGAAGACGAGTACAGATGATACAACAACCAAGCCTTAATCCCACTAGGTGGGGTCGGCTACATGAATCCTTTATTTCCATTGCGCTCTATCAATTGTCAAATTCTTATCTAAGTCTAAGTAACTGTGATCACTCCTTATAGTTTTTTGCCATGTCTTTTTTGGTCTCCCTCTTCCTCTTTGTATATGGGCAAGATCCAATAACTCAATTTTTCTAACTGGAGCTTCAGTCGGCTTACGATTTATATGTCCAAACCATCTAAGCTGACTTTTTCTAAGTTTATCCTCAATTGGTGCAACACCAACTTTTTTTCTGATATACTCATTTTTTATTCTATCCTTTCGTGTATATCCACACATCCACCTTATCATTCTCATTTTTGCAACATTTATTTTATTTGTATGTTTTCTCTTTGCAGGTTAGCATTCAGCATTATATATCATCGTTGATTTTACTACAATTTTATAAAATTTATTTTTGATTCTAGATGAGATTTTTCTATCGCACAATACACCAGAAGCATTTCTCCATTTTACCGATCCTGCTTGAATCCTGCTAATAACGTCATTATCTATGTCATCATCATTTTATATGATTGATCCAAGGTATCTAAAGCGCTCACTCTTTTTGACAATTTGATCACTAATTGTCATATTTTTAATATAAGTATTTCTTTCTTGATTGAACGTGCACTCCATATATTCAGTTTTTGATCTACTGAGATAAAAATCTTTAAATTCTAGAGTATTCTTTCAAAGCTCGAGTTTCGCTTTAGCTCCCTCTTTAGTTTTCTCAACAAGAACAATATCATCTGTGAAGAGCATATACCATGACATCTCATCTTGGATATGTCCAGTCAGGACTTTCATAATCAAAGCAAAAAGATACAGACTTAAAGCCGAGCCTTGGTGTAATCCAATTGTAATAGAAAAATCTTTGGTCAAACTTCCTTGTGTTCGAACACAGGTAACAACTCATTTATACATATTTTTAATAACATGAATATAAACAGTGCAAATTTCTTTCTTTTCTAAAACTCTCCAAAGTATTTCTCAAGAGATTTTATCATAAGTTTTTTTTCAAATCAATAAAAATTAAATGTAGGTTTTTTTTTCTCTCCTTAAACTTCTCCATTAAATTTCTTAATAAATGAATGACTTCTATAGTAGATATACCTGGCATTAAACCAAACTGATTCTCTAATACCTTAGTATTATTGCGTAACCTATGTTCGATAATCCTCTCTTAAAGTTTTAAAGTAAGATTCATTAATTTAATTCTTCTATAATTGGCACAATTCTGTACATCGCCTTTATTCTTATAAATAGGTATAAATATACCTTTTCTCCATTCATTTGTCATTCTTTTAGTCTTCAAAATCATATTAAACTATCTAGTGAGCTAAAAAACTCCTTCATCTCTAAAGCACTTCCAAACATTTATTAGGATGTTATCTGGTCCTATTATTTCTTTTTGTTTCATTTTCTTTAAAGCTTTTTAGATTTTAGCTTTACTAATAAGTCGGATGTAAGAGTAATTTTTACTTTTTTTTTGGGTGCTGAGTTCTATAAGATCAATTGAATTTTCATAATCTTTATTGAAAAGCTGTTGAAAGTAACTCATACATCTATCTTTGATATCTCCTTTCATGAAAAGTACTTTTTTATTTTCATTTTTAATATATTTTACTTGAATTAAATCTTTAATTTTTCTCTCTCTTGTCCTGGTCATCCTATATAATTGTCTTTCTCCTTCTTTAGTGTTTAGCTTCTTATATAAATCCTCAAGGGCCATATTCTTTGCATTGCCTACTATTTTCTTAGATTCTCGTCGACCCACTTTATATTTCTCTCATTTATTCTTATTTTTGTTTTTAAATCAATCTATATAACAAATTTTTCTTCTTCTTAATTTTTTCTTGTACATCATCTTTTCACCACCAAGCATCTTTATTATTTGGAATCATTCCTTTAGATTCTCCCAGCATATCCTTCGCCACTTTACGGATACAGTTAGCAACTGTCAACCACATAAGATCAGTTCCCCGGTAATGTTCCATTGCCCAAGTTCTAGAACCTTCTTCTTAAATATACATTTATTTTCATTCTTTAGATTCTACCATCGAGTCCGAGGATAGGAGTTTGACTTATTATTTCTTCTCCAATACTTTATCTTGGAATCTAAAACCATTAATCGATGTTGGGTAGTTAAACATTCACTTGGAATGACTTTACAATTTTTACAATCCAAGCGATCTCGTTTCCTTATAAGAAAATAATCAAACTGATGCTAGAATATCAGAAAATAATTTTGTAATGATTGAAAAATTAATTAAACCCGCAAAATTGATTTCTTTTAAAATTTTAAATAAATTAGATCGAAAATAATTGAAAAATTACCAATTCAGATTAGAGCGCAATCCAGTTTTCAACAAATCAGAAACGGGGAACATGATTAAGGATCTCACAACATTTAACCGATAGTAATTTAAATTCACTTAATAATGAAAGGTGGAACAAATTCGAGCAAATCACAAGCGAACAGAAATATTCAGATTATTTGACTTAACCAGGTCAAAGGCTTTGTTGAAATTCGTACCTGAGTAAGAGAGTCCAGGGATCACGATGTAATTTTTCCAAAAAATTAGGGCTCTGGCAGCTGAAGCGCAGGCATGTTCAGGTGTGGGAGTGGCAAGCTCGGGCGTGGCGCGTGCGCATCGCGGGCGCGCAGGACGGTGGGTCGGCGCGCGCAGGG
>JAEMOT010003271.1:98460-117933 GCA_019297695.1 Apostasia ramifera | reverse complement strand
ACAAACCTGACGGGCGCCACGTGTCCGGCCAGGATGCAGCGCAGGAACCACATGTTAACAGTACTAAAGTTGGAAGAAGTTAAGAATAGCTACATAAAAAGTATCAAAAAGAAAAAAAGAATAGCAATATAAATAATACAGCAGAATTCCTTAAATAATCAATATATAAAAACTGAAACTACCTGCAAGGGGTGTGAAGGCTCCAACATTTTATCTGACTTAAGAACTTTACTTGAAGAATTCTCTCCAGACATTTTCTCAAAAGAGGGGCAATTTTGATTCTGCCTTTCATGAAAAATGCTGGAAGTGGTTTCGCAAGCAAATTTTGTAATAAGGGAAAATTTCTCCAAGACTTGAAGAGAAATTTCAAAAGCAGGATCATGAGATTTCACTGCTTGCTGCTCAGCAAACTCCGAGGCACCAGAACTTCCATTAGTTTTAGCTCTTCCAGAAGTTTGAGGTTCATCAAAAGCAAATGCAGCTGTTGGACTTTTGACAGAGCTGGCCCTTGAATTGGGAACAGCCCTGGGCAAATCAAGAGATGATAGGCTTCTCTGCATCATTACAAAAAGGGAAAAGACGCAAATTAACAAACCATAGTTGTGCTGTCAAACCCCAATGTGGCCTGAAAGGCCACAAACTATAGTCCACTAAAGCATGTTTATCTAAGACAGATCTCAGGTCATGTTGGACATCAAAAAGGTACGAGTTTTGCTGGGAAGTCATTACATTAGTAGCCCAAAAGCATCTGCTTGATTATGAGTAATATGAGCATTAAAAAGTTGCACCAGAAGCATACAACAGAATGGAAATGGTGCGTCTTTAACCCTGGTAGTTACTTTTTCCCTTCATACCATGGAAGATGAACTCCACAAATGAACTAATTCAACTTTAGCATACCATTTGTTTATTAAATTCTAACTATAGTGTCGAAAGCAATTATGTTAATATAACACATATGCTAAGAGAAGACGAGACCTAGCGACATACTTGGTCAGATCCAAAAAAAACATACCTGAGAAGTACCAACAAAAGAGCTGATTTCTTTCTTTTAAAAAGTTATTTATCAACAAAAAAGTGAGATTCTTCAACTATTGTTTGACTGAATAACCATGAATAGAGAGACTCTTGTAGTTAAGATGTAGAAACAGAAGCAAAAAAGTAACACAGCTGGGACAAATTCAGATGAAATGTAGCAGTTTAAGCTACATATGGCAAGCAAAATGTGCAACAAACAACTAGGTGTGAGAATATGACTCGAAGATTAATAGTCGCTTGATGTTCGAATCAAGCTTGACCAAAGTTTATTAAGCCAAGCCACGAGCTACAACCGGATTGGATCAAACATGGCTCGATCTCCATTTTCTAAATATAAATAAAGTATTTATTAATTTAATATAATTATTTATTATTTGTACGTAAGTACGTACTAACCGTGGCTAGAGTATCTGTTAGGTTGACCTAAATTCAAATCCTAGTAAAGGCAACTTATTTTTTATTTTTTGAAAAATTTCAAGGGCTTGAGTTAGATCGATTGAGACGAGTCAAGTTTGCGCTATGTCTAGCTCGGCTCGAAGTTAAATCATTTCACCTCTTAATAGCAAAAGAGTTAAGTCTCATGATTCAACTAATGAATAGGTAGATCAATTTAATCTAAGCACAACTCCAAAAAGGAAATGACAACAAAGACTCAACAAACTGATATAAAAGGATAAGGCCAATAAAGTAATCGATGATTTAGATGATTATCAACAAATATATAGTTTTGTTAACGTTTACGATGAAATGAACTAGGAAAGTTTGCGTACGTGCCAAATGTGAACTGAACAAACAAGGCCTCATCTAGCTTATGGCAACAAGATTTTTTTTCAAGCTTGTAAAAGGGATAGGCCTCCACCAAAACCAATTTCTGAACCTATCAACTTTCTGCATGATAAGAAGAAAGCCTCAAGGAAATCTCTTGGAAAAGCTTTCTAACGATTGATGAAGAAAAAAATAAATATCTTTGGAGAGTAAAAAACTAACAAAAACAAAATGCAAAATGTTCTATTCAAAGGAACATCAAGTAACAAGCACTTTACTATATCTTTTAATATAAGACATTCATTAAAGCACTACTGGCTCAATGGAACTTGGGAATGCAGATCTACTCCAAAAGATAACGAGGAAGAAAACATACCATTATCCTACTCTTTATCTGACATATAAAAACAATGCAGCCTTCAGATAAATGGAAAATGAAAGTTTGCTTTCCCAGTAGGGCAGTAATTTAGCATGTAAAATTTCAATGCTTTACTATAGGCAATTATTTCCTTCTCATAGTAGGAACCAAACTCAGGTTTTTGTTAATAAGATCTAAAAGTGAAGTCACACAAATACTCCAAGAAACAACATCCATGCTGCGATTATTCTTCTTTCACCAATTCTTCATAGTTTCAATAATCAAAGCAGCATGTAATGAGATCTCATATTGGTAGTAGAAGACCAAAAATCTATAAAGTTTCACAATGAATAGCCATTTTGACGAACCAAACCATTACCAAAAAGGTGGTCAAATAACATGAAGCTGATGAGCTAAAAGAGAAGGAGAAATGGAGAAGAATGTTACCTTTATGCACTGTACAGGTTTCGGTTTTGATGAAAACAGTAGAAAAATAATTGGAGAATACCAGTTTTGGTTTTGATGAAAACAATAGAAAAATAATATGGGGATTTCGATATATAATGTAACAGCCACAAAACATTCTAACAAAACAACTATCAACAAACAAAAATTGTGATAAGCATCTGTCATAATTTGTCAACGATCTGCATCTTATACCATGCAATAGAGCAAAAAAGTGTAGGAATAACAGAATTCAGGGTTGCCTTAATTGAATGTAGTAAATTTTACCAAACCACATCTATGGCATGATCAAATGGTGGCTCAACTGCAAAAGCTAGCTAGGCATGGTTTCTGAAAGCTATGAGATACTGGTTAACAAAAGTGAACACACAAATTCAAAAAAATTGTTACTTGAATTTTAATTTAGAAAAGGAATCGATGCTAATTAAGTTCTATCTGGCCCTCACATCAAGGCATAAGAAAGGCAAAAATTCCTTTGGAGTATTATGTGAGATAACAATACCTTGACAATTACGAACAATTATTACATTATTTGGACCTAAATGTTGAATTTAAGCGAAAGTAACAACAAATTTGAATGGTGTAGGATATGAAGTGCCAACAAAAATAACGCAATACAAAGTAATAATATTTAATAGAGTGAGCAAACAAAATATACTAAAGATATTAAAGAAGATAAACAAGACAGTTTGAGCAGTTACAATAAAGAATTAAGTGATAATGAACAACACAAAGAAAATATGAAGAATTTACGTAAACTAAAAAGTAACTTCACGAGAAGTTAGATGAAAACTGGGATAAGCAAAGACTTAAAACCATACACGACACTGATGGGAATATTTAACAAAACAATTCATAAAGCTAAACACGAAATAGTCGATATTGGGCTATTGATTATAATCATGAAAAACAACTCAAAGAAATTGTGAGTAATATAAATAAAAATATTCCCATCATAAATAAAAATAAAAATATTTCACTAATATATCTTCCAAACTAAGCTTTGGAAGTAATAAAACCACAGAAACAAATTATTAGGAAAACAAAATGGCCATGGAAGATAATTTACATAATTTATAGCACTTTGCTTCAACATTATAGCTATCGTACTAAATTTTTATTTCTTTAAATTGACCTGAAAGTAACAATCTACTTGTTCGTAATATTACTTAAAAATAAGGGAGATTAATAAGAAATTAGAATCCATATGAAATTCCAAATTAGCCTTAGTGAAAAATAATATTTCTCCCAATAAGAAGAAATAGAAAATTTAAAATAAATATCTCAAAATTTCCAAAATAAGAGAATGAGCAAAAGAATACTATTGAGAAAGTCCACCTTTGACATCCAAATAATAGACTTGACTTGCCAAACAGACAAACGATCTTTCATATAGCCTTCTAATATTAATTACGTAACAAAATATATCCCTTCAATCATGAAAAAACATTCCAAACCTGGAACTATACAAAACGCAAACTTTTTCTAAAAAATACGAAACCTGAAGAGGGTCCTGCAAATCATTGACGAGAAATACATTCACATCATCTGCAGACCTGCAAGAATAAGCATTATAGCGACATGAGAGGCTTTATGATGTAGCTATGACAATGTTAATTAATCGTGCAGTTGGTTGCATGCTTACAGAGCTATAGGACACTAAAATTAGATTATGAAAATGCAAAATTTAACCTCCAGTAAAATGTAAAGAAAGCAATTCCGTTCTAAAATTTTTTGAATAAACGATTACTGATATAAGAATGATCAAAAGAGGAGCTAACCTCACAACAAGAAGGTGTTGCTTAAGGGTTGCAAGAAACTCTCTAATGCCCCCATTATAGAAATAAAGGGGGGGATATGCAAGTCCTGCATAAAAGCCACAAAACACGAGTAAAGATCTTATTCTAAACAACAAAATGCACCTGCATCTACACATGGACAAATGTGGAACAACGATTATTATATCTTCTCCCTCATCAACCACATCAAAATGAATAACATCAGATTCAAAAGGCCTTTGCAATTGCATCATAAATCATCATAACTAAGGTTTATTATATATAAATAACTCAGATTAAATAAATCACTGTTAAATTCAATTATCCTAGAATGTAACACAATGAAGGAAGCACTAGCATAGTCAACAAAAAAGAAGATGCAAAGACTACATTTGCTTCGCTATGATGGTCTTAATCATGATGCTATATTATTAAATGGTATCTAGGACAACATGAAAACTAGTAAAAATGCAAATTGCCTGGACTAGACAGAATATAAACCAATATTAATTAATGAAAGTAAACAATAGAAAATTGAATCTCCAATAAAAGAGCAAGTTTAAAGAACAGGATACATAATTAAAAAACAAACATCAACATATTAGTTGAATGTTTACCAAAGATATTAACTGATAATATCACAACATCATTGTTATCCTTGTCCAAACAACCAGTAGCATAACCATAATAACTTCAGTTCTAAACATGCATGCAAACAAAATGGACATGAAATTTATAGGACCTAGAAAGTAAATAATCAAGCAATTTGCTGCATCACTGATGGCTAAGGTTGCATTTGGGAAAGCTTTTCAATAAAAAAAGCACTTTTTTATACAACTAAAAGCTAAAAGCTGTGTTTGACAAAACAGTTTTTGAGAACATTTTAGCTTTTAAAAAGTTAAAAAAGAGCTACAGGAGAAAGCTAAAAATAATAGCTTTTCAAAAAAAATGCTTTTGCCATAACTAATCAAGGATGAAAATACCCCTAAAATAATAAAATTCTTAATAATTCTATCATAATTAACCATCATATAATAAATATATAATAACAATATATAATATTATATATAATATAAATAACATAATTATTAGGAATATATATAATATTATTTTAAATAAATAAATAATTATATATTATGATAACATATTTCAAAATATATGTATAAAATTACCATAATTATATTATAATATAATATAATATAAAGTATAATTTATTATTAATATATATAATTATATAATAATAATATAAAAAATATATAAATTATTATTTAAATTACCATGACAAATACATTTTTTTAAAATTTATAAAGTATAAATATAATAATTATATTTAATAATAATGTATATTTTATAATATTTATCATAAAAAAAATACACATACTAAAATATTAAATTATATATAATTATTTTATTAATTATCAATTAAATATATGTAATAATAATAATTTTATTTATATGTCTAACATGATCAAATTTATGAATTTTTTATACAGCACAGCAATTTTTTCTGAACAGTTCAGCTTTTGACAGTAAGTTTTAATAGTAGTTTCCCAAACAAATAAAATAACTTTACACAACAGTACTTTTTAATATAGCTATATAGTACAACACTTTTTCATATAACACAGTAATACCAAATAGAGCTTAAGTAGTTTCTATCAAGTATAACCATATAACAATATTCATATAGCATTATAATGACGAAAAGATGAGATAGAAGGAAAAGTTGTACAATACATTAAGTGAGTTAAATTTTGATTTACCTGATGATAGAATGATAATAATATACTGCCAAGCAAGGGGAGGGATGTATCTATGAATACAACGTATGCACCTGAATGGCAAGTCATTGATGACATACAACTGTATATCTGAATTACACAATGAAATTGTAGGTCACAAGAAGTTGCCATGTAAAAAGCCACAATACGCATTCAAATGAAAGAACCTCCATGCAAAAAATTTTGGTTTACCGACCTTTTGCTAATGTACTTGACTTTGATAAGTTTCGTGCATAATCAGCTTCATGGGGAATATGTATATAAGGTACCCACCTCTGAGAAAACAAGAACAAAAAATTCCGATAACTGCTTCTAAGAGTATGCATGGTTGAACAATTCAGATCCCATTAATGAAATAGAAGATTGAAAACTTTAGCACATGATCTAGTGAAAAGAAGAAAACTTGCAGCATTAATATCATCATTCAAAATAACGGCACACGATAGGCAATTATACATACAGATAAAGAATGTCACAAAATGTCAAAGGAAATTATAAAATGATAGTAAAAGCAAATTTACAGTATAAATATTATCATCCAAAATGACAAAAGGCAAAAATTAGACACTTAACATTTTGCTGATAAAAAGCCTGCCACAAAACATCAAAAAGAGAACAATCAACCGGAAAGCATAGGGTTAACAAGAATGATAACCTGTTGGAAAGCTTAGGGTTAACAAGAATGATAGCATCAACACCTGACTTGGCTCCTCATGATCCACATCACCACCATCATTATCATTTTTGCTATCGGGCATAGCTTCATATATTTCCTTGTACCCAATAGTTGTAGTGGTCAGTTAGTATTTTATATTTTTGTTACTTGTAGTGTTCATATAACTGGAGTTGTGATGCACGAGAGTGTTATGTCACCAGTGTATGTGTTGATATGCATATGGTTCATGTGAAGACATAGCGTACAAGTATGTATTGAATTAGAATGGAATGGAGCATCAACAAGCGAAAATTACCTATCGGATTATCCATCCCACCATTGGACTATGCAGAAATGAACTCAGAAATACTGGAAAGGAGACCTGACCAGATGACCTACCACATTATCGGACAATCTAGGATAATATTAACGAAAAAGTATGACTAGATACTGGATTGTCTGCACATTTGAGACTAGCATGCCCTGGTAACACTGTCTTGCAGAGTCTATTGGCGATTTCAGCAATTCTTCCATGACCTCCCCCATGTCTCCAGCGATTGGTTAACTTCTCCACCACATCCAAGGGGGCGAGAGGAGCCCTATAATACTAGGGAATTTATAGGAAATAAAGGGGATGATGAATTGGTTTCGAGCTGTCCATTCCTATTTGAAAACCGAAAGTTGAGTCCTCTTTTTTCAACAGAGAATAGAGATTGGAATTAGAGACAACTTTTGTGCACAAAAAGACCATGAGACTGACAGTCTGGTCGAGGAGGTTCCAAACATCATCCTGGACTGAATGAGCCTGAATTAGGCCCACCCAAATAAAGAGCTCAAGTCTAACTGCAGCATAAGATAATAAGATCAAGCCCAACTAGGCCTGGCTCGCACTAAGCTTAGTAGGGATGACAATATATGATCCGACCTAAACTTAATTAGGAAATTCCGAATATCGGTCATAAATTTTGACCCTCAGATTGTGCATGATCGGGTCAAGTTGGATTTGGGTTATACATTTATAAACCTTCTCTTTACATGGGTCGGGTTGGCAAGTTGACCCAACCCGTGTAATAATCGGATTTGGTTCTTGAGCTATTCGAGTCAGCTCGAATTCAGGTTCGAGCAGAACCTGACCTGCAACCCCATTTTACCACTCCTAGCCAAAACTAGTCTAGAACTGCAAATGGGTCGGGTAAGATTCGAAATGGCTTGTTCCAGATTCAGGTTGGGATCTTGATTCGAATCCGGTCAAGATTGTTTCGCAATTCACTCTGGTACGAATCAAATTTAGGACAAACTGGGTTTGGGCCCAATTAACTAAACATTTTATACATAAACTCATTATATATTATAACCTCAAACTCAAAAAAATGACTGCTAAAAGGCAAGATGAGGTGCGAAACAAAAACGTCGGAGCCCTCCGGGCATCAATAAGTCTCCCACCTATACATGCCTTGGGGACGCCCACAAAGCCTAAGAACCTTCGCACTGTGAAGCGGTCCTGAATAACGTGCAAAGTAAAGAAAAGTAATTAAATCAACCCTATCTCTCTAATAGGCTAAAAACTAAATCAATAGAGGAAAACCCCTTTCATCATAAAAAGAAGGCCCGTAAGTCATAAAAAATCAATTAATGAAAAAATAACGACTTACAAAACATACTCTAATTTACTAATATTACAAAGCAATTTCAACAAATTTATTAGTTTTTAAAAGAAAAGCTTGATTAAAAAACAACAACAACAAAAGTTCAAATTCAAATCAAATTGTCTTTCATCTCACAAACAAAAGAACAAAAACTCCATGAGAATTTAAATATGCGAGCCTTTATATCAAACATAACAAAAGTTTGACAGACATTTACATTCTCAATGTATATGTATTAAAATAATTTGATACTTATAGTGTACATATATGTGTGTATATTGTATAATTATATAAAAACAATAAAATTAGGCCAGGTTTTAATCAACTTGAAATGGGATCAACCCAAGACCCAACCCTAAAAGATTGGATTAGAATGGGTCCAATTTCAGATCGGACCATCAATTTTATTTGTTGTATTGTTAGCTATCTAATCAGTTAGAAGTTGGGTTGACTCGACCCATTTGTAGGCCTATCCCAATTTGCCCAATAATCAGGTCTACTATTAATAATCTAATCTTAACAGATCGGACATTGATTCGAGATTGAACTAAAAGTTTCAATTTGATTTCAATCCAATCCAGGATTTAGGCCAAGAGAGTTCGATTTGAACTCGATTCAAGCTAGGTCCAACTAGTTGGTTATTCATTCGAATTCAACCTAAGCCAAAGTCGATCTGAATTTTGATTAATCTTTAACCTTTCAATTAAAACCTTAAGCATCTATGTATTTGTTCATTCAGCTATTTTAAATCTTCCCAATCCGTCTTATTCTAATAGTTATAAATAAAAACAAGGAAAAAAACTGATTTGCATATTTGACAGCCATGGGAGGAAATTTTTAGGTAGTTATACACTAGGTTATAACTTAGAAACTAACATAGTGAAGTTAATTACATATATATATGAAAATTATTTATCGTAATTATCCTTACATTCTAATCAATTCAATCTCGAGCAAACTTGATCTGAACTTATGACAGCTCGGGATTTAATTGATTAAACTCTCGAGCGATAAAAATGGATCTTTGATCGACTAACTTGGGTCGAGCTGATCTCAATTCAATTCAAAATCTGATTCAACATTTGAATGACACTAACAACACTCACTAGGAAGGCCATCTAATTTCCTACTAAAATAAGAAGTTAAAAGAGGCACAATACAGATATTCTGCATGTGATTGCAAGTTCTATGCATAAGTACAATGGCTTTGTTATTGGAGTCATTACTTAAGGCTACATGAGTTTGTGCTTTATTGGATCATCGGGCATCACAATACCTCAATGCCCAAAAGAAGCAATGTAAGGCATGCAAAAAGGGTTGAGTACATGTTTGTACTTAAACACCATTCAGGTGTTGAAATTAAATTTGCAAATATACTAAGTAGGATAAGAAAACATACCATGTTGCTCCACATCATGGATGCACTTGTGGTAGAGTTTGAAAAGACAGTGTCAGAGTACACCATGTGTCCAAATTTCAAATAGACTTATACCCACTTGAGTAAGGTGTCAAAAATATCTTATAAAAGATGAGTATTTGTTCTAAAGTACTCGCCAATGTATCCTCAGTCATTCTCTAAGGGAATTATTTAATTGACTAATTACACTTTAGAGGTCTATCTAGACACTTTGGACAAGACAAAACCATAGAGAATGTCAAAGAGCATTCCTATCAGCCAAAAATAAAGAGGGACATCAGAAGGTACTATCTCAATGTATGGTTTGTTAAACTGTGAAAAACATTAGGAGGTTTCAAATTTCAGGAAAAACACTAGGAGGCACAGTGGTATTCACAAACTATTGCCTATTCCCTGTATGCCATGAGAAGAACTTCATATGGACTCTATCCTAGACTTGCCTTGCACAATATGGGGAATGATTCAATTTTGGTAGTGGTGGGCCGCTTATGGCTCACTTCATATCATACTCTAAGTCATCTGGTGCTTCCCATACGTCTTTCTTTCTTTCAAGAAGATTGTGACGCTCAATGGCCTTCTAAAGTCTATCGCTTCAAATCAGAAAACTTGATTCATCAGCTACTTACGTTTGGAAAGATCTATAAAAAAAAAAGATAAGAACCAAGATGATGTGCTATTGGCTTACCACCCCAAATTGATGGATAATAGATAAACCACAACTTGGGTTATTTATTATGGAATTTGGTAGAAGAGGATACATTTAGGAAGGATTTAAACCCCAAATGACGATAATCAAAAGGCGTAAAATCAAATCACCAGAAAAAGCGACGATCGCTGCTTTCTGACGCGCAACTGACCGCTAATCCTCTCCCCTATGTGTTGCGACGGGTGGATCGCAACATTTTCCTTCGAGTACACAACCTCAAATGCATCATTCTCGTCGAACCCTCCGGCCTCAACGGACTCCGAAAGCACGCTCATCCCCGATCCCTACAAGGAAAGATGAACGTCAGAGAGAACGATAACAACATCTCAGCGACGGATACGAAACGGTTAGGGATTTGCCTGGTGCTTGGCGGCGGCGTAGTCAGAGTCATCGGATAGATCGTGCTGTTCGTCGGCGTCCTCCATCACCGGCGGTAAAACACTGGAAACAATGATGAGGAGAAGCAGGGATTTGGAGCGCCGCCGCCGTTGTGCTCGCCGCCTTTGGAGATTCGGAAGGGGGGGAGAGTGTGGGGACGATGGTTGCTTGCTTGATGGATTTTGCCCAGGCCTCGTTTGGTTTGTTCTACAAAACAAAAAAATATTTTATTTTTTAAATTTAATAAAAAAATTATTTTAATATTAAAAAAATAAATAAAATGTGAAATATTTTTAATTTATTCTATTTGTGTTGAATATAAAATAAAGTAAATTTTTATACTTGAAATTTATGTTAAGGGGAGTTTGGCTCAATGTTATCTTGATGTTATGTTATGTTATCTGGAGAAAATAATTATTTTGATATCTACAAATAAAATTCTATTAAATTATAAAATTATTAGTCAAAAGATGATATCTAGATATCATGATATTTAGATTACTTAACATAACACCAAGATAATAACGAACCAAACACCTCCTTAATTAAAAAAAATTATCTCAAATCAAATGAAACCTTAAAAAAATAATAATTGTAATTTGTTACAAAAAAAAAATTATAATTTGAGATTATTAAATTATTTAATAAATTAAATTTTAAATAATTTAGTTTACAATTATAGTTAATTAATTAATTATTGAGAATGTGACTCTTCCCAAAATGGAAACTCCAAATCAAATATAAGACCAGATCTAAATGTATCTCACAAGGCCGCTGCCTTGAAAATCTTTTAAATTAGAGACATTTACATAGTGAACATAGAAATTAAGTTAATTTACAAATTTCATCATAAATCTCAAAATATTACAGACATCACATCTAAAATAGCTATTTTTTCGTTTTTCACATCCTGCCATAAATTCTATTAGAAGATTTAACCATAGTTAAATTTCAATAAAGTCTCAGCCATTAATCGCATCGTTTAACTATCGACCTTCATGTTAGGGCATCGCAGAGCTGCATTGGTTCCGCGGTAGCATATTCACGCGAGCGGCAGCATATTCTCGCGAGGTGACAACGTATTCACATGAGCATCACTCTGCTATTTACATCTTCCTCTTACCGCCATCACGAGCGAGCATCAGACCTTTCTGAGATTTAACTATGATTAAATTTTCCGATAGAATTTATTGTAGGAAGTGAAAAATGAAAAAATAGCTGTTTTAGATGTGATATTTGTAATATTTTGAGATTTATAGTGAAATCATTAAATTAGCCTAATTTCTGTGTCTACCATGTAAATGTCCCTTTAAATTATTATCAAAATAATAATTTACAACTATTGATAATTAATTAAAAAAATCACTCAACAAACGTCAAATGGATATACAATAAAATATGATATGAGATGATAAGTGAAATAAAATTAAGATAATTTTTATATAAAATTCAAATTTTCGAATGAAAAATATTACCTAACTTAGCTAGCTATATCCACAGCGTAGAAATAAACAGCTGTATAAAGTACAAGCAAGTGAAGATAGAAAAATATTAGAATAAAAAATAAAAGAAATATATATATATATATATTTGATAGGCAACAGCTTTAGATTTTTTAAATAAGATAACTTTGTTAATCTGCATCTTGCAACGTTATTCATGATGTCTGAATGATAGCTAGAATTGTAATCGGAATAATTACTGGAGATGTGGTTCGAGTAGTTGTAGTTCTCTTAGGAGAGAGATACGAGAAAGAAATAAAGAGGGAAAGGAGACTAGCTCGGAGAGAGATCTCACTTTAATTTTACTCAATGACAAAAATGACTCAATTTACTCTTTTTAAAATAAGATAAAAACATAGTTGACTGTTAGCCAGTTTTTATAGTTATAGCCCGAACCGCCCTTTACTAGCATGGTCAACTTGTCCACTAATTGACCAAGGGTGTTATATAATGGTGTCTGAACTGAGATTTGATCCTTATTCTTCTGCATATGAAATATTGAGCACAAAGCTAGTTCCCGTAGTACTTCCCTAATGAATACCAAACTAAAGTGAAGCGATTGATCATGTCATGGAGCTATTCCACTATCTGCTCTTCTTAGCAAATTGATCGAGGAAGAAAATACAAGGGAAAAAATTGACCGGAAGCTTACTGATATTTATATTAAAGTATGCATTCTGTAGGGTACTGACTATCACTAGGTCTCCTAGCTTGAAAGATTATTTCTGAATCCTTTGATTGAAGGCTTTTGTCACACTTAGCTACTAGATTTTAATCATTTGCAAAGAACTCAGTCGTTTCTCTTTCAGAGAATCCAACTTTGGGAGTCTAAAAGTTGCACTCTCTCGTCCTTTGAAAATCTTCTTGAATTGTCATTCTCTTGAGAGAAGTTGATAGGTGTATGTGTAGTAGTACGGTATGCCAATGGACCTTTTATCGCATTTAAACTTTTCTTTTTCTAAAAAGCCTTTATCTAATCTACTCCAGTACAGAGCACCACAACCTTTGCATTCCCAAGTTTCAATTTATATTTAGTTCAGACCTGAATTCTTCCTTAGCTGTCTTCTTTATGTTGGTCCATCCTTTTGGGATGTTCGGTAGGTGTTTCGACTTCGTTAAAAATTCTTACACTATCTTTTTTATCTAATTACATTAGGAGGCAAATTATCACCTACTATTTATGTGTGGGACCCATAACTTGTTTAATTACTATAACATTCATTCGCCAAAACTTATTTCTAAGTACTTTTTGATAAACTTTGTTCGTTAAGTTTACTAGCTAAAAGTAGTCATTTTTCTAATCTACATATATATGGTCGAATTTTTTGTTTATATTTATGACTAACAATTAACTTACAAACACCACTTCTTCTTTCATGGTAGAGTAAAAAGGTCATAGCTAAAGGGAAAAACTATATATTAAAATAAAAAAAAATTATAAGAATAAAATAAAAAATATTAAATCTTATAATATGGTGTGACTTTATTAGCTTTTATTTGAGTTACACTTTCTTATATTTTGATTTGTGATTGATTTAATAGGGAAAAATTTTATCTGGATATCACAAGTATTGTACTGCTATATTTTAGTCATTCTTATCCCTAATTTTGTTTATTCAAGGAGATTGCTCATGGTGGCATCAATAAATATTTAATTATTCATTAAGCTAGTAGACTTCAATTGGTATTTTGTTATTATTTCACAGATCATGTTTCTCATTTTTGATATATGTGCAGCACTTTTAAAGGAATGCAAATCAAAATTTATTAAGCTTTTAATTGGATGTAAGTCTATAATTTTAAAAATTTAATTAAAACATTGAATTTTTAAAGTATTTCATACTTGTTTTAAAAAAATTGTAAAAATTTATAAATTTATTTTATTTCCTTCCCCCTCTCTCTTGCTCCCCTCTTTCCATTTAAGAATCTGGCAAAGTATGACCACCTACTTATCGTAGATTTTATGCATGTGATTGTAGATAATTGGTTGTGTGTAGGGGTGGTCGTGCACAGTATCAGTGCACAACCTGCCTGAGCATGAGGTTGCTTTATGGGTGATAGCAGCATGCAAGGCATAAGAAAAAAATTTTAAAACTGTAAACATGCATTATATTACTCTTTATCTTAATGACTGAGCTAATATATATCTGATTTAATAATCTATAATTTATTTAATTTTCTCCTACAAAATAATTGAAAGTTATA
Source organism: Apostasia ramifera (assembly GCA_019297695.1). Taxonomy (NCBI): domain Eukaryota; kingdom Viridiplantae; phylum Streptophyta; class Magnoliopsida; order Asparagales; family Orchidaceae; genus Apostasia; species Apostasia ramifera. The sequence continues at coordinate 103,239 of JAEMOT010003271.1, read as the reverse complement.
AAATTAAAAAAATTATATATATTATTTTTATAAAATGGCTTTTGTATTTAAAATAAAAAATAATATTTTACTTAATTAATCTCAAAATTAAATATTTATGTAGGTTTATGCTTAAATTTATAATTACGAGCTACAAATATTTATATTAATTGATAGCTAGGTTTTCCTCTCCTTTAATAAAAGTAATGGATAATTTTTTCTCAATTTTGATAGAGGGAGTGCAAGTTATAATTATGTATTTAAAATATTAGAGGATATATATAAATATATAATTTTTAAGATTAATAAATAAATTTTTTTTTTAGGATGAGATATGTAATTTCCCTAATAAAATTTTAATTTATTTAATTTTCTGCGGTTTGGCTCGGAGCCGAACCATGTCGGTTCTGCCTGCGGGCCCCGACCTGGCGCAGGCCCGTCGAGATGAAATGAGAAAGGGAGGCCCTCATTGCTGACTCGGTGTAGTTTTTCGATAATCACCGTCTGCCTCCCTACTCCGTCTCGCCGCAAAAACCCTAGCAAAGGTTTTTAGGGTATGAAATAGCGGAGGTGTCTGCAACGCACTGTTCGTGGCCGGTGGTTGAGTAGCAAGATGTGGAATAACGGGCCATCGCCTTCCCCTTCCGCTCCGATGCCGGCACCTCCGCCTCCGGGGACAACTGGAGTGGCGGGGATGCCTCCGCCTCCGCCCGCAGTGCAGCCTTCGTACAGCATACCTCCATCACCGGCTGAGCTGGAGGCTCGCTTGGTGGAGAAGGCGAGGAAGTGGGATCAGCTCAACTCGAAGAGGTATGGTGATAAGAGGAAGTTCGGTTTTGTGGAGACCCAGAAGGAGGATATGCCACCGGAGCACGTCAGAAAGATCATCAGGTTCTTTCTTAACCTACCTATTGGTTTGTTTGTATTATGCAACTGTACAGGTTTGTGTTTTAATAGAAATATAGTTAATGGAATAACTCTTCAAAATACAATGCATCCAGTTCATTTCGTATTTTATGGTTATTTGGAATGGTATGTCATTGTTTAGTTGCGGTTCCTAATAGCCAGTCTGGTCTATTGTGTTTAGTTTCGTATTAATGAGCCTTGAAGCACAGGAAGACTGGGTAAAGTAGGTTATATTAAGACCTAACAATGGATTTTTCTTTTGGGGTTTGTTGTTCGATGGTTTGATACTCTGAGCTATTTTGCAATGGCTGTCTGTGGCTCTGCCCTATCACTTGAAGGTCTTGTAGGATCTAATTTACAAGTGTTAGTTCTTCATGGTGGATTCTGTTCTATAGGTATCTGTAATATCTCATATATTGGGTAGATTGAATATTACCAATGTCTTTTATTGGTTTGTGTTTGACAGTTATATGTTAACAAAGTATCTAGTAAAGAAAATCAGTTTTCAATTTTATTTGTGACCACTTGCAATTGTATCAACATGTTTTGAAGATTTTTCCATCATAGAAGAAGCTCTAGAACATTTAAGCATCTCATTGGCTAGAGGTAAAACCTGCAGCCATGAAAACCGAAGACTTTGTTACCATTTGAATTTTGTAATTGAAACTAATTGAGGGCTAAGGGCCTTCCCATGTGTGAGCACCTAAACACAAGTGGGATGCATACAAGTAAATTTGAGGCACTTATTGAAAGTTTCTGTTGTCATGAATCTAAGATTTAATTTTATTCTAGATGTAATTGGTTTTTGGATGAAGGCTTGCTTCAGGAATGATATTTTCGAGCTTATAAGTGATTTATCCCCCCTTAAGTTTCTTATTGATAATTATAGCTCTTGTTAAGAGGTGAAAGTCATACATCATCATCTAAGCTAATTTGTCACATTTCTTGATTGAACAGAGATCATGGTGACATGTCATCCAAAAAATACCGGCATGATAAGCGTGTCTATCTCGGTGCTCTAAAATTTGTTCCTCATGCGGTTTATAAACTCTTGGAGAACATGCCAATGCCATGGGAACAGGTATTGTCCCTAATATATGACATGCTGACCACATACTTACATATATCTTTCTTTTGACATTTCAGTTTATTTGTCTGATTTAGGTTCGTCATGTGAAAATACTGTATCACATCACCGGTGCTATAACGTTTGTCAATGAGATTCCATGGGTGGTTGAACCTATCTATTTAGGCCAGGTATGATATGTTACTTTGTTTTGTTTACCATTTCTTTTCAAAACTGGTGCATTTAGTAGAATGGTTTTAACCAACACTTTCAGTTTGTTAGTCTGTTGGTCCATAATGTTTAGGTAGTTAGCTGCAATACAGGTGATGGATGATGATGGAAAACTTTCAGTTGGTATTGGCTGCATATAGTGGTGCTGTCTTGCTAGTTTCTTAATTACAATGCCAGTGAAAATCAAGAGACCAGTAGGGTTTTTAGGTGTTTGGGATACTTTTAGAGGCTTATAGGAGGATTTATTTGGAGTTTTTTTGGTAAGGAAATTTTATAAAATAAGCCTACAAACTTTTTTTGGAAGTCAAAATGACCTTTTTTGAATGGTTTATGCGGGCATGTGTATGATTTATATAAATAGTTCAACTTTTTCCCCTCTTGCCATGTCTTCTTTGGAGTGATCTTAATTACTTAAACTTAGATAAGAATTTGGTAACTGATAGAGCGCATTGGAAACAAAGGATTCATGTAGCCGACCCCACCTAGTGGGATTAAGGCTTGGTTGTTGTTGTTGTTGTTGTTGTTACAAAGGTGCATAGGTTGGGGGGTAAACAGATTTGGCCTTTCCTTTTTTTTTTCTTGTTACTAAGGATGCCAGATATGGACTGAACAGCAACTCACTGTAATATGCAGTACTTTCTATTTTTCATTTTCATTGTTCGATCAAAGAGGTCTAATTCATTGTGTTGGAACAGTGGGGCACAATGTGGATTATGATGCGGAGAGAGAAAAGAGACAGGCGACACTTCAAAAGAATGCGATTTCCTCCATTTGATGATGAAGAGCCTCCATTAGATTATGCGGATAACCTGTTGGATGTTGATCCGCTGGAAGCTATTCAGTTGGAATTAGATGAAGAAGAAGATTCTGCTGTATATACATGGTTTTATGATCACAAACCTCTTGTAAAAACCAAGCTTATTAATGGCCCTAGTTACAGAAGGTGGCACCTTTCTCTTCCAATAATGGCAACTCTTCATCGACTAGCAGGACAGCTCCTTTCTGATTTGACTGATCATAATTACTTCTACTTGTTTGACATGGAATCATTCTTTACAGCTAAAGCATTGAACATGTGTATACCTGGTATGTTTTCTTGGCTTCCGTTTTTCACTGCAATGAAGTGGACTTTGTGGATTTCAGCTTTGTATTCTAGTTACATAAACTTGAACTGCCGGCCTAGTTACAATGTATGTCTTGAAATTATGTTATCTGGGGTTTTCTTAAGATTTTAAATTGTCTCAGGAAAGTTGAATTTTGTAGTAGTTATTTTCTTAGATTTTAAATCTAAAAAAATTGATGGTTTAGGTTTTAAACTTTGGTACTCTAGTAAGAATAAAAGCAAGAATGGAGTGGGTATAATTCTGGATAAGAGCTTGAAGGATCACGTAGTGGAAGTTAAGAGAAATTGTGATAGAATTATGGCTTTAAAAATTATAATCAATGGAATGATTATTAACATTGTAAGTGTGAATGCTCCCTAAGTAGGCTTGGATGCAAGCATAAAGGAAAAATTTTGGAATAATTTGGAAGAGTTAATACAAGAGATACCTCAGGAGGAAAGATTATTTATTGGAGGAGATTTAAATGGACATGTTGGAAGTGTTGCTGAGGAATTTAATAGTATCCATGGTGGATATGGTTTTGGAGAGATAAATGAGGAAGGTAAAATTATTTTAGAATTTTCTTCAGCATATGATCTTGTAATTGCTAATATTTTATTCAAGAAGAGAGATGAGCATGTTATCACGTACAAGAATGGAACTTCAAGAACTCAAATTGATTATTTTCTTATAAGAAAATAAGATCGCTTGGAATGTAAAGATTGTAAAGTCATTTTAAGTGAATGTTTGACTATCTAACATCGATTAATGGTTTTAGATTCCAAGATAAAGTATTGGAGAAGAAATAATGAGTCAAAATCCTATCCTCGGACTCGATGGTGGAATCTAAAGAATGAGAACAAATGTATATTTAAGAAGAAAGTTCTAGAACTTGGGCAATGGAACATTAACGGGGACACTGATCTTATGTGGTTGACAGTTGCTAACTGTATCCGTAAGGTGGCGAAGGATGTGCTGCGAGAATCCAAAAGAATGATTCTAAATAATAAAGATACTTGGTGGTGGAAAGATGATGTACAAGAAAAAATCAAGGAGAAGAAGATTTGTTATAGAGATTGGTTTAAAAATAAAAATAAGGATAAGTGGGAAAAATATAAAGTGACTCGACGAGAATCTAAGAAAGCAGTAGGCAATGCAAAAAATATGGCCCTTGAGGATTTATATAAGAAGCTAGACACTAAAGAAGGAGAAAGACAATTATATAGGATTGCCAAGGCAAGAGATAGAAAAACTAAAGATTTAATTGAAGCAAAATGTATTAAAGATGAAGATCAAAGAGTACTTTCATGGAAGAAGATATCAAAGATAGATGGATGAGTTACTTTCAACAGCTTTTCAATGAAGGTTGTGAAAATTCAATTGATCTTACAGAATTCAGCACCCTAAAAGAAAGTAAAAATTACTTTTACATCCGACGTATTAGTAAAGCTGAAGTCTGCAAAGCTTTAAAGAAAATGAAGCATAAAAAAGCAA
>JAEMOT010003271.1:1591-97805 GCA_019297695.1 Apostasia ramifera | reverse complement strand
TACCTCTGTTCGGACACAAGGAGGTTTGACTAAGGATTTTCATATTACAGTTGGATTACACCAAGGCTCGACTTTAAGTCCGTATCTTTTTGCTTTGATTATGGAAGTCATGACTGGACATATCCAAGATGAAGTGTCTTGGTGTATGCTCTTCGCAGATGATATTATTTTTGTTGAGAAAACTAAAGAGGGAGTTAAAGCGAAACTAGAGCTTTGGAGGAATGCTCTAGAATCTAAAAGTTTTCATCTCAGTAGATCAAAAATTGAATATATGGAGTGCACATTTAGTTAAGAAAGAAATACTTATGTTGGAGATGTGACAATTGGTGATCAAATTGTCAAGAAGAGTAAGCGCTTTAGATACCTTGGATCAATTATAGATAATGACGTTATTAGCAGGATTCAAGCAGGGTGGGTAAAATGGAGAAATGCTTCTGGTGTGTTGTGCGATAGAAAAATCTCATCCAGAATCAAGGATAAATTTTATAAAACTGTAGTAAGATCAGCGATGATATATGGTGCAAAATGCTGGCCTGCAAAGAGGAAACATACAAATAAAATAAATGTTGCAGAAATGAGGATGTTAAGGTGGATGTGTGGATATACACGAAAGGATAGAATGAGAAATGAGTATATCCGAAAGAAAGTTGGTGTTGCACCAATTGAGGATAAACTTAGAGAAAGTCGGCTTAGATGGTTTGGACATTTAAATCGTAGGCCGATTGAAGCTCCAGTTAGAAAAATTGAGTTATTGGATTTTGCCCATGTCCAAAGAGGAAGAGGGAGACGAAAGAAGACATGACAAGAAACTGTAAGGAGTGATCTTAGTTACTTAGACTTAGGAATTTAGTAACTGATAGGGCGCAATGGAAACAAAGAATTCATGTAGCCGATCCCACCTAGTGGGATTAAGGCTTGGTTGTTGTTGTTGTTGTATCTTCTTAGTAAACCTGCCACTATTCCTTTGGATTCTATAATTTTGTGTCATATCATTATCTTTTAACCACTAGTTGAAGTACGCTACATTCTCTGAATTTTTCCAGGAGGCCCAAAATTTGAGCCTTTGTACCGTGACATGGAGAAAGGTGATGAGGATTGGAATGAATTCAATGACATAAACAAGCTTATCATTCGTCAGCCTTTGAGGACAGAATATAGAATAGCTTTTCCTCACCTTTACAATAATAGGCCGAGGAAAGTCAAGCTTGGTGTCTATCATTCTCCAATGGTAATGTACATTAAAACTGAGGATCCTGATTTACCAGCATTCTACTATGACCCATTGATAAATCCCATAACTTCCATTAACAAAGTTGATCGACGGGAGAAGAAAATTCTTGACGAGGAAGATGAGGAAGGATTCTTCCTCCCTGAGGGGGTGGAACCTTTGTTAGAAAACACACAACTCTATACAGATACGACTGCTGCTGGAATATCACTGTTGTTTGCACCTCGTCCATTCAACACAAGGTCTGGTCGCATGAGGCGAGCCGAGGATATACCTCTTGTATCAGAGTGGTACAAGGAACATTGGTGGGCTTTCTTCTTTCTTTTCTATTCCTTGCTTTTACTTTACTTCATTATCTTGCATTTATTTATTTGTTAGTGTTTTTTGTTTCTCAATTTCAGTCCTCCATCATATCCAGTAAAAGTTCGTGTGAGTTACCAGAAATTGTTGAAGTGTTATGTCTTGAATGAGCGGCATCACAGACCTCCAAAGGCACAGAAAAAGAAACATTTATTCAGGTCACTTCAGGCTACCAAGTTTTTCCAAAGCACAGAGCTTGATTGGGTAGAAGCAGGCCTTCAAGTCTGCAAGCAGGGTTATAATATGTTGAATTTACTGATTCATAGAAAAAATCTGAACTATCTTCACCTTGACTATAATTTCAATCTGAAGCCTGTGAAGACACTCACCACAAAGGAACGTAAGAAATCACGTTTTGGAAATGCTTTTCATCTATGTCGTGAAATTTTGCGTTTGACCAAACTTGTTGTTGATGCCAATGTCCAGTTTCGTCTGGGTAATGTAGATGCATTTCAATTGGCTGATGGTTTGCAGTATACATTCTCACATGTTGGTCAGTTAACTGGTATGTACCGTTACAAGTACCGCTTAATGCGGCAGATTAGGATGTGCAAGGACTTGAAGCATTTGATTTACTACCGTTTCAATACTGGTCCGGTTGGAAAGGGGCCTGGCTGTGGCTTTTGGGCCCCCATGTGGAGAGTATGGCTGTTTTTTCTTCGCGGCATAGTTCCCTTGTTAGAGAGGTGGTTAGGTAACTTACTTGCTCGTCAGTTTGAAGGCCGTCATTCTAAAGGGATAGCCAAGACAGTCACAAAGCAACGTGTTGAGAGCCACTTTGACTTGGAACTGCGTGCTGCTGTCATGCATGATGTCCTGGATGCAATGCCAGGTGAGTTGATGGAAAACTTTACAACCGATGGAATTGATTTTATTTTTTGTACATCCTTGAATCTATTATTTCTTCATTGTAAATCTAAAGTGTACGTTCTTTTGCTTGTATAATTGAAGAGGGCATTAAGCAGAACAAGGCTAGAACCATTCTACAACATTTAAGTGAAGCATGGCGTTGTTGGAAAGCCAACATTCCTTGGAAGGCAAGTTGTTTTATTACTAGATCGTTGAACCGTTAATATCTCGATTTGATAATGAGCATTATCTGTGTTGGCATTGTTTGAATTGTGCTTGCATATTGTTGTTCTCAGGTCCCTGGACTTCCAGTTCCTATTGAGAATATGATTCTTCGCTATGTAAAGTCGAAAGCAGATTGGTGGACAAATGTTGCTCACTATAATCGTGAACGTATCCGAAGAGGTGCGACAGTTGACAAGACTGTTTGTCGCAAGAATCTGGGGAGATTGACCCGCTTATGGTTAAAGGCTGAGCAGGTACACCATTGCTGCAGCTTTTTGCTCATTAACTTTTTCAGAAAGTTGGAAGATTGGTATGGTCGTGCTTGGTCTTTCTTTCGTCTTTCTCTTGATATTCATGGCTTGTTTTATGCTCCCGTGTTCATCTGGTCATCACCCCTTCTAACTTCCTACAAACCCTGAACCATCTGAAAAACCGTTCCTTCAGCTTGTTGTGGGCTTGTGTTCATTTTATGATCCTTTCAATTTTGGTGGAAGTACAAATATGCTCATATATATTGTCTGGCTTACAGGAAAGACAACATAATTATTTGAAAGATGGGCCTTATGTTACTCCTGAGGAAGCAGTTGCCATCTACACTACAACTGTGCATTGGCTGGAATCAAGGAAATTCTCCCCTATACCATTTCCACCATTATCATACAAACATGACACTAAGCTGCTTATTCTGGCGTTGGAGAGGCTGAAAGAATCATATAGTGTGGCTGTGAGGCTAAACCAACTCCAGAGGGAAGAATTGGGTCTTATCGAACAAGCTTATGATAATCCACATGAGGCATTATCAAGGATCAAACGGCACTTGCTTACTCAGCGTGCATTTAAAGAGGTACGCATGCCTGATATCCAAAATGATGTCTTCCCCTTCACGTTTTGCAATAAATTAATATGTAGTCTCCCCCCTTAAGTTCTGCAATAAATTGATATGTGGTGCTGTCACAGGTTGGCATCGAGTTCATGGATCTGTATAGTTATCTTATCCCTGTTTATGAAATAGAACCTCTTGAAAAGATCACTGATGCCTACCTTGATCAGTACTTGTGGTATGAGGGTGATAGGAGACATCTGTTTCCAAACTGGATTAAACCTGCTGACTCTGAACCACCCCCACTACTTGTGTACAAATGGTGCCAAGGTATAAACAATTTGCAGGGAATTTGGGACACGAGTGATGGACAGTGTGTTGTTATGCTTCAGACTAAATTTGAGAAATTCTTTGAGAAGATTGATTTAACTATGCTCAACAGGTAAGTTCTAGGACTATTTTGTTCTTTGTGTTATAATTCATTTTTCTGTAATGAATGCCTTGATTATTCTTTTTCGCAGGCTTCTTCGCTTGGTCCTTGATCACAATATTGCAGATTATGTCACTGCTAAGAACAATGTAGTATTGTCTTACAAGGATATGAGCCATACAAACTCTTATGGCCTCATTCGTGGTCTGCAGTTTGCCTCCTTTGTTGTTCAGTATTATGGGCTTGTGCTTGACCTCTTACTTCTTGGTCTAACACGAGCTAGTGAAATTGCTGGTCCTCCTCAAACGCCCAATGAGTTCATCACCTATTTAGATACAAAAGTTGAGACAAGGCATCCAATCCGTTTGTATTCAAGATATATTGATAAAGTGCACATGCTCTTCCGCTTCACACATGAAGAGGCACGTGACCTTATTCAGCGCTACTTGACAGAACATCCAGATCCAAATAATGAAAACATGGTTGGATATAATAACAAAAAGTGCTGGCCAAGAGATGCTAGAATGCGGCTCATGAAACATGATGGTAATTTATTTTTATGGTCTTACTTTCTTTTTGATGTATTGGTGCTTATTCTTGTCTGGCTCTACAATGCAGTTAATCTTGGGAGAAGTGTTTTTTGGGACATGAAGAATCGGCTTCCTCGAAGCATCACAACTTTGGAGTGGGAAAACAGTTTTGTATCAGTTTACAGCAAGGACAATCCTAATTTGCTATTTAGCATGTAAGTTTATTGACTTCCTGTTTAGCTTAATATATTGCTGAATGCTAGCTTTATTGTCTCTTTTTTTGCATTATTTAATAATTGAAATATACTGGAACTGCTGTTTAAAATATTCTACATTTTGTGTAATGTGTCTTGCTGCTATACATCTTTTAATTTATACTTCCTCCGATGCATTTGGTTTGCACTGGACATCACCAGGTCAACGAGAGTGCCACTTCCTTATCATTTTTTTACTGGATATGGCACTTGTTTTACATATATTGCTCATTTTGACATCTGTAGTATATTCCAGGTGTGGCTTTGAGGTTCGGATTTTGCCAAAGATAAGAATGACTCAAGAGGCATTCAGCAACACCAAAGATGGAGTTTGGAACTTGCAGAACGAGCAGACAAAGGAGAGAACGGCAATAGCCTATTTGAGAGTTGATGATGAGCACATGAAGGTGTTTGAGAACCGCGTAAGACAGATTCTTATGTCCTCAGGATCAACAACGTTTACAAAGATTGTCAACAAATGGAATACTGCCCTTATTGGTACACTCAATTTATTTACAAACTATTGAAAATTTTATGTAGCTTGCAATCTTTCTATCATTATGCAAAGCGCTTCAAATCCTTCTGCTATCTGCAGGGCTAATGACATATTTCCGTGAAGCAACTGTGCATACTCAGGAGCTCTTAGATTTACTGGTGAAGTGTGAAAACAAGATCCAGACACGCATAAAGATCGGGTTGAATTCAAAAATGCCTAGCAGGTATAATTCCCTTTGTTTGGAGCTCTTGATTTCTTTGAATGCTTTACATACACCATATCTGTTTCTTCATTGGTTCCAGGTTTCCCCCAGTCATTTTCTACACACCAAAGGAGATTGGAGGTCTTGGCATGTTGTCCATGGGACATATATTAATACCACAGAGTGACCTTCGTTACAGCCAGCAAACTGATGTTGGGGTGACTCATTTCCGAAGTGGTATGAGCCATGAAGAGGATCAGCTTATTCCCAACCTTTACCGCTACATACAGGCATGTATTATTGTTTTTATGGCTAATTCTTATATCCACCTCAGCTGACCACGTTTAGGTGGGGAGTTAATGCTTTGTTATCATTGTTGTTGTTTAGTAGTCCACCATAACTTTATGCCCTAATCATTCTGTTTGTTTTCTAATTTCTATTAGCCTTGGGAAAGTGAATTCATCGACTCACAACGGGTCTGGGCGGAGTATGCACTAAAGAGGCAAGAAGCTCAGTCACAAAACAGGCGTTTGACACTTGAGGATCTTGAGGTGTGTAGGACATGTTTTGTTTGCTTTATATAAGTTGCATTTCTCTCATTGCTGTTATCCTGACCTCTTTTATGATTTGCATCTGAAAGGATAAATATTGTTTTCTCAATATGGAACATGGTGTATATCTAGTAATGCATGAACCTGAATAGGGCTGTTAATGAGTTAAGTGAGTTTGAGTCAACTTGAATTAGAATATTTTTAACAGTTCTAAACCTGAAGTTTCTTTTTCTTTGACATTTCTGCCTCGATCTGAATAGGATTTTCGTCATTCTAAGGTGCCATGATGATATGCATTCTAAAATGAAGATTATTATGCCCTTTATTTACTCTGTTTTGTTGCTAAATAAACTATCACTACAACCTTTTGACAGGATTCTTGGGACAGAGGGATACCTAGGATTAACACTCTCTTCCAGAAAGATCGTCATACCTTGGCATATGACAAAGGTTGGAGAGTTCGTACCGATTTTAAGCAGTATCAAGTTTTGAAGCAGAACCCATTTTGGTGGACGCATCAAAGGCACGATGGTAAGCTGTGGAATCTGAATAATTACAGGACTGATGTCATCCAAGCTTTGGGAGGAGTTGAAGGAATCCTGGAGCATACACTGTTCAAAGGGACATAGTAAGTTCGATTTATCAGTTTTGGTCTTTTGATGTTTCAATTGAATTATGGACATGTTATTATGCCTTTTTCTGTCCCTTTTATTTGTTGAACTGATTGGTCTTGTCAATTCAGTTTCCCAACTTGGGAAGGTCTCTTTTGGGAGAAGGCATCAGGATTTGAAGAGTCTATGAAGTACAAGAAATTAACCAATGCACAACGGTCTGGTTTGAACCAAATTCCAAACCGTAGGTTCACGTTGTGGTGGTCCCCTACCATAAATCGTGCAAATGTTTATGTTGGGTTCCAGGTGCAGCTTGACTTAACTGGTATATTCATGCATGGAAAAATTCCAACCTTGAAGATATCTTTGATTCAGATATTCCGTGCTCACCTTTGGCAAAAAATTCATGAGAGTGTTGTTATGGATATTTGCCAAGTTTTGGATCATGAGTTGGATGCTTTAGAGATTGATACTGTGCAGAAAGAAACAATTCATCCAAGGAAAAGTTACAAGATGAACAGCTCGTGTGCTGACATCCTACTTTTTGCTGCACATAAATGGCCGATGTCTAAGCCTAGCCTAGTTGCCGAGTCCAAGGATGTGTTTGATCAAAAGGCAAGCCAAAAATATTGGATAGATGTGCAGCTTCGTTGGGGAGATTATGACTCACATGACATTGAGCGGTATACCCGGGCAAAATTTATGGATTACACAACCGATAACATGTCAATATATCCATCACCAACAGGTGTGTTTTCTTGTTTTCTTTGACACGTGTGTTGTTTCTCCACCAGAAAAAGAAAGAAATGGAATTGTAGTATTTTTACTCTAATAAATGATTATTCCTCGTTCTCATTTACTTGCTTCTTCAGGAGTAATGATAGGTCTCGATTTGGCATACAACTTGCACTCAGCTTTTGGCAATTGGTTCCCTGGTTCAAAGCCATTATTGGCTCAAGCTATGAACAAAATAATGAAGGTATCTGGTCTATGATTCCAATTGTTAACCTCAAGGATATTTTCTTTCCTGTTCTTTTATCTGATATACTTTTGTTTTATGTTCTCTGTAGTCAAATCCTGCTTTGTATGTTTTGAGGGAAAGGATTAGGAAAGGCCTGCAGCTATATTCATCTGAACCTACAGAACCATATCTTTCGTCACAGAACTATGGTGAAATATTCAGCAACCAGATTATCTGGTTTGTTGATGATACAAATGTGTATAGAGTTACCATCCACAAAACTTTTGAGGGAAATCTGACCACTAAGCCAATTAATGGTGCCATCTTTATATTCAATCCGAGAACAGGACAGCTTTTTCTTAAGGTATGGTTACTCTTTTTGTTTTTTTAAAACTTATATGTGGGCTAAACCTCTATTTGACATATGACTAACTTTTGGTTTCTCCAGGTTATTCACACAAGTGTGTGGGCTGGTCAAAAGCGTCTTGGACAATTAGCAAAGTGGAAAACGGCAGAAGAAGTGGCTGCTCTTGTGCGATCATTACCTGTTGAAGAGCAGCCAAAGCAAATCATTGTCACTAGGAAGGGAATGTTGGATCCTTTGGAAGTCCACTTACTTGACTTCCCGAACATTGTCATCAAGGGAAGTGAATTGCAGTTACCCTTCCAGGCTTGCTTAAAGATTGAGAAGTTTGGTGACTTGATTCTTAAGGCTACTGAACCTCAGATGGTTCTTTTTAATATCTATGATGATTGGCTCAAGAGCATCTCATCATATACTGCCTTCTCTCGCTTAATTCTCATATTACGTGCTCTACATGTGAACAATGAGAAGGCGAAGATGCTATTAAAGCCTGACAAGACTATCATCACTGAACCTCACCATATTTGGCCAACGCTTACAGATGACCAATGGATGAAGGTATTTCATTTAATTTTCCGTAGTCTTACCAAAGTTTTTACCCCCTTCCACCAATTATATGCTATTGACTATATTCCTTATATTACAGGTGGAAGTGGCTCTAAGAGATTTGATTCTCTCTGATTATGCAAAGAAGAACAATGTGAACACTTCTGCATTGACCCAGTCTGAAATTCGAGATATTATTCTTGGAGCAGAGATTACTCCACCTTCACAACAGAGGCAACAGATTGCTGAAATAGAGAAACAGGTAATTGATCTGGACAAATAGAGTTTTATTTTCAGGTTAAAAAGTATAGGGAATTTTTATTTTGTTATGTGGATTTATTATCACACCATCCCATTATAACCTAAACTTTGTATTTGCAGGCCAAAGAAGCTAGCCAGTTGACTGCTGTTACTACCAGGACAACAAATGTCCATGGTGATGAACTTATTGTTACTACAACTAGTCCCTATGAACAAGCGGCATTTGGATCTAAAACTGATTGGAGAGTGAGAGGTATATCAGCTACAAATCTGTATCTTCGTGTCAATCATATATATGTCAACTCTGATGACATCAAGGTATGAATATGGAATTCTTTCTGTTCTTCCTTTCCCTCCCTAGTTCGTAATTCTTTCAAGGGACTCATGTTCAATCGATGCCTTTTAATGAGCAGGAGACAGGCTACACATACATCATGCCTAAGAATATACTGAAGAAGTTCATTTGCATAGCCGATCTGAGAACCCAAATTGCTGGCTATATCTATGGATTAAGCCCTCAAGATAATCCACAAGTGAAGGAGATTCGTTGTATTGTGATGCCGCCACAGTGGGGTAGCCATCAACATGTTAATCTCCCATCTGCTCTTCCTGAGCATGAGTTCTTGAATGATCTTGAGCCATTGGGATGGATGCATACACAGCCAAACGAGCTTCCCCAGCTATCTCCTCAGGTGAATTCATTATCGTTATTGCCTTATCCCTCCTGCTTGAGTCATTTGTTTATTTTTAATGAATTTGTTTACTGTATTCATTTTGTTATCCCAACGCCAATCTCTCGATCCGACTCTACCGCACTCACCGACATTCCTCCGGACGGCGCATTGCCATCGCAGTACCCGCCCCACGGCATTTCTGCAATATTCTCGAGCTGTTGCTTGGAGACGCAAGAGTCTCGCGGGAACCTCGCATTTGTTCGGAGCTTATTTCCACTATTCTTACATATTGACCAAGCTGCATGCATTCATCTTCATTATTTCAACATTCCCTAATCACACCTATAATTTTATATCTATATACAAAACGAGTCAGTAAATTGTATGGTGGTGAAACCAGTTAGCTGTTTGGTTGATTCAAACCGACTGATTAGCTCAACCAATACCCTGACCTGTTCAATAAGGCATTAGGAAATTTTGGTCGGTTTTTGACCTGCATTATTTATGGTCTGACTTGATTGACTAAATTATGTTCTAGTCAACCCACCAACCTTTATTTACAGCAGAAATTCTTATAATATGATGTCAATTCATTTTATTGCAAACCTGACCCATGAGTCGGATTTGAGTTGGCCAGTTGAGTTCTTGAGTCTAATCATAAATTGTAAGCAAAGAAGCACAGGAATCTCTATATGCCACTTATCATGTCCCTTATATCATATCATGTCATTATATCGCCATGTCGTGTCCGAGCTTCCTAAGCACTTCTACAACATTGGGCAAATCTGCCAAATCCTACGCCAAATTACACTATTACAAGGCTATAATTTGATTCTTTTAGTTTTGTTTTATTCTTTGTTTCTATTCAATGAATCAAGTTTTCTTAATGCTTCATGTATTTTCTTAAATATGAATTGTTATCTATTTTATTAAACTTTATAATATATTATTATTTTATTTGATGTATCTTTCTATATCAGTGTTCTATATTTTGGATAGTTGTGGTGTTGTATTATTTTGTGTCTCGTGTCCTCATATTATTCCCCTACTTCCTAGATTAAGACCTAATCAGTAACCTTGATCTGACCTCACTACTTGCAGGACGTCACATGCCACGCCAGGATCCTAGAGAACAATAAGCAATGGGATGGCGAAAGATGCATTGTCCTAACCTGCAGCTTCACGCCTGGGTCTTGCTCATTGACTGCATACAAGCTCACACCAACCGGATATGAGTGGGGTCGAGCCAACAAGGATACTGGAAGCAATCCACATGGTTATCTTCCAACGCACTACGAGAAAGTTCAGATGCTCCTCAGTGATCGGTTCTTAGGGTTTTACATGGTTCCGGATAACGGCCCTTGGAACTATAACTTCATGGGAGTAAAACATACTGCGAGCATGAAGTATGGCGCGAAGCTTGGTATTCCTCGAGACTATTATCATGAGGATCACAGGCCCACTCATTTTCTCGAGTTCAGCAGCTTGGAAGAAGGAGACATTGCAGAGGGAGATAAAGAAGATACATTTTCTTAAGTGATCATCTTCTCTTAAAACATTGTAAGTCTGAAATTGTAATATCTTTATATTGTACATAGATTATTCTGATCAAATTTTAGGTTGTTTGGGTGTTTTCATCCATTTCAATGCTTCAAGTGTTTCTATCAAACTTCTCAAACTGTACTGCCTTCTTATTGCATTGTGGGCAAATCATATTCTATATGCGTTCTCACATAGTTTTGTGATTTTTTTATGGACAACTCTCTCCCTCTCTATCTTCGCTTCAATTGATATTTTTTCCCTAGCAGTTAATCCCGTTTTATTACGTTGTTTATGTTGGTTTATATTATAGATTGTACATTATTTATTATTATTTTTATTTCTTGAGATTTCAGTCAAGTGTTCCTCAAACATTCATGATGTTGTATAAGTGCTTCGCAGGTGTGGTCTGTAGCTGCTATTTTATTTATTTATTTTTTGTAAATTTTTGGTTGTTTGGGTGTTACCATTCGTTACAGTGCTGCAATATTTACAGTACTAACTCTGTGATCTACAGTGTATTTACTGTATTTTTGGCAAACTATATTGTTTAGTTTTTCTTCCTAAGTTTTCCCTTATAAAGATTTTAATTGGGTTTCCTTTTTTCATGTTTTATTTGTTCAGATTTTTAACTGATGACAGGCTCTAAGGTTAAGTTTTTGTATGTAATGTGATTATTTTAATCTTTTTGCATGTATGATCAACTCTTGACTAGGGTGAGATTCAGGTTTTGTGTGTGCTGTGGTACTTAACTTTATTCAGGTTATGAAATTTTTGTTTTATAAATTATATATGAAATGAAATAAAATTAATTATTATGAGATATATTAATGATGTGAAGTAAAATTATTTTTTTATTTGGAGATTATATTTGAGATTAATTATAAGGATTTGAATTTTGTTATTTAATATCCAAGTACTTTTCCCTGTTTCAATTCTTCCGATTATAAATATTTTTCTTTTTCTTTTAATCTTTATTTAAATTTTAATTAATTTCATCGCGAAATTCAAAAAGTTCGGGAGCTAACGTAGATCGCTAACAGGATCATATAGATATTTGCGACTAAAAATAAAAAAGTGTTTTTTTTTTAAATCAAATCGTTTCTTCCTTATTTTCTTTCAAAATTGCACTTTATGACCTAGTGACTTAAAAGTTTTCAGCAAAATTAATCAAATTATAGTACATGAATCTATTTGAGTAATTATTGTTTAGGTCTTGGAGATTAAAAGAAAATATGCATAGATGTATAATTTTTTTCTAATATTTTTTTCTTTAAAAAAACTTACAGCAAAGGTATTGCGAAGCCTATGCGCATTATCTTAGGTTGCACATGCTGGCTCTGCTTCAAGGGATGCGGCCTACGAAGGTCACGTGTGAGCGCAATATTGCTATAGTGTTGAAATAATTTTATCAATTTTAGGGAAAATTTTAAATTAAAGGATTTAAAATCATGAATCTAATTGATTTTACTCACTAATCTTTTTCGATAATATTTGTCTATATTTTATAGACCTATTAATAGTTATAATATAATTTTAAGGACTTGAGAGTAATTTACTCAAAACCAAAATACTTGTAGACCTACATGTAATATTTCCCTTAAATAATTAAACAGAGCTCCATTAGGGCTCCGATTCCCCCCCACCAATGCAAGTAGAGCTTATTTTAGCGAAATTTTCTTGATCCGACTCCTCCATTTGTTTCCGCCTTAGGGTTTCCTCCTCTTGCTGGAATTCCTCTTCCTGTAGAGATGTCCTCAAAGCAAGGTGACGTCAATCTACCTTCGATTTCGATTTCCTTGAAACCAGTTGTTCGATTCTAATTACTATAAGGTTTCTCTCATTTCCAGGTGGGAAGGCGAAACCGCTCAAGCAACCCAAGGTCGATAAGAAGGAATACGATGAGGTAATGAGAAAGGATTTGAGTGGATCTTTGTTTGTCTGTTTTTCCCTATTCTGATGTTTCGAGATTCCATTGTGTTGTCTGCTTGCTCTTTGAATGGATCCCTCGAAGTAAGAAATTAAGCATATTTTTTTGAATTGGAGATGGGGATATAGCCAAGATGGTAAAAATTCTTTGCTGCAAATTGAAAGATAAAGAGCATGAGCTGGCGTAATCTCTATTGAAAGGATTTGGAAAGGATTCGCTTTTTGGGAGTACAATGTTGTTTCTATTGCTTTGAATCATTTACTTTTGGGAATATCATGATAGTTTCTATGGATTATGCTCGTTGTAGGAAGCAAACCAATTTTTTTAGAGATGTACCACTTTATTGTGGAGTGGTACTTTTTGAAGACCACGTTGTGTATGATTTTGTGTATTTTGCGTTTGTTGCCAGTTTCAGAAATGTTTGTTATTACAGTTTATGACTTTTTAAATAGAGCTGTCATATAATGAAGTAGTTTGAATACATATAAAAAAGCAACTACATGGATATTAATATTATCTGAATATGTTTTTGATCCTATTGACATTTTTTTAGAAATAAGATATCAACAAAGATATTTCACCTTTGCAATTTCTACTGTTTTGTGATAAGCTTTTTCATCAAGAACAAGTGTAGTAGATTTGAAATATCAAAATATAGAAATTTTATCTCTTTAGGTTTTTTTCAAAGCTTGCAAATACAACAATAAATGCAAAATGAGGACTTAAAAATGCAAAAAGTCATGGTAAATTGTTATATTATATATAATAAAAAATAAAACAACATGAAAGCGGTTCAGTGAAATAACCAAAAGAAAAAGGGGAGCACACAATAGATACGAGTAAAACACCTAGGTTGTCTAGGCTTCTTAATTCTTAAAGGCCTTCTAGGGGAAAAGATGGACAACAGGGGATATTGCAGATAAGAAAGAGAAGAATGAAGATACTATAACAGAGGCGAGGGGAGCAGTGAGTTGTGAGGCTTCAGTTAACAGGTTCTTTCAAAGCCATCTGATCCTCTTCAGAAGGCTATTGTTACCTCGAGCATCCAGCCATTTGATTCTCATTCGAGGGTTGTTTCTTGCTCTAGTAGATTAAAAATCCCATATGTTATGCCATTTCTCAATGAGCTCAAGATACACTACCCTAGCCACCTCCCAGCTGGCCCAGTCACTTTATATTTGCACAATTGTAATCTCATCCATTAGCCTGGCTCTCAACCTCTTGATTTTCATTAGAGGGTAGTTTCTTCCTCTAGCTTCAAGCATCGACTTGGCATTCAACTCATGAAGATCAAAGAGTAGTTTTTACTTTGAGCATCTATGCTTAGGGGTGGCAATTTATACTCATACCCATTTAACCCGCCTCAACCCGCCCCTAATGGGACCTCTATGGGTACTAAAATTGTACCTGTGACCAGCGACCCGCGACCCGCCCTGCCTCGTTATGAAACGAGGTGAGGTTAGGTGTAACTCAATCAAACTTGCCCCAACCCGTAACCCGAATAAAACCAAAGTCGTGCCTGTGACCTGTCCTGTTAGAGACTTAAACCTAGGTTTTGCCCATCAGCAACTGAAACCCAACCTTTTGATCGCATCCTATGGCGCCCTACACCCGAAAATTCCCAACTGCCCATCCCTCCCTTTGTCACACCACCTTGTAGCAAGCTTCTTTGGCCTCCCCGCATCCCAGACTTCCGTCGATGGCCCGACCTTGTTTCTCCGCACTGCGAGCTTCTTCGGCCTCCTTGACTGCCCGACCCTGCTTCTTCGTGCCACTAGCTTCTCGGTGTCCCATGCTACTGCCAATGGATTTGAGCTTCACTGCGCGATCGCGCCTCGCTTTTGTCGACGTCACGAGGCCAATGGTGTGGGGAAGCTCCACGCCTCTAGGTCATTGCTGTAAGGCCTCCCGCATGAGATTATTTGCAATGGGGCGCTGCGAAGCGAGATGAGAAAGCAAAAATTGTACTGGTTGTAGTGTGGAGCGGGTCAAGTATGAGTATCATGAAATAGTAATCGGGGCAGGGCGGGACGGTTATGGGGAATAAGTTATGTATAGCAGGACAGGTTTAGGTATTAGTTAACCTGCCTTAATCCCGTCCCATTGCCATCCCTATCTGTGCTTGATGCACACTGCCCTAGCCACTATCCAACCCATCCAGTTGCTTTAGTTTTGGGAGAAGAAGTGCAGAAGAAAGAAAATTTAGTTGCAATATAGAATAAGAGATTTGAACACTGGTGGTAGGCCTATCAACGAGTCAAATTTGGATTCAGTTGACCTCGACTCGAATCCAAATTCATGAACCTCAGATTGGGTTATAGTCGACCCGGATTCTTTCGGGTTAGAAACCGGATCGGGTCGAAACTCGGATTTTTGGATTTGATCCATTTATAACATCAATTATTTTAAAAAAAATCATTTACCCTTACCCAGTTAAGATCCTATATTTGGATTATGGCTGCATGTATAATAAATTCAATAGTAAAGACAATATGTTTATAAAAATCCTCGCAAACTCTTTAATGACAATTCCATTTTCTCAAGAGAAAAATATAATACCTTCAACAAAGTTTCAAAAAAATCCAAAATGCTTATAGCTTCAAGAGCTCTACAACTTTGTTTTTGAGCGTGAAAGTCAATCAATGATAAAATGAGGAAGTTTGCATGATACACTTGGTAAACATTTCATGATAAACAAGATTCATGATTTCTAAACTACTAAATTGACCGAGCTATCTTTTTTCAAGCTAACAAAGATGTTCATATTCATAGCAATCCAAAATACGTCAAGTACTAATAGTTTTAAAGATGATACTAGAATAAACTAGAGTACCAAAAAACTATTAAAGCATTATGCTTACAAAAGGCCTTATATTAATAGCAATTTCAAATAGTGTTTTTTTTTGCCGAATTTCAAATAATCTTAAGCATCTTTAATCTCTTCACTTTTTGGTCCTCCATGCCTTCCTTGAAAGTCTTTTCCTTCCTTGAAATTTGATCCTTTGCTTTGCTACTTGGTACAGAATTAAAAAAAAAGAAAACTACTATAACATAAATTTAGAATCTCTAACTTTAAAAATTAATTGCAAAATATACTTTTATCTATTGATTCAATCCAGTCATTTATTCAAATCATAGATTCTACAATAGAAGGATCTAATAATGATCGTTCTTCATCTATGACTCTTCCCCCATCACTAAAAGCTGCTTTAGATGCAACAATAGTAGTAGGTACAACTAATATATCTTTCGTCATCTTACGAAGAATTAGGAACTTTAGACTATGTATCTTCCACCAATCTATGATATGAAATTGGATAAATAATGATTTCTTTAAGATATGAATCTAACTCAGATGTCTTATTATATCAACCACTAGCACCACTAGCACCATGTGATTGATTATACTAAGAATGAAAGCTTTCCAACTCACTTTCATTAGAAATTAGCATTTATTTTGTATCTAATAAAAATAAGCAAAAGTATGACTTTGAATTTCGAATTGACACCCTTGGGACTATTTATGATGTGATTCGTTAGAAAAAATAAGAGATGAACTGGTACCTATAATATGGTATAACCATGGGAGCATGGACACTTTTGTTCATTTCAATGTGTTGTGTCATGTTCTTATTTCGTCTCCATGCTTTTTAAGTACTTTTATAATATTGAACAAAAACTATAGTAAAATTACATAATCATATAGAAATTTGTTATATTTTTTTGGCGTGTTTTGCTATCTCCATGTTCTGTAATTTGAAAGTTATGTCGACATGTTATATATATCATAGTCTTGTATTTCTATATTGTGTCAATGCTTCCTAGCCTATATAATTTTAGCTATTAAACAAAACTATTTATGAACAAGCTTTCTCTTTTGTTCTTTTGTTTGGTTAATCAAAACTGTAATTCAGTTGTGTGTTTATAAATTACATTCAGGTTCCCAAGTTTAGGGTATAATATCACGCAAGTTCACGATTTTAAAATTTTAATATCTGGGTCTTTAAGTCAGATATATGTACTAATCAGGTCCATTTTTTTTATTTTTTTAGTATTAAAATTTTATCATATCCCAAAATACCCTTCTCCACCCTCTCTCTCTCTCTCTCTCTCTCTTTCTCTCTCTATATATATAAATATATATATATATATCGCGCCCCACGAGAGGCCAGTGCACGCGGCTCATGGGCCTATTTTATCACAAGATGTTGTATTTAATGAACCTGATTGATAGATATATCTGACTCAGTGACCTAGATATTAAATTTTTAAAATCATAGACTTGCGTGATATTATACTCTAAATTCAGGGATGTAGGGAACTGGATGTTAATTTTTAAAATTGTAGACTTGCATGATATTATATGCTCTAAATTCAGGAACTTGAATGTAATTTGCTGTTGTATAAATGCGTATCTTGTGATGATAATAGCCATAACCTCAGCTTTTAAACAAAATTATTTATGAACCAGCTTTCTCTATTGTCCTTTTACTTGGTTAATCAAAACGGTAATTCGCTTTTGTGTATATATAAATACAATATCTTGTGATAATAATTAGACTGTGTATGTAGTAACCCATTGACAAGTTCTGTTCTGGCTTAAACATGTTGAAAATCACAGAACTTTATCTGATTTTTTTATTTTTTTATTTTTTTATTTTTTGGGTTAAAATTTTCATATAAATAATTAATTTCAAACTATTTCATACCTTTGTAGGCGGACGTTGCTCATATTCAGAAGAAGAAGGATGAGGACAAGGTGTGCTTCTCCATGAATCCTTTGTGATATAAACGGGGAAGGCTTTCTGATTTTTTTAGATTCTAAATCTTGATTTTTTACCTTTTTAACTTAAATTTGCGACAGGCACTGAAAGAGCTGAGGGCCAAGGCATCCCAGAAGGGTACTTTTGGAGGGACTGGTCTGAAAAAAAGTGGCAAGAAATAAGATCTGCTTTCTACCTCATGGTAATACTTAGATGCTAAGCTACCTTCTTCAGCTTGTTTTATTAGAGGAATATCCGAGATGCACTGGGCTTTAATTATAATTGGTTTCCTATATTATACATTACTTTTGTTCTGACTCTTGGCTATCAATGGAATATGATATAATATTTCCGTAATCATCATTATTTTCAAATCCAGTTAAAGTATTAAGAATTGTATCTTTTCACTATTTTATTTGTAGATCATTTTTCAATGTTTTATCTATCTGCTGCTTTTTTTTGTTAACAATTTTAGAGCCTTTGACATTCTTGTTGTTTGCCGGGTTTTATTATTTATTTTTAAGCATAACTGGTCTCAAACCTTGAAAAAGTAGGATGGCTGCGGTTGACAACCAAGTGTAAAACTAAACTTAATACAACTGACCACAACTGATTGTTTTTGTTTTTGTTTTTGTTTTTGTCCTTGTAAATGTCCTTATAATGATATCGAAGTTATTGGTGATTTTTTTTTAAATCTGTTTCGCTTGTTCTTTTTTTTTCTTTTTTCTCCTAGATCTTATGAGTTTATTATATTCTTTTATGACTTGTCATATTTAATGAAAATCATAACATCTATGCCTGTTGGTAGGTTCTATTACTTAAAAGAGCCCTTCTTCGTTGCTCAAAAAATTGATCAATATAGAGTTCAAAAGTAAATTTTGGGTTCAATTTACTGGATTATTCGTTAGATTAAACATAAACGTCTATATTATTATTTTAAATTTTTCCTTACCTTTTTTCTCTTCTCCCTACATGCCTTTTCTTCTTGACTTAGCCTCCCCCTCTCTCTTCCAGAATTGTGGCCCAGTCCTTTTAGATTTAAGTAAAAATTAGTTCTCTATTGAAGACATTATAAAAATCAATATTAGATGGGCATTACCCTCTTCCATATGTAGTTACATTTGCTAGAAAAATCCGCCGCACTGATTACATTGTTGAGTATAAAAGATAGTGTGTTTTTGGAATGAAGCCAGTAATCTAATAATATGCTCCAACATTTTAAATCGCTTTCTGGTGTGAAGCTTTGTGAAGCCTTGGCTGCTCTCTGTGGTAAGGATCAGGTGGTCCATTTTGTTGTGGGGTGCCTTGTAGTATCCTTTCTCCGCTTTTATGCATTGAGCCTATCATGTTGCGCACTGTTGTAGGCTTGTTGCATCTGCTTGGTGGATCAATTGGTGAGTTTTCATAGAATTTCCTTCAACTCAAATGTAACACTCCGTAATCTAAATGTAGAGTTATTATCCGCTTTGATTTTTAGGAGCTGCGTGACTTGGGCACTTCTCAGGAGGTCACTTATTCTAGTACTATTCCAACTCAAGCACATTTAACTATAGAATAGCTTCACAGTTTTACCTTAAAAGCCGCTTCTATTATTTGAGGTCACGTTATCTATTTATACAGTTTAGGATCTCCTCTATTTTCGACGTAAAATGATTCATTTTTGTTCTCCTCTCATCACTATTTATTGGCTTAGAAGGCCGCCATGAGCTGCACTTTGCTTCAGTAATTCTTTTCTTTTAAGATATTACTCAGTAATCACTCCCCGTCCTTTTCAGCCGCGGGCACCGTAGGCTCACCAGCTTTCTCTTGGTTCATTCTTGAACGACATCGCACTACAGGAGGTCAACTCTAATACTATATTGTAACATTTTGTGACCTAAATATAGAGGTATTGTCCGTTTTGTTTTTGAGAACTGCATAACTTGAGCACTTCGCAGGAGGGGTTACCATCCAGTACTACTCTAATCCAAGCATACTTAATTATGAAGTTTCTCATCATTGGCTTCATGGTTTTGTTTCAAAATGCGTCTCTACCATTTGGTATCACGTTATTTACTTATATAATTTAGGATCTTCCCCCTATTCGATGTGAAACGATTCATTTCTGTGCTCCTTTCACCATTATTTATCAGCCTAGAAGGCCGCTAGGAGTCGCACTTTGCTTCAGTGATTCATTTATCTTAGGACATTACCCGGCGATAACTCTCTGCCCTCTT
Organism: Apostasia ramifera; assembly: GCA_019297695.1. Lineage (NCBI taxonomy): Eukaryota > Viridiplantae > Streptophyta > Magnoliopsida > Asparagales > Orchidaceae > Apostasia > Apostasia ramifera. Next base: position 77,995 of record JAEMOT010003271.1, on the reverse strand, counting down.
CGCCCACAGGCGTCACCAAATCTCGCTTATGTCATTGTGGTTCCAATGGCCTTCAATCCTGAGGATTTGTCCAGCATGATTGCTAATAATGCTCTCTGCACTAGCTATTATGTTTACTTTGTACTCATCCATTAAGATTTACGTTGAGCTTTTTTACATTGAGCTAACCCGAATGTAGGGGGAGCCGATGCATATGTAGATGAGATAGATGGCCTCATGGCCCTAATTGGGTTCTAAGGGAGACTTACAGCTTAAATACTTAAAAAGTCATAACGAAAACTGTGTAAATGAGTTTCTTAAGCTAAGAGAAGCAAAGGGAAAATTTGGAAACATAGGGACTTGCATGAAATTTCTAGCTTAATTTGCTAGAGGTAATCTAAGTATTATGATCAATTACATAGTTTAAATCCTTGAAAAGGATGTCTTTTGAGATGATTAAAAGAATATGGACTATGTGGAAGGAAGAATTATGAACATTTATAATTTAACATCTCTAAAAAACTACTCTATAAGGTCCTGTTTGGCAATGGATTAAAAATCATAGTTAAAATTACCCATGGTCAAAATCATAAATTTATTTTAAAAAAATTTAAAAAATTATTTTATATCTCATCTCACATAAATTTTAATATTAAACAATAACTTTATTTCACATCCAACACAATTCTCAATAAATCAATCAATTTTATTTCACATTATACATAATTTTTAATATAATCAACTTATTTTATTTCACATCATATATATTTTTTAAAAATGACAAAATTTCAACTAAATCTTCTTTTTTTTCTTATTACCAAACAGAGCTTATAACCTCAAACAGGATCTTAGTGCAACAAATGGAAAGAGGCATGAATGGCCTACATCTAAACCTATGTCTAGAAGTCAAGATCGTGAACTAATGTTGAGCCTATTAACTGAATCAAAACAAAGATTATATAATTATTTTTGGAGCCACAATATATTGAATATGGGTACTATTTCACAAATATAGAATCATTTTATTTATTTAATATTTAAATCTTCACATTTACACATATAACTATTGAAATCATATAAGAATTTAAAATACTCTATATTACTTATTTTCTTTTGTAATATTATAGATGTAAAAGGAGAAAAATAATGTTACAATATTTAAAATTTTTATAAAATTTCATCTTCAAATAAAAATATAAAAATTTTGGTGGTAAATAATTTGGATAAAAAAAACTGGCTGCAGAAAAATAAATTCATTTATTTGGGCTTGCGTGAGGGCTAATAATCTATTGAACTATTTTGTTTTGTAAACAAGAGCATTCTCAATATACAAATATCTCATCTATCCTAATCATCATCCAACAAAGAGAAAATAATCCTAAAAAAAATTGAACCCTCGTCAACTAACTTGCATTGCGAGTTCACTGAATTTCACTTTCAACTTTCAAAAGTGAATGAGCCACCGGCATGAAATATCAGCAGCTCATTCTTTATACTTCACAAACTTTGCAACAGTTCGTAGCCCAGCCTCCATGTAGCATTCGGCGATTCGATCCACAACGGCATCCCAATCTCCATCGATAGAGGCTAAATCTAACAAAAATGCAGCCTCATCCAGTGCGACCTACAAGGGTGCAAACGCCCAACTTTATCAATCTTTCTTCACTGAACATGTCTTTTCTACACATTGACAAAGTTAAATAAAGAATGTTTCATAACATGCGAGGAAAGTTGGATGAGGCTAAACATAACATAAATGCAGAGAGAAAATATTGGGTTCAAGAAACGTAATACGTCCGATGTTCAAGATGTTAGTATGCAAGACACAACGGTAAAGTGGAGCGAAAAACAGTATTAACTATAGATGGTACTTTATATGGGCATTGTTTTATAAGTATTTCTTCTTTTAACATATTTCAACTTGTACGTGATACACTTTAATTTATATGTAGCACTTTTTATTACTTGAACATAGAGATGTTCTCATGCCTCTCTATGAAAGATCGTAAGAGTCAAAAGTGTTTTAAATTGCTAGGTGCAAACTGAAATATTCTACACAAGAATGGAAATATGCTACGTACAAACTGGAACATGTTATATGTAGGGAATTAATACTTATACATAGTAAAAAAAATGTCTATAAGTTAACTTTTCTATCGATCTTTTTTTTTGTAGTATTACATAGAATTATTTATCAACATCCAAAAATAAAGTTCACAATGCAATGAAACTTGGATGAGGCTGAATCCAACAAAATGAGGCCTCATCGAAAGCGACTATAGCAATGCCAAGCTTACGAAGCTCCCTCATCATCAAACCTTATCCCAACTACTGATTAGCTTATCGACCCGATCGTGATGCCAAATATACAGAATTGACTGACTTCAATCTTACCCAACTCCCTTACGCATGGAAATTCATTACACATTCTTGATGAACATTAATAATGCAAATATAAGGGAAGTTGGATGAAGGTTACCTGTTCTGGCATTTTCCCCTTCTTCAGATCTTCTCTCTTACCCTCTTCAGTAACCTTCTCTCTTATATACTCAATCTGCTCCTCCTCCCACTGAGCAAGCGCTGCAACTTCCTGATGGGTGAAAACACAACAAATTTTAAAGTTGAAGTGGCTGCAATAGGATTGGGAATCAATTTATCTGTTTCGTTAAAAAAAAAAAAAAAAGATAGTTTCAAAACTTTTGTGGCTTTTTTTTCGAAAAATGTATAAGATATATTAAAAATTATGTTGAATGTGAAATAAAATAATTGTTTAAAATAACTATTTGTCACACAAGATTAAAGTTCCAATACATGATATTTGCGGCCCAGCGTCCACCACGGTGATTTTAATGCAACCCGAGCAGCATCTTTGGCTTCAAGCTTGCGCCCTATCCTAGAAGAATTTGTAGGGTTAAAGTTAGGTCATAAAGACAGATATCTCAAAGCAAGTTTAACAACTGGAGGAATTAAGCATTACTGCAAACAAAAAAGAAATCACATATGAAACATTCAAATGGTATCAAATGAAATATATTGCCCAAAAAATATTAGACACCATAAAATAGCATCTAAGTTAACTTTTGTTATCTATGCTAAGAAATTTCATTATGTTTAATTATCAAGTTACTTAAGGATATCTCTACTACTACACATTTTAACTACAAAGACAAGTGCTTATTCTTATCATCTTTAGATGAAATAACACCAAGATGTTATTTTAACAGAATTTAAAGTTTTTGTATTACATTTGATAGCAAGATTTGTATATATAATAAGTGAGAACATTTTGTGCGTTATGTATATAAGCTCATATCTCTTTGTATTAGTTATATAAGGCTTGACTAGACACGTTCAAGAAAATGTGCCTTGGTGTATATTTTTTATAAATGATATTCTCTTTGTTGATATGATCAAAAGTGGTGTTAAGATGAAACTCGAATTATGGAGGAATACCATAAAGTCTAAAATTTTTTGTCTTAGCAAATCAAAAATTGAATATACGAAGTACAAATTTAGTCAAGATAAAATGTTGAGATGATAATTAGTAATCAAGTTATCAGGAAAAATGAGCGATTTAGATATTTTGAATTAATCATATAAAATGATGGTGAAATAGATTATGATATTATTAGTAAAGTCTAAGCAAAATGAATAAAATGAAGGAATATATCTGATGTATGTTGTAAATTTTCACTCAAATTTAAAAATAAATTTTATAAAATAGTAGTAAAATGACCAATATTATATAGTATTGAATACTGATCTACAAAACAAAAACAAACAAATAAATTAAATGTAGCAGAGATAAGTATGCTAAGGTGAAAAAATGTGTATATACGAAAAGACAATGAGAAATGTATATATTCGCTAGAAGATTGAAGTAGCCTCAATTAAAAATAAGCTTAGATGATTTAGGTATATAAATCGTAGGCTAATAGAAACTTCAATAAGAAGAGTTGAATTATTGGATCTTATCCATGTAAAAGCAGAAAATTATCAGAAAGGATTTTACATACATGAAAATAAATAGGGATTTGTTATTTATAGAATGGAATGAAAATAAAAAATTCATGTAGCCAACCCACCTAGTAAGATAAAGGCTTGGTTGTTGTTATTATATGTGTAGTTATCATCTAGCAATTATATAATATAAATATAAATTTTCACATACTTGAGTAAAATCTCTGCATTGAAAGCAAAAGGTCTTCCAAATCCTGAGAAGTGATTCCTTGTGTAGAACTCCCCAGTAATCAGTGCGGAGACCTTAAGAAAAGAAAAAATCATAAGGAAATTAACGGGAAAAAAATGAAAGCAGAGACGAAAGATGATGAATGTTTTTGTGTGGAACCCAGAGATTTACGTCTCACATGATCTCCTCCCTGCAAATGCCTCAAAATTTTTCGCTCTATAACATCAGGAAACAGGCCCACCTAAGGCAAAACATTAAGTGCGTATCTAGTAAGTTTCATCACACTTGTTTATATTAACTAGCACTAAAAAATATAAAAAATTTTAAAGAAGAGTGATATACATGTCACACTAATTACATTGTGCACAGTCCATGCACATAAATATTATGACTTCAACATATGCAAGTGATGCCATACATTGTTTTAAAGAATGAATGCGATGCTTCTTGCCCCAGTCCAAATAGTATGATTTATAAAAATATTCCAATCCAATATATGATTGTATGTAAATTTTTCAACAGAGAAACCAACATTTTCTCTTTCATACTAGCCCAGGTTAGAAACAGCTCAAAAATAGTATTACAACTGTCTAGATAAGAAGTGCTTAGAACAAATATTTCATGCAATTAAATGTGTACAATGTGAAATGATTTTGTCGTTAATATATATGTAGGCAAGTTTAGTGTGACATGGTATAAATATCACTCAATAATATTTTAATAAAGTTTAAAATAAGCTTCCGTTAAGTCTCAAAATTGGGCAATCTAAAATCCAATCTTAATTAAGTTTGGTACCAAACAGAGCATTTTTAATACCTTCTTCAACAGGTAGGTGTCAAGATCAGCAATACCAGATGCTAGAAGATCTCCTTTATCATATAACTCTCTTCCAAGATGAGAAGTAGCGTTCCATAACTTGTTGCTATTTTCATAGAGGCCTTTAGCATCTTCCTCGGCAAGCATTCTATGAATGTAATGGTCTACCTGTAAAATTTGTATAAATGCCTTAAACTGGTTAAATGATACGGATATTCTCTAAATAATTTTCTAGTACGTGCTCCTATAGTTTGAAATCAACTACTTTTACGACTTGAATCAAAGTCGAGTTAAAACTTTGATTTTAGTCAAAGCTAACTTACTCAAACTCGACTATATGTAATGTAACTGGGGCTTTGTCAAAACGCTGTTTATGTAGTTAAAAGATTTCACTGATTTAAGACAGTCTAGATCCTTCTTAGAATCAGCCTTTATCAAAGGAGATCACTAATTAAGGTGAATAGCAGATCTTCTAAAGATTCTCAAAATATGGTAAAACGTCAAATGTGTTTCAGGTTGCAAGTCATACACTCTTTGCTAAAAACCAAACTCCATGCTTCCGAACTTCCACAACTGGCATCTCCATCCTACAGCATAACAAAATGCACAAACAGCGAATAGGAAGGATTTTATACTAGTTAATGGAAAAGGGGACAAATACCCTGGTGGAGATGTTGGCCACCGTAGTAAAGAAGTGAAAGCACCTAATATCATAATAAAAGTAAGCCGTGTCATGATTTTACCATCAGAAAACCACATTTTACTTCTACTTATATGCAATTACATGTTATGTTCAATAGCAAGTCTGTGTTCTAACCTGAAGAGCTTTCTGACAGCGGAATAATGAGAGGAATAAGCCCGTCCCTGGCTCCAGGAGAGACTAGAGTTTCACCTGAGAAAATTTGGTAGAAAATCATGAACTATGCTGTCTTTTGAATATCCTGTGTTTCTGTTTAGCAAGTAAATAAATAATTTACATAATCAATATCTTAAAATTAAAATTAAACTTTATAGAAAAAATAGCAAGACTAGTGATAATATGTGGTGTTAAATGTTGGCCTACAAAAGAAAAAGCATACAAATAAAATAGGTATTGCAGAATTAAAGATTTCTTTAACTCAAGATGGAGTAGTATCAATTGAGGATAAACTCGTAAAGAGTCGAGTTAGATGGTTTGGACACAAATCGTAAACCGATTGAAGCTCCAGTAAGGAAAGTTGAGATATTGAACCTTACCCATATAAAAAGAGATAAAGAGATCAAAAAAGACATGACAATAAACTATAAGAAATGATCTTACACGCTTAGAACTTAATGAGGATTTATTGATTAATAGAGGACAATGAAAATAAAGGATTCATATAGCTGACCCCACCTATTGGGATAAAGGCTTACTTGTTGTTGTAATATCTTAAAAACTCAATTTAAGTATTTGACGCAAATCACCTACAAACATTTATGAGTAGAGGAAAAAAAACTTTAAATGAGGGGCAAATCTCAAATGCTGAGTATATCATGGCATTTAAAAACTAAGCCGATATATCATGGCATTTTAACTGAATACTAGCAGTTGTATAATCATTAGATAACATATCGACATATTTCATTTAAAAACTTGTATTTAGAAACTCATTTGTTAAATATAATAATATCTTAATAGAATACTAGCAGTAATGCAATTGTTAAGTGATGTATTGATGCATTCTAACTAAATGAGTGTGTTTCAATACAAAATAATGTATTTTGACTAAATTATTGCACTTATACTATAATTAAAATATTTGTAATCATATTTCATCAAATACTAACATTTAGAGACGAACTAGTTACAAAATAAGGCATTTTAACTAAATAATAGTAACTAATAATTATTAGATGATATATCGATATATATTTTGTAAATGCTTGCATTTAAGGATTAGTCAAGTTTTCCTAATCGAATACTTGTGTTTAAATACTGATTTATTATGCAGTGTTGTATTTTAATTGAATACTAATAATTGTGCAACATATTAGTGTGTTTCACATAAATACTTATGCATAAAAACCGAGGCTAATTTATTATATATCAGTGTATTCCAACTAAATATTAGAAATTATATAACAATTTATTGCAATACAACGAAATAACATCGAACATTTTCTCAATTAATGCTAGTCACTAAAAATAATGTGACTTTAACATAAAATCAGCTCCCAAATATGTGTTTTTAACATGAATTCTTTGATGTAGCAATAAATTACTATATAATTACTATTATTAAGTTAAAATATTTTGATCTGTAATATTTCGACAATATGAAGATCAAACATGAAAGACCACAAAACCTTTGCTCAGTATACATTAACAATAGCCAAACCTAAAAATTTTGGTCTCTTAGGAGTTTAACAACAATAAACATGATTCTATTTAGGGGAAGTTTGATTTAATGTTATTTTGATGTCATGCCATGTAATATTATTTAGAGAAAATAATTGTTTGATTTGATGATATGTGTAAATAATTTTATAAAATATTATGGACTTGTTACTCAAAATATGATATATAGATAATATAACACAATATTAAGAAAACATTGAACCAAACACTCCCTTAAATCATTTTCAGGCAACACTTCATTAAGCAGCTCATGTTAATAGGAAACAGTATGCTTGTCATGCCCAAAGATTCAATAAGTAACAATATGTAAAGATATGTTTTGAGACATCTAGTGACATGCGGGGACATGGTTCAATAAATGTTCTGCAGACTAGTAGAATTAATGGCTAGCTTCAGTACGTAAGGATTAGGGCTCTTACTCACATCCTTCGCAATAAACTATTATATTCCGTGGATCTGTAAAGTTGTCTAGTTCTCTCGTCCTATAAAATCTCACTGAGCTTCTAAATAGTTGGTTGTTTTAGCTGCTCCATTGATGCATTCATAAAACAACAACAACAACAACAACAAAGCTTTAATCACAAACTACTTGGGAACAACTAGATGAATTTCTCTTCTTCATGTACTCATGCACGGTAGGAAATAAGATCCTTAGACGCCATAACATATAATGAAATGTCATGCAACATTGTCAACATATCAACTTCAAAAGGTGAGAATTTTCTTTTAGCTTCAATATAAGACGACAAGCAGCGATAAAAATTGATAAATTCTAGTTTAACAACAAGAAAAAAATGGAAAAATTAGTGGTAGGCAGGAAAATTTAATTAAAGCAAAAGGTGAACAAAATATTACCTTGTGCTTCAAGCATGTTAAGCAAGCAACTGAGGCGCCCTGGGGGGTTAGTAACAGCAACATCTCTAATGAAAGAAACATGGTCTGCATTTCAATCAAAAGACATATATTACATTCATTCATTTGGTACTTAATTCTATATGCTTGAAAAGCTCTTATGAAATCTCAGAAACACACACACACACAAAAACACAGAAACACAACTTGCAAACACTCAAACTCTCAATCAATCCCCAATATGGACAGACACTTTAAAAAAAAAAATACGAGAACTTAAACAGTTTGACTTGATGCAGAAACGTTACAGGCATGATGAATTTCAAACCCATTTTACTCAATTTAGCTATTACAGTTAGATTACGCGCTTTAATGTAGCCAAAGCCAGTTAGTGGGATAAAGGCTTGGTGGTTGTTGTTGTTGTGGTGGTGGTGGTGGTGGCTTAATTTCATCACATTAAGAACCTTGGGCTCGTCAAACACTCTGGATGTTACAGCAAAACCGGGAAAAAATGCATGATGACTAGAAAAGATTGAACCCAGCTGTATGCATTTCTCCAAATAACAAGCTCGATGTTCAACAGAAGACTTTGATTCTTCACTCAAATGGCACGGATTCACGATGAGAAACTTAGAATATCATCTAAACTTTTAACATCAAAACACTCAAATAAACTCCTAATACGAAGTTATCGAGGAGGGGACGAAAGTACAGTAATTGGATATCAGCTTAGTATGGGGATAAATGAGATACCTAAGGAGGTGGCCGTGGAGACTGAGCTAGTGGAAGGAGAAGAGAGCGAGGAGGAGCATCGGAAACAGGCGTCCCGCGAGCAAAGAGTTGGCAGCGCAGAGGCGAAGGGAGATCTGCAGGCATATCCAACCCTCAATCTCATCGTCTCGCCTCAAGATTCTTCCAACGGCCGCGATAAAATGAGAGAGAGAGAGAGAGAGTTCACCGTGGCCTCTTCTCGCGGGCCGGAGGTTATCGAGTGGGGGTGGTGACGAATCACGGTGGTGGTGACGCCAATTGGGAGCGGCTCGGCCGCTGACGGTCTGCTAAACCCGGTTCGGATTATCCCGACCGGTCGGACTTGATTGGGTTTTTTTTGGAGGCATTTACGGACACTAGTGGAGTTGGGGTTAGCCTCAAAAAAATATTTGAAATTCTTAAATTTAAGCTGAGTTTGGTACGATTCAAGTAAAATCTTTTTTATTTTAAGTTGAGTTTTGAGTTGGCTAAATATTAAATTTTAATCTTTTTCTCAAATTTAAATATGCATTTTATATGTCATATATGTTAAATATACTTTTTAGATTAAACTTAATGCATTATGTATATATTTATACATTAAGTTTTTAATATTACACTATATAATATTTTTATATACATAAAATATTTTATATATACATCATCAAATTATAAATAACATTAATATTAAGATTTGGAGTTTTTTAAAGGTTGAATTGATTTTATTTGAATGAATAAACTCTTATAAGAAATTCAATCGAGTACAAATCATTAAAAAAACAAATGAATCTAATTGATGACTTGTGTTTTTTTTTTTTTGATAATAATTGATGACTAATGTTAGGTGACTAGCAAAACAATATACGCATGAGTTTCAAAATTAATCTAATTATTTTACTCACAAAATTCCTCTGTCTATATTTTATTAAGGGTCCGTTTATTTGACTAAATTAAAATTAATTTAATTTAATTTTAAAGAAACATATATATATATATATATCACATATAAAATTTAATATTAAAAATTAATTATATTTCACATTATATATATATATATATATTAAAATAATTATAACCTAATAACTAATTTTACTTCACATTATTAATAAATTTCAATAAAAAATAATTTTATTTAATTTTAATATTATTAAAATTAAATTTTTCAAACAAACAGGCCTTAAGTGGTATAAGATGCATAAATTGTTATAAAATAAATGCCAAATTTTTTAAATTCTCAAAATAATTTTGCTAAAATTTTAATTGTTTATTTTAACTTCCCAGCTATTCTTAAATTTTTTCAAATTTGTGTAACTTGCAATATTTGTGTATGCCAAAAATAGCGAAAAGTAATGCAGAATATTTTTTTTTTTCATCAAGTGCGATGACTTATAAAAATATTTTTAAAAAATTACATATAAAAAAAGTCAGCTCGAACTAAAATAAGTCAGATTGAACTCAAATTGAATGCAACTTTTGAGACATAAATTGCTAGAACATCATTAGATTTTTTCTCTCCTTTTACACACCAAAAGATGAGAGCTTGTTTGTAAATAAAAAGTTTGAAACCTATAAAGTATTCAATAATTTTAATATTTAATGTAGCAATTAATTTTGTTGGCGTTAAAGATCTCATCTTATCCAATGACAAGAAGAGATAAAAATATTGAACTGAATTAATCAAGAAGAGTCATCCAGTTGTGGATTATTGGATAATATTTCTCGTAACTCATATTTTTCTACGTGAAGCTGGCTCATCAGAAGATAAATATTTACTTACGTACGTGTCATTTAGTTGAAGAATTATTTTTAGAAAAAAAATATTTTATTTTATAAATTTAATGAAAAAAAAATTATTTTGATATTGGTTAGTGCATAAGATGTTAAATAAAATTAATTATAATATTAAAATTTATATTAAATATGAAATAAAGTTAAATGTTAAAATTAAAATTGTGTTGATTATAAAACAAAATTATTTAAATTTATAATAAATTTAAAATAGTAATAAAATAATATTTCACTTAAACCTAATGTGAATAAATAAGACCTTAGGGTAAAGCTTCAAAATTATTGCTCATAAACTCAACAAAAGTAGTTTAAAAAATATTGAAGTTACCAAATTTAAGGCAACATTATAAATCTCAAGTCATTAAATCATAATTTTAATTTAAAATATTAGTTTTATATATAGTATATCAAAGATAATTTTTTGTCAAGCAAATAGTTATACATATGCATATTTCACTATTCTTTTAAAAATATATCTCAAACTACATTCATGCATGTAAAATATATGTATTTTTTTATTTTAAATAAATATATGTATTAAAAAAGTGTAAATATATACTATTAATTTTGAGTAGGCATAAGCAAAATGTGAGTGATTTCTGCCTTTTGAGCATAATGTCAAGCCTAATTTTATGCCAGCTGAAAATATTATCTATATTCTATAATATATTTTAAATAATAATTTCATGGGTAAATTACTTCCAACCTCTGAGGTCGAAACAATATTATAAATTAATCATAAGTTTTTAAAAGTCTCGATTTGAGATCTTGAGGTCTTAAAAGCTCTTCATTTTTTATTTCAAGATATAATTACTAATTTTTTATTAGTATGTTATAAGATTATTCTTATATGTTAATTTTATAATTTTTTAAAATATAATTTTAAAATATTAATATTTATATTTTTTAATTTAAATTTTAGTAAAAAAATAATGATAGAAATTAAATTTTAAAAAAATGGTGAGAATTGAAAGTAGTGGTCATTTAAAATAAATAAATAATTCAAAATAATAAAAAACTGATCAAATTATTAAAACTTGATGAAATTCTAAAACATGAATTAAAACTATAGAATTTTTACAGTTTTAAAGTTTTAAATTAAAATTTTTAAATAGTTAAGATTAATTTATAATATTTTCTATGATAGACAAATTTTAAATAATCAAAATATATCAAATAAAGTTATTAAATTTAATATTTTTTTTTGAATAAATTAAATTTAATATTTTAAACATAATATATATATATATTATTCGAGATATCATTTTAAATGAATTTCAGTAAAAAAAATATTGTTTGAATAATTCAAGAAAAGTTTAAACACAGAAAACTGTTCCCTCATTTTTTTTGCTTGTGACCACAATTTTCGGCAGCATTAGGGCCTTTAACGATTCGACCTCGAGCCGATCCAATCTTGGCTCAAGATTGAATTGAAAGTTTTCGATTCAATTTCGATTCGATCCAGAGAATGAATGAGGAGAGTTCGATCCGATCTCGATTTGAACTGGGTCTGGCTTATTTTTTATCGATTCAAGTTTGATCCGAGCCAAAATCGATTCGACTTTTAATTAATTTTCGATCTGTTATCCAAATATTATGTATAAATATATTTGTTCATTCAATCAGTTTAAACTATGGTCATTCGCTTTGATCTATTATTTAAAAAAAAAAATTACAATAAATATGATTTAAATTATAAAAAAAATTCTAATGAAAGTCTAATGAAGCCTTTCAGTAATCTACAGAAAAAAAATTACATATCAAATCTAGTTACATATATAAATATATATATATATATATATAATATTTTTATTTTTTTAATTGATCCGATTTCGAACCATCTCGATTCAATTCTATGTCGGCTAAAAATTAGATTGATAAAATTTTCAAGCCAAAAAAACGGCCCGTTAGTCGGCTCATTTAGATCGAATCGAGCTCGATTCGATTCAAATTTCAATTTAATTTTTGAGCGATTTTTGATTTTCGAGCAAAATTAACAGCATTAGGCAGCCTGACGTCAAAAAGAAAAAAAATAATCGGAGTCTTCATAAAAAATATTTCCGAAATTTATGAATAAAAGAAAAATGACAGAAGTCGCCGTTAGGAACGCGACGTACTCGTAATTTGCGACGTATTTTTTATGAAGTCGATTACTATTTTACCGACTTCTGAAATCGACTTATTAACTGACGACTGTGTTGTCGCAGAAATTCTCAGCGACTTCTGAAGCCGGCATTCTGTCTAGCGACTTTGAAGTTGCGGAGTAATTCCCCGACTTCAGAGTCGCAGAAACTTTGTCGACTTTGGAGTCGCGACAGAATTCTGCGACTTTGAAAGTCGCACAAATTTTTGGCGACTTTGTAGTCGCAGAAAATTTTGCCGTCTTTGAAGCCTCGAAATTTTTTGGCGACTTTCGAAGGCGCAAATTTTTTCAGCGATTTTGGAGGGTGCATGATATTTTCGAAACTGCCAAATAATATCGCGACTTCCATGATGACATCACATCGTCCTTCATGGCTGATGGATGTAGCGATTCTTTTCAAAATTGTTTTTAATGTAGCGGTGTTATTATTTTTTATGTTATTAAAATAAATAATTATATATTAAAATTGTATACTTTTACAAAAAAATATGAGTTTTTGGTATATAAATGTCATCTTAAGTTCTCAAAATAATTTTGCTAAAATTTTAATTGTTTATTTTAACGTCCCAGCTGTTCTTAGAATTTTTCCAATTTGTGCAACTTATGGCAAGTTGAATATTTGTGTATGCTGAAAGTAACCAAATGTAATGCAGCATTTTTTTTTAAATCAAGTGCGATGGCTTATAAAAAAATATTTTTAAAAAATTACATATAAAAAGTATTTTTTGTCAAGTATGCTGGACTTTTGAAGACTCTATAGTCTCATTTGATTCGAGGATTAGATTTTAGACATGAGAAAAAAATATTTTATCTTATAAATTTAATGAATAATAAATTTAATTTAATATTTGAAAGTGTACAAAATATAAAATAAAGTTAGTTCTAATATTTTTATTTGTATTAGATGTAAAATAAAGTTAATTTTTACAGTTAAAATTTATATTAGGTAAAAAAAAAAAAACTCGAACGAAACAAACTCGTACATGTTCATTAGAATAAAAAATATTTAGTTACCACTAAATTTTTTAATTTCAAAAAATAATCTTGATAAAAAAAATCCAATTTCATAATTAAATCATCACTACCTGTCATGCTTTGCACTTAAGAAGACGTAGACTTTTTTTTTAAAGATCGGCCATTGTCTAGCACCGTAGCATTCTTGATTCATATGTAGGGATATCATCCATTTAAAATTTAGGGATCTGTATAACTTGAGTACTTCTTGGGTAATTACTCATCCATGTACTACTCTGACTCAAGTACATTTAACTATAAAATTTTTCATCATTAGTTTTACGATTTTGCCTCAAAAGACACATCTAACATTTATACTCATATTATCTGCATATATAGTTCAAGAACTTCTTGCTATTTTTGATGTAGAATGATTAATTTTTATTTATTTTTTACTATTATTTATTAGGCTAGAAGCTTATTAGGAGTTGTATTTTGCTCTAGTAATTTTTTTCTATTGAAAGACCATCTTGTGATCACTTCCAATCTTTTTTATTACGAACATCATAAGTGTATTAAAAAATAAGAAATACTGACCTACAATTTAAACTGTTTTTCAAAAGAATATAACAAAACTCAATTGAGTAGGATATTCCCTTGGTCCAATTGACATTCTCAAAACATACAAAAAAAAACTATATAATTTACTGATTTGTTGGCGGATTTATAAGCTTATATGACTTAATGTTTTTTGAATAAAGATAAAATATGTGCAAAAAAAAAACTTTATTTTTTTAAAGAGTTGAGTTTCGTGGTTTTCTTATGATATCTGTAATGAATTGAATTATAATGATTAATCTCATTATAAAAAAGGAATAATTATGTACATGTCACATTATTTAGCTTTATTTATACATTACTCATCAATTCTTAGTTAATTATGTTATGCACACTCAAAATATTATAAAATCTTATATTCACACACTTGACTTAAAATCCAGTCAAAATCTATTTGAAAAAAAAAATTTCGTTAGTAAATGATAAAAATTATATTTTTACCCTTAATAATATTTTTTTTTTCTTTCTCAATGCCACAATAAAGCGCTGATTTGTCCTAAAATCAATTCACGTCGCAGATGTCTCCTTCCCTTGCCATCACTTAAACATTAATATTTTAGGATTTTCACTTAAAATATATTTAAATATTCTTAAAATAATATGATGAACGGCTTAGATTTTTTATAACCTACCTATAGTCAGGTTATTGAAAAATTATGATTACTCATTATAATAAAAATAAGTTAAAGTGTGTGAATGTAAGATTTTTTAATATTTTGAGTATGTATAATATAATTAATTAAGAATGGATGAATAATGTATAAATAAAATTAAATGGTGTGGCATGTAGGTAATTATTCTATAAAAAAATTTATTAATAATTTAAAACTTATTTATTAAATAATTATAATTATATAAAAAAAACTTATTTATTAAATATAAAATAGTTAATAATTATAAAACTTGGAGAGTTTCCTCTCCACATCTTCCCAACGGTCGAGCACGAAGGAGGAGCCGACGCTAACGTTCTCCATGGTCAAGATCCTACGATACAGCGTGCTCCACTTCAGCGCTGGCCGCCGCTCGTAGTCCACCGTCCCATAGTTGTAAAACTGAGATGCCGAGCATCGGAAGCGGCGCTCGCAGTCGCCACCCCTGCAGATCCGTCGCACCCATGGATAAGAATCAGGAAGAAAGCAAGGGAAACCGGAATTTAAAGAAAGAAACCCTAGAACTCATCCACGTTCGCACCGGTGAGGGATGAGGGTACCGGGACGCAGGCGTGAAGGCAAACAGGTAAAAGAAAGAGGTCGATTGTATACACATACCTTATTTTCGCCAAGGCGACTGTGAAGGGAGCTGCGGCGACAGCGATGACCGTAAGCAAATTTTTCCGAAAAATAGTGGTAAATATTAGAGGCGATAACAGGTGGCATTCTGCATATTAGGACAAAACTGGAAGGATTGCGTGGCGCGAGGCATGCAAGCTAGAGCGAACAGCTAGAATTAATTATCAATAAAATAATAAAAAAAAATTTAGCAGCTTAAAATCTGCCTTTTATATATAGTATAGATAACCTTTGATTATTTTTTAATTAGATATTAGATCTTTTTGATCTTATGACTTCTTATCAAATCTTTTAAATATAATAATTGTTAATAAGAGAGAGAAAAATTATATTGATGTTCAAATATAATATGAAAAAAAAATTATTTAATATTAAAAAAATCTATATATAATATGAAAAATAAAGTTTATCTTTTTATTAAAATATGTATAAAAATTAAAATAAAGTTGGTGCCTTTTAGATTAAAATTTAGGATAAATAGTATTTAGATTCCTCTATTGATTTTATGTGCATATGAGTTTTTCTAATTTGTTAATTAAATACATTGGTCCATCATTTTAAATAAAACTGTTGATGAGTCCCTTGTTAGTGACAAATATTACTTTTATAATAAAAATTACTTTTTTATATAATTTTATGTAGTGATAGTTACTCAACAATACTTTTCACCCGGCCTTTTTGTAAAAGTAACTATTTTGATAAGTTTTTATTATAAAAATAATGTTTATTAAAAAAAATGATCTCTATTTTTATTTAAATTGGTGTATCAAAAATGCTATTTACTCTTAAATTTAATTTAATTGTGAAATAAATATAAAAAAAATTAATACACTGTTGATGGAAAGAAATAAAGTTCTGAGAATTAATGATATACAACGTTTCTAGCCCAGAATATCGGTGTCAAAGAGCTAATAATCATCCAAAAAAATACAGAGATTTAAGGTAGTTTAGGGATGACTTCCCCTGCGTCCATCAGAAAGTCAACGAAGAAGATTTCACTAAAGCTCAAAATGATTTTGATCAGAGAATCAATACATGAGAAAAAAAAGAAAAAATATAAGCTTCATCTCTGATGATTATCAGGAGAATCTGATTTTCTTCTAGTCTTCTCTTTCTGATCTCAGGTATTATTTTTTTATGTATCGTCTCTCTCATTCTGGGGTTCTGCCTAGAGGTATTTATAGGTAAGTTGTGGTAGAGTTTAGTGAATTTTTTGGGATAGAATATTATATTTGTTGACTCCATACTGGCAGAATATTATATCCATTGGATCCATACTGTTGGACCTGCCATTGTCGGCTCCAAAAACTATCATCGGTAGTGGTGAAGGCATGCAAATCGTTGGTTTCTATAACTGCCGGGAACCTTCACTTAATGGAAGTTATGCTGACATGGGAGTCTTCACTGGGCTGAAACAGTGACATCTAAGTATAAATAAATATTGTAGCAAATGTTACTGGGATGCGGATGCTCAAATATTATAGTCGACATCACGAGAAGCTGAACCATCATGGTCGAGATCAGAAATCTGTAAAGACAAAGCATGATTAATTAAATATCACGTCTGATAAACAAAATATCGTGAACTATGACATAATAAAATTTGAAAAAATTTTGAGTGCCACGTATATAGGCGAGATTCAACGCTAAATCTAGATGTGAATATACGTAATTTTAAAAATTCCAATCAAACAAAACCTTATTTGTTTTAGAAGAAAAAGTTTTTTTTATCATTTTAAAAGTAAAAGTTAAATTGAATTAGATCGAAAAAAGAGGAAGATATCGGGTAAAAAAAATTACAAAAATGCTTGTAAGAGGTTAATAGAAATCTAAATTTAATTTTTCTTTGAAAAATTACGCTTGAAAATAATTATGATTGAAGATAAAAATAAGTTTCTGTACAAATAAGTAGATAATTGCCGTTTTCGTATTCTTTTTAATTAAAAACGCAATTTACATATAATTCAATTGTATTTGAAAACTTTTTATCAAAAAAAATATATTTAAAAACAAAATTATAAATTTTATGGAGAGAAATTGCCTTTTTTTTATTCAGTTACGTCTTACATATAGATGATTTAGTACATATATATTCGAATAATATTTAATTTTTTATATAACTTGTTGAAAAAAAATTAAAAGATTATATTCAAATATGAGAAGCCAATTTCTGCGTATAAAAATTTATTTTCGCATTTAAATATAAAAGATTTTTTTTATACATGGCCTGCAATACGTAGTGACGACTTCATGTGCACCTAAGGTATTCTCTTCTTTATGCACGCATGTTCGGTTCAAGTTTTAAAAGAATTAAATTTTTATTTTATAATTATTTTAAATTTATTATAAATTTTAATAATTTTATTTTATATCTAATATAAATTTTAAGATAAATTTCATCCGGGCTCATGAGACTTAAAAGACATTACAAATTTATTATAATTTTTAAAAAATTTCAATTTTAATCTCTAAGATTATAAAAATGCTACAATTTAATTTTTTTTTTAAATCACATTTTTTGTTAATTTTTTCATAAAAAAATAAAATTTGATTATTTTTTAATAATTTAAGTTATTTACACATTTTAAAAAATTATTATATTTTTTATTTTTACAATTTTTAAAATATAATAAAAACTTAAAATTTAATTTCTTTTGTTTCCTACTTTCTCTCCTCTCAATAAAAATACTATATATATATATATATTTCAAATTTATGTTTTAAGAAATCAAAAAATTAATAATTAAAAGTAACCTTACAATATAATAATAAAAATTTAAAAATAATATCTTAATTGAAATAAAATAATATTATTTTTACAATGACGAAGTCTCAAATCAAAATTTTAAAAAAAAATAAAACAATTTGCAAGGCCTTGCAGGCCTCAAGGTCCCGAATACTAGTTACCCTAAATTCTAATATAAAAATTAACTTTATTTATTATTTTATTCGCCTCTCAATACTAAAATAATTTTAATTTATATCAAATTTATAAACTAATATATTTTCTCTCTTTTATCAAAAAATAACTTTCAAAGCAAAATGAAGGCTAAGTCTGAATCATACATATTTATTTGCTAGAGACTAAATTATGCTTATTCGACAAATATCTCAACAAAGAATGGACTCCCTGAGGACAGACCTTCATTCATCGTCTTCGTTGGAAAGCCATCCTTCAAATGTGAATTGCCATGAATATCATTTAGCACGCCAATAGCAAATTTGATAATGCCAAGCTCATATCGAGGAACAACTCTTTGGAGAATCTCGATCAAGCTTGCCGAACACTTTCCTCAGACGTTCATGACCTTGTTGTTTGAGGTTTTCCCAACAATCAAGATCATAATTATAATACTGATCTTCTATTATCTAGATAAGCTTCCTAATAGTCAGACAAGTAGCGAGCATGTATTAAAAGTAATTATAACGAAAAAAAGCCTCACATAGACCGTAATTGGAGAAGACTTCCATCTATTAAGGGGACCCAGTGGCAACCCAAGCCATGAGAGATTTTTTACTTCTTTCCTTCTTCTCCTTTTCCACCATTTGCTCATGCACCCCTGCTCTTTGTACCACTTGATGGCCCCACATCATGTAATAGATCTGAAAACTCATCTATTGTAGCAAATTTCCTCTCACCTTCAAAAATCATGGTACTTCAAGGTTGGGGCTTTTCGAAGTAGAACACTTGCACAATTTCACCATTTTTTTTTATATTTTATGTGATCTTTGATTCCATTATGTGAGCAATTCATACATCACCTTAGGACTTCCAATTTTTCGAGCAGATGAATATCAAGTTGATTATGAGTTGAATTAATTTATTTCGAACGAATTAATTTTAAGCTATAAGAAATTTGAGTCCAATCTAAACTAAACAAAATATGAGCAAGAATAAGCAAACACATTTATTATGACTTTCCAAATCCTCAGTCACTATCTATAAATTGCATAAACAACACTTTACCATAGGAACAAACATCCACAGAAATGATCTTTCCATGTGATTTTGAAAGAAAACTATAGTATTATTCATCGTGTAAATGTCTTGTTTTCATCCTACTAATACATCTTTAAGCCGCATGCACGTGGCACCGTGATTTTTCCCTTTTAGTTTTAAAGCATTAGCCTACTTTTTTTTTATCTTGTGCATTCCTTTTGAATTGCTCACGCAAATCTTTGCTCCAATTTATCTAGTTACTATTGATGAAAATTTACAACAACGCTAATAAACACAAAATATTACATGAAAAGGGACAAGAAAATACCTTACCGAAATGATTTTAAAATGATAAATATCATCCAAATCATTGAGGTTAGGGGGTTATATTAAGTCAATGATTTCAAAAATCTTTAAATAAGGTCTATGAGATTAATATTTTATTTCAATCAAATTCTTTTTATAAATTCTAACAAAAATTATTTGTAAATACAAATTTTAAAATATAAAATGAAAAAAAACATCTCCCTTCTCTCCCTTCTGCCAACCTTGCCCTAGTCATTGCAGCACTGTCATGGCCGCTGCTACCATCAATCACACGTTGACTATGCAAAAAAAAGCATACAGGGGGCACTACGTGTGGGTTGTCGCACTGGGAAACCGCACGCAAAGCTTGTGTGCTGTGCGGAGACCCTCTGCGCACAAGTGGTGGCCCTGCATCTGCCCGTTGTCTCTAGTAGCGGAGGCCACAATAGAAATAGTGGGGGGTATGGTTGACAGAATGGTGAGAAGAAAGCGAGTACTTTTATTATTTATATTTTAAAATTTTAATTTACAAATAACTTTTATTAGAATTTATAAAAATAATCTCATTGAAATAAAATATCAACCCTATGAATCAAATATCTAAAATCGTGAATCTACTTAATATTACCTCCTAAGGTCAAGGACTTGAATGATATTTATCTTTTTAAAAATATAACCCATGCAATACCGATCATACCTCAAAAAGAAAAAACCATAGTAACTTACCCAACAAAGAATTCAGAAAAACATAACTGTGCACAATTAGTTCATAAGCAAATTCTCCCCATTTTTTATCATCTTTGGGAAATAAGAAGAGTACCTTAAATTTGAAATTAGCATAAAAGAATTAAGGCACAAAGAGTTCAGTAAGAAATTCAATTATGAAAATACCAGAGAGCCTGCAAGCATGCTGATTAGGGGAACTGTAATGTTGTCATCTATGATTTCACTGAGAGGGAGAGATTCCACAACAGCACCTGCCAAGGCAATTACAGCAACCTTTTTCACTGTCCTTCCCCAGTCCATGTATAAGTAACCCAGAGTTGAGAAATAGTAAAGCATCCTGCATGAAGAAAACGGGACATAATGCAAGCAAGCAATTTACAACAGATGAAGGAAAGTAGCAATGTTCCAAGCTCTAGGTGCATGAGGTGTGTAGAAAGTCTTACAAAAATATCCATATCTATAAGAATCATTTCGCAGAGGTTCTTTCTCGACAACTTTGAATTTGCTGTAGATACATATATATCTCTTCCTCCTTCCCACACCCCCCTATCTTGGAGAAAAGAGAAAAAGGGGAGGAGGAGAAAGGGGAATGGGGCTGTGGAAAGGGGGTGGAAAAGGGGGGAGAGATTGAAAGAATTTTTAAGGGTTAAAAAGGAATTTCAGTTTGAACTGACGCCAATTTTAACAGAACTTACATGAAACACTTTGTCGACTTCATGAACACATGTACAACAATTCAAAAAATGCAGATACGAGTGAAGCATGAGCTATATACCTCAGGGCTTCTACAATTTGTCCTTTTTTTATGCTTCATGTTAAGACATACAGAGTGACTCTACAGTGATGATAATATTGCTGTTAAGGAGTTATTCACCGCTACAAGTTACAGTAGAGATATGGCAAACATTCCCAAATAATGAAACAAAGCCGCTAGGAAACAACAATCAATCATATTGGCATTTCCCAATAAGAAATTCTATAAAAGCTATTTAACTTCACTGTAGGAGGAGGAAACTGGAGATGGCTGATGAACTTATAATTTTTAAAATGGTAAATAAACTTCTGAAGTACGTAGGAAAAGTAACAAAACATTTGTCCATCGACACTAACATATTTGTCATTCTGAAAAAAGTAGTCAAACTGATAAATGCAAAAAGTATATTTTCTGAATATAAAATTAGGATAATTAAATATTCTCTAGCTCCACTGAAAGCCATCCCAATACAAAGATATTAAGAGAGATTTCTCATCAAAGTGAAACCATTTTGAACATTTAAAAACTTTTTTGCTCCCCAACATTTATAATCTATGTTCTGAATATTTCAGCACTTTGTACTCACATGATAGAGCAAAGAAAACCAAAAATGAACATAGAAATGCTTCCAATCCAGCTCTTCTTCCTATTGTAAGGAAGCTTCAGTGATCCATACCTTCGCCCCATAATGTCAGCAAACCCTGGAAGAAAATACGTATGTCAATAGGTACTTTATCAAATTTTGGAAAATTAGGAAGTCAGATACAAAAAAGATCTCTTTTTAACTCACTTGAACCATATACATTAGATTTCTATCCTAAAATCAATCAGAAATTGCAAAGAAATTACCATCTCCACCGCTCATCATAGCCAGCGATGTGATACCAACAGGAGATTCACGCCAAAAGAACACAACACAAAACAACAAGACAAGGACATAGTAAAGGGGACCTCTCAGCAATTCCCTGTGTAAAACAATAGACAGTGATGGATAAGGAAGCATCACTAATTGTACTTAAAGTGAAGAAGCACAGAGGAAAGACATTTCATGATGTTACCAACATACTCTGGTTTCCCTTTCCTCGTTACTGATTTGATTAGTCCTTCATCAGTAACAAGAGACAGGCCATAGATTAGAAGTCTTATACAGTTCAGAAGAGGAACTACTGCAGCAAAGTATCTTGCTTCCACTGAATCACTGGAATTACTAACAGTTAATACAAATTACTCATGCCACAATTTTCTAGAGAAGAAAAATAAGTTCAGATACATATGTGATACAACTAAAAATATTAGAAAATAAAGAAACTAATGCAATAAGTGAGTGGGATAACTTAGTAAAATCTATTCAACATATTACTGATACAATAACCTAAGTGATTCAAGCATATCCAATGGAGAGTGAAAGATACTCCATTAGACATAAAGATCAACAGTTCTATAATATTGGGATAAAAATGAAAAATCAAATAGTTGCAGAAATGATCTACATAAAACATTAAATAAGAAAGATTGGTGAATAGACTCAAACAGTCTATTCCAAATAGCTGGGATAGTGTCAACTAATGAAGATTTTCTGAATTGTGATTGTAAAGAAAACAAACTCAAAATTCAAGTTTTATTTCAAATACATGAAAGAAAGGGTACCTGAAAATCGGCCATGAGAACATAAAAAGAAGACCAGATAATACATGGACAACCTTTCTGCTCAAGCTCTGTTCTGAAATATATATAGAAATTGTCAAATATGTCAAAAAAAAAAAGAAGAAACCTAATAGCGTCAAGCCAGCCAATAGTATCGCTATCTATGGATTACCCTTTTCAACCAAGTAACAAAGTTCAACCCTTTTATTAATCAATTCCCTTTCACCAATGCCCTTAAAGCAAACAGAACTCCAATTTCTACCCAAATGTGAAAGTCAAATATGTGATGTAAGCTAAGTAGGCGAGTCCAAGCAACTCATGATTGATCGCCAGAAACATCAACAAATGGGATGATTAAAACATTTGAACTTTTTAAGTATAAGCTGCTTAAATTTCAAGCCATCTCTCTCATGGCTTGTATTTTGAAAAGCTCAAAATGACTTTAAGCAGCTTAAAAATTTTGAACTTTTGAAAGCATAAAGCTGTTTGAATGTTTTTTTAAGTTCAAGCAGTTTAAACTAGGTTTCTTCAAATTAGTTGCCCAGCGGAGCCTTAATTCCTTTAAAATCCTCCGCATTGAATAATGATAAAAATAAGGCAGATAAACAATCACAAACAGGAAACCCTGTCATCGAGCGAGCTCACAAAATCCCAAATCAGCAAATGCGCATCACTCACCACAAACATCACAAAGTGGAAAAATGAACGATGAATCAGCTGAAATTTTTCACATTTCTCCCTACTCGAAAAGTAAAACGAAGCAAAAAAAAAATCACAAATGGGAAACCCTAGCGACTGAGTTCACAAAGTCTGAAACAGAACGCAAAGAAGAATCCCGACCTGCTCGATGAGGTTTCTCTTGGTAAGTTTGTCGAAGAAAAGGACAAGCGAATACGCGCCGGCCGTCATGAGCACCGCCGCAACGACGTCCTGCAGCACCGTCCCGGTGGCCGCTGCAACAGCGACGTCCGCGCGCAGGAGGCGCATGCTTCCGCTACTGGCGCTGGCGCCGGAGAGCAGAGCAGGCCGCGGGAAGGGGGCACCGAACGAGCCGACGAAAAAGGGGTAGCCGGACTGGAATCTCCGGCTGCCTTCCGGTGACAGCCTCGCCGGAGGCGACACTCTCATGAGGCAGCACAGCATCGCCTCTAAAAATATGTATTTCTGTTCTAAAAATATGTATTTCTGCATTTTTTAAGGGCTGGAAATTACTCTACAATCATTTCTCTTATTTTATTGTGAAGTTAGTTTGATTTTTTTTTGTCTTATTAAATATATTTAATTGTTTAGATTTACAATTATTAATATTAAATATTAATATCCATATTAATTGCATTATGATTTTTCCACATAAATCAATAAATTAATCAATATTGAATTATTGATCTAGTTTATTGGATTAAATCATCTAATCTTGGATAAGTTAATGAATTTTTTTTAAATAATTCATTAGGCTATTAGCAATTTTTTATGCAATTAAAAGATACATACGGTATAGGAGCAACTTACACATAACACGTGATATTACAGGAAGGCAAGCGATGTAATGAACGTGGTATCTTCGGCTTAGAAATAACGTGCAACTACTAAAGTGTTCTTAGACTTGAGCTTTTTCCTTCGCTGACAACTTACTGAAACCAGTTCTTAGCAAGACTTCTTTTTGATTGAATAGGGTATCTTCGACAATCATTCACAATTAGTGTTGTCATCAACATCGACTTCTATACAATCCTCTTTATTCGGATTTGGTTGGAAGCTGGATGTGGTGGCAATTCCACGATAACTAAATTAAAAAAATTGTCAAATCATCATCGTCGTCAACATGTGGTATTTATTCAATTCATTCAATCAGATCTAACTGCAAGTTAAACATGTTGTTAACCCGACATTGATTAGATTTGACGGAATTGAGCTTTGTAAGGTGCCGTATCTTCTTTCTCTCTTCATCTTTAAGGTTTTGCTAATGTCAACCTAATGATGGTTATGCCCTAAGGAGAATAGCTATTTGCTCTAGAGCTATAAATCGACTTGATTTTCTTCTAGCTCGAGTTAGTTTACTTGAAATAAAATCTATTCAACTCGTAATTGATTAGATACATGTATAATCATACATATTTAGAATTTTTTAAGTATGATTAAAATTTTTTTCTATATAAATATGATTTAATACAATACATAAAAAAAATGATATTACAAATATGTATGTAAAATTTAAAAGTGAATTTATAATATTATATTTTAATATATTTAATATAAATAATGGGTATTTTATAAAAAGTATAGCTTAATAATTAGTCACAATTTAATTCAAAAATTAATTTAAAATTAAAAAATTTAGTAAGATCAAATTTAATTTAATTTAAAATTAAAAGGGCAAATTACACTCAGGTCCTTAAATTTAACACTTAATAACGCACAGGTCTACATTTTTAAAATTATAACATCGGGATCCCTNTCCACAGGCAGCTGCGCACGCACGCGAGCCACGCGGCCTCCGGTGGACACGTCGCGCGGCACTCGCGCGTGCGGAGATCGAGAGTAGAGAGAGGGGCTGGGGGTAAAATAGTAATTCTAAAAAATTTTAATAATAAAAAAGGACCCATTTGATATTTATTAAAACCCGGAGACCTCGATGTTATAATTTTAAAAATGTAGACCTGTGTGTTATTAAGTGTTAAACTCAAGAATCTGAGTGTAATTTGCCCAAATTAAAAAATTAATTTTAAATTAAAACTAACTCGCTCGAAATTAATTCATGGATGATCTGATCGTTAAAGCAGTAAAAGTTGTCGTACCTTCGTTGGGCTTTAACAATGACGCGCACATAGAATATGGACAGAAATATTCATTAAAATTAAGGCCCTGTTTGACAATGGACTAAAAATCATGGCTAAAATTACCCATGGCCAAAATCTTAAATTTATTTTAAAAAAACTTAAAAAATTATTTTATATTTTATCTCACACAAATTCCAACATTAAACAATCACTTTATTTCACATCCAACACAATTCTCAATAAATCAATCAACTTTATTTCACATCATACACAATTTTTAATATAATCAACTTACTTTATTTCATATCATATACATTTTTCAAAAATCACTAAAAATTCCAACCAAATCTTCTTTTTTTTCTTATTACCAAACAGAGCCTAAGGGTTATTTACATGATGGACACAGAAATTAAATTAATTCACGAATTTTATCATAAATTTTAAAATATTACAAATTTCACATTTAAAATAGTTATTTTTTATTTTTCACATCCTTCAATAAATTCTATTAGATGATTTAACTATAGTTAAATCTCAGAAAGATATGATACTCACTCGTGATGCATAAGAAGAAGATGCAAATAGTAGAGTAATGCTCGCGTGAATACACTGTCGCCTCTTGAAAATATGCTGCTGCCTCGCATGAATATATTGCCGCCGGAACCAATGCAGTTTCGCGATGCCCTAACATAAAAGTTGATAGTTAAACGATGCGATCAATGGCTGAGATTTTATTGAAATTTAACTATAGTTAAATGTTTTGATAGAATTTATCATAGGATGTAAAAAATAAAAAAATAGCTATTTTAGATATGATATGTATAATATTTTGAGATTTACGATAAAATTTGTAAATTAACTTAATTTCTATATTTATTATATAAATATCTTTAAAATTAATTAATAAAAATATAATAATAAATAAAAGACTGACAATAATAGAATATTGACAAAAGCTTTGATGCCCTAGTCTGACAATAATTAATGTATGGGATAATTACACGCATATTTTTATATTTAATGCTTAATAATGTATATGTTCATATTTTTTAAATTATAACATCGAAGTTCCTGAATTTTAATAAATTATCTGAGTTTTTTTTATTTTTTAATAATTTAAAATATTTTAAATTTTCATTTCACCTCCTAATCTCTCTCTCCCCTCCCGATCCTCGCGCACGCACGAGGCCGCGAGATCACCAAGTCGGGAGAAGAGAGAGAAGTCGCCTCTCTCTCTCCTCTCAATTTCCGCGGACATGCAAGGCCGTGCGACCTGCTGGCAGCCTTGCGGCCGCCGGTGGATCGCGCATGCTGGCCTTCCGCGTGCGGGAGGATCGAGAGGGGAGAGAGAGATTGGAGGGGTAAAATAGTAATTTTAATAATAAAAATAATAAAAAAAGACCCATTTGATAATTTATAAAAATTCAGGGACCCTGATGTTATTTTAAAAATATGGATCTGTGCATTATTAAGCATTAAACTCAAAAACCTAAATATAATTATCCCTCAATGTATTTATGTTATAAATTTGGTCTTAGCACAAAGTTTATATTATTACTTTGAAATAAAATAATTAATATAAAATATGAAATAAAATAAATTTTTTATATTAAAATTTATATGTAATATTATAAAAATTAATTTAATGTTGTTTTTAAAATTTTTATAATAAATAATTTTTTTATTTTTGATTTAATCAAATTAGCCTTATTGTCAAATGAGATCTAAATGTCGTTGAGGAAGAACTCCATTTAATAATCCGCGGGGTAAATGAGATCTAAATTAGGGTGCCCTTAAATCTTCTATAAATTTATTATATAAAATAAATTACGTCTAACTTTCTAAGGTTAGATGAGCATTATAAATTGATTTTAATTTTTAAAAATTTTAGATCTCGTTTGGTTTAAGTTTTTTTTTTTATTAACACAATTTTCAATTATAAAAATTAATTTTATTTCACTTTTAATATAAATATAAATATTATAATTAATTTTATTTTATATCTTACATATTTTTTAATACTAAAATAATTTTTTTATTAGATCTAGAAAATAAAAAAAAAATTCTTGAAATTTTTTTTTCGAACCAAACGAGGCCTTAATGTTAGCACTAAGATTACAAAAACTCTTCGTTTTTTATTTCAATTAAGATTTAATTGCAAAAACTTTTACTAAGTATATTATATGATTAGTCTCATTTATTAACTTTATAATTTTTTTGAGTATAATTTTAAAATATTAATATTAATACTTTTAATTTTACATTTTTAGTGTATAAAAATAAAGAAAATAGTGAAATTATATTTTAGATTTTTATAAAATTCTTAAAAAATGATAAAAACAGATAGATGTAATGGTACTTTAAAATATATAAACAATTTAAATTAATCAAAATTGATTAAATTTCATATTTTTAATCAAAAAACAGTGAAAGTGATGAGGTTTTGAAATAGGATGAAAATCGCAATACTTTCACAACCTCAGTTACTCAAAAGAAAGTTTTTAAAAAATTTGGACTAATTTGCAATATTATTCTGTCGTCAATAGCTCCGATGCAATTTATCCTATTATATATAATATAATATAATAATAATTTTAATTAATTAATTAATTATTAATTTAATATTATATCGATTATTGCTCTCTATTGCCTCACTACTCTTTTTTACCCATTCGGGCCTAGGTACTTCTTCAAAGTGAAATCCTAGCCACTAGTTAGAGTCACCTCCATCAATCCCGATTGATTCACGCATCATTAATAGTCGGTTTGTGTCACCTCCGTTATTAGACTCCCACTAATCACTGTCCCCTCTGTTTGGCCTTCTCTATCTAGCCGATATCTCGTTTAATGATCTTCGTTCGGCTTTCTGTTTCACACTAATCTCCAAACCTCCCTCTGCTCCTTCTCGGAATTATCAACCTCACCTAAACCCCTTGATTTGAGATCTTGGCTCAGCCAAAACTAAAAGAGCTGTTGAAGAACTCAATGAAGACGCGAAACGCGGCTAATGCATTAGCTCGATGAAGAATATGTCAAAAATTTAATTCAACCAGAGAAAATTAAAGTCATCAAAAAGCTTATTTCAACAATTGCTTTAGAATTGCTAAAGTGCCACTCCAATGAAAGCCCATAAAATAATTGAAAGATCGAAAATTGAATCGATTTTAGATCGAATCGAGATTGAGTCGATCTAAATGAGTCGATTAACGAGCCCAAAGTTCGGCTCGGTAATAATTTTTTTGTGCCGATTTTGAGCCGGGATAGGCTTGGCGCAATCCAACTCGAAATCTGCTCGAATTAAAATATATTTTATATTATAATATATATATAATAGGTATATAATATATATTAAATATAATATATATATATATATTATAAATCGAGCCGATCTTGAGCTGGATCGAGTCGAGCTTACCTGGCTTAAGATTAGCTCGAAAAAAAAAAGAGATTCAATTTATTTTCAAGCAGGCTCTAAAATGAATCGAAATCTGCTCGAAGTCGAACCCAATTGACTTCGAGTCGATCAAAATGTGATCGATCCGATTTCGAGCTAGTAATCAAAACTAGGGCTGTTACTGATCTGATTTCGAGCTGGTATTGACTCGACTCAAAATCGGATCGATAACGGCCCTAGTTTTGATTGTTCATGTCCCTTTTACGCTATGATAACTCATTTTCATGGCCTTATCACAATATTATGCTCTCTTCCTAACTCAGGATCAGATCAGCCATATTATTATCATTGATATAATATATAATTTTTGACATATCTTATATCTTTTACATGATTATATATAATTTTTTTTTATTTTTCATAGATTTTATTTATTGAGTCAAATTTACGTTAAATGAGTCGTTTGAGTTGAATTTTATTTTTCGTGTGGGAATAGCCACGTCGTGCCTTCTAAGTTGTGAGGTTCATTTATTCAAGTCGAGTCAAATTAAAGTTAAATAAATCTAAATTGTTTTAAATTTGTGTGATTTAAGGCTTTGTTTAGTTTAGTAGTTTAAAAAGGTCAAATTAATATTTTATTAATAATTTAAATTTATTATAAATTTTAATAATTTTATTTATATTTAATATAAATTTTATTATTAAAAATTAATTTTATTTTGCATTTATTATAAGTTTTAATATTAAAATTAACATTATGTTATATCTAACGCTTTGTAATATTAAAGTAGTTTTACTTTTAATTAATTTTATAAATTAATTTATTTTTTCTCTCATAAAAAAAAAATCTCAAATCAAATGAGCTCTGCAAGTAAGTTGGGTCGGTTGGTAAGAAAACTGAAAACTGGGGAACTAAACGGTAATTGTTTTATTAATATCGATCTAAAGCCGCCGGTTTACCCATGCCCTAATCGCACTGCTCGCACCAATCGCCGCAGCCTTCTTCTCCACCGGCAAAGATCTCGCCTACGCCGCGCCTTCCGCCGTGGCTGTACGCACGACGACGAGCGCGACAGCCCACATCCGCCCACGAAGCACCTTCTCCGGGCCATTCGGACGCACATAGAGTTGCAGTGCCTTGGTTCCTCTTTCTACAAAGTCCACGGAGATATTAGATGATGCTGTTTTTGTTGATGGATGCCTGGGTGAGCTCGCTGCAAGAATCTTCGAGAAGATTTGTTTTTCTTTGATTCGTCTGGTTGGCGTAGGTGGTGTTCGCTACTGAGCTGGAGGCGGCCGGGGCTACATTCCTTGGAGATTTGAGTTTTTTTGGGAATTAGGTTTTTCTTTTCTTCGCCCCTACTTGCTGAATTACCTGTTATTTGCTCTTCTTCTTGATTTCTCTTGTTTGGTGTGGATACTGTTACTGTTTCTGCTGCTTAGTAAGTCGAACTACGGATTTGGAAAGAGATCTTCTTTGCTATGGTTTAGTTCCAATTGAGTCTGAAGCTTATTTGGATGATATAGCTTCTTTCTTGTTCTGTTCTTTCACTGGTTCCCTGATTTTTCTGCGTTCTTCCTCGACGTCGCTTAGTTACTCCACAGTTTTGCTTTCTCTCTTGCTGAACTGAGCAGGGATCTGAACTGAATTTGTGTTTATGAACTTCCTGAACCTTATCCATATTTTTTCGGCTTGCTGGAATTTCTTTGCTTTGAATGATTGAAGAGGTGTGATGAGAAGTATTGTAAATGGTTCTTTTAAGGTTTCGACAGAATTGGTGATTCAGGTCGATTTTAATTTCACCGAAGGGAATTCATTTAACAACTATTTAGACCATCGAGCGAATTGGGTCTTTGGGTGATTTCGGTTCCAAAGCCTGAATTCGTTCGATAGCTATTTAAGAATATTAGATGAATTTGGTCTTCAGGTAGTTTTAGGGCTTGAATTTTCTTGACAGTTATATTTGTTCATATTTCAGATTTTCTTTTTGTTCTTTACTCTACATTTTTTTTGAATAAGTTGCATTCGAGCCTCTGGGGTTAGAAGGGTGTTGCAAATTGGTCCCAACTTTTAGAAACCTCGATTTGGATCCCTAAGGTTGTAAAAATGCTGCAGTTTTGGTCCCTCAGGTTGTAAAAATGCTGCAGTTTTGGTCCGTCTTTAAGAATCTCACTTTTTCATTGTATTTTTCTGATAGAAAACATAAAATTTCATCATTTTTTAACTAATTTAAATTATTTAAATTTAAAAGACCATTATTCCTTTCTATCACCATCCTTCTTTAAAAATTTAATCAAAATCTAAAATGTAATTTCTTTCATCTTTTTCTTTCACCTTTCTAAAAATTTGAAATTAAAAATATGAAAATTAATATTTTAAAATTAATTTTTAATGTTAATAATTGGGAATAATCTTGCGCAATTATAGTTAAACAATTAACAATTATGTGTTAATTAGGACCAAACGACAACGCTTTTACAACCTTAGGGACCTAAATCAAGGTTTTTAAAACGTCAGGATCAATTTGCAATACTTTTTCAACCTTAGGGGCCTGAATGCAATTTACCTTTTTATGTTGAATGTGAGATGAACATGGAATGAAGCTTAAACATGCAACATATATATGAAATCACACTCAACACTATAATGGAGCCAAGATTATGATCCACTTACTTTAATTTGAACTAGTGATAAATCTTAGTCACTCTCACAAGCAAAATGTGAATTTTCATAAGGGTGTGGTATTATGCTTCAAGATCTAATGAAATACTAACAAATAAGAAAACGCATAAGCAATAAACATTAAGCAACAAGGAACATCAAGAAGTATGGAGTATTCATTGTAGATGACATGATTCTTCCACTAGAAAAGGGTAAATAGGTGAACCAAAATTAAAATGACAACTAAGTAATGTGTTACACAAGCGTAACAAGTAACATGAGGAGAATAATAATGGAGAGGTGGTTTTGGTAGATAGTTTCAAGCTTTTGAAAGCACGTGTCACGCAATTCCGTCTAGTATTACATGCCTCATTACACAATTTCTTGTAGTATTACACATTTCACCCAAATTAATCCAAATTCACATATATTTTCAATTTTGTTACAATAAATATTTAAAGTCTTACATTTCACTGCACTAAGTTCATAGTGAATTTTATCCAAAAGAAAAAAGTTCATAGTGCATTATTTATAACATAATCAAAAATCACTTTACACCCATGTTCCTCTACAGAAATCTGTTATGTAGATGAATTTTTAAATTGTAATTAGGTTAAATTAGGATCAGCGAGTCTTTTAAGCAAGCTCGATATGAATTTTACTTGCATTGAACTAAATGAAAAAAGATTCATATTGAATAATAGTGTCCCTTTTTTATTGGTAAAAAAAATTGGTTTTGTTTTTCCTTTCAGGTTTGATAGTTTGGACTGGTTAATCAAACTTGATCACCCATGACTTTGGCCCTTTCTCCCACCTCTATACTGGTTCATCCATAAATTTTCAATCCAATAAGAGAAAGCGTTGAACTTCTAACCTTCTCCAATCAAAAGACATGATCACTGGTGGCCAAAACTTCGTTTCATCTCACCCAGCTTTCTCCAATGATGCGAAGAAGATTCTTGTCTGCACTGGCAACAAGGTCTCCATTTTCAGTACATCCACAGGCATGCTGGTAAGCATATAGTTTAATTATGTGTATTTGGTTTGGTGTAAAGACATTGGACCAATAAACAAGAAATGGGTTATGAAAAAGTTGGGCCTTTTCATCCTTAGATAACGGAGTTGAGAGGCCACAGTGATCTAGTCACTTCAGTCATCGTTGTCCCGATTTCTGGCCCTGTAAGCAAGGTTATGTCCTATTGTTGGACTTCTTCAATGGACGGGACCATTTGCTATTGGGATTTCGTATTACCGGAGGTGATAAAGAAGGTCATGGTTCAGCTTCCAGTAATTTCCATGGTAAGTAAAGTCATCAGCTCTCTTACCTTGATTGAAGTTTTGTATACTCTTCGAGTTTGATACTTTGTTGTTGGTTGATCATGGTACGTGGGCTTTGGTTTCATTCATTTTTCACGCATTGGTCTGGTTATTATTTGTTTGACAAATGTAAGCATGGCCTTGATGACTTGTGTATGTAGGATGATTTTTAGCACCTTCTTACAGGTTCTTTCATAGGAATATGTTTTTGGGTTAGATTTGGTTGTTTTGGGCAAAGAGAGAAAAATATATATTTTTGGGTTAGATTTGGTTGTTTTGGGCAAAGAGAGAAAAATATATATATATTTATGTTATGATGTAAAACCTAATTATTAATATTGATATTTGTGTTGGATGTTTGATAAAGTTGATTTTTTTTATTGAAATATGTGTAGGATGTGAAATAAAATTGATTTATAATGTTGAAGTTTGTGTAGGATGTGAAATAAAGTTAATTTTTAATATTAAAAATTGTGTATGGAAATATATATAAAAAATTAGTTAGGTGTCTCTAGGTTGGGTTGAGGGTGTTTGGGGTGCTCATGGTGAACACAACCTTAGTAGGCCTATTAAGCATAAATGACCTGCCAACTTTAGTATTCTAAAGAAATAATGTATAATTATTGTTCTATTGAACGTGATATAGTGTTATAGAAACTAATGCCATTTCATCTTAATTGTACTGCAAACTTGTTTGTGATCTAGTTATTTTATGAATTTTTATCTGCCTAGTTGGTTTAAATTACTGGCCTATATTCTGGACTTTTAAGGAAACATTAATGCTTATTGTTATTGATAACAAAATGAATACCTCAGAATATGCATGAATATTACAATACAGTTTGTGATTTTTTTCTTACTTATTTCTCTTGTAAAATATAAGTTCTATTGAAAAGAAGAGATGTAACCTCTTCATAAAATCATATGTACATATCATGTTCGGTACACACTAGTATGTTAATCCATACCTAAAATGCCATCAAGAAGTTTAAACAAATAATTGATAGTTTCCTTGTTTGTTCCTCATTCACAAATAGCACAGTAGGAATTGATCTCTCTTTTTCTATAGGCATAATGTGTCTTCTTTATCTTAATGATTTATATATTAGGTGTGGGTATAAGTATGTCTAAATTAAGTCAATTTTAAAAGTTTTTTTGGTCTAATTGCAACCACGTTGGCATGATCAAAGAATTTGAGTTAGTTTTAAGTAAAGTGCATTGTTGTACAGTCAAAAAGCATCCTTTTTATGTAAAAAAATCATCCTAAAATTGCTCAGTCTATTAGACAAAAACGCATCTAATAGATAAATGTTTTGCGTTGATAAAAGCATTTATCAATGGTATCAACTTTCTTGGCATGATTTCATAGTGATGTATAGCGTAAAAACAAATTAGATTCAGAAAATTATTGACCAGAGTTTCTAGTTTGAGGCATACTTGAGAAGTTGTATCCATAGTTTACCAATCAAAGTGCTAGTTGACCGCCGAATTCAACCAAATGAGTGAAATCATGTAGGAATATAAGCTTGTTTTTGGTAGATGAATTGGTTAAATTCCTTCAGCAGGTACTCAGAAAAGTTTTTATACATATCGTTCTTTTACAATTTTTTCCCTGATAAGAGATTTCAGTGTCTGAAATGTTCTTTTTTAATTGCATGTCGGCTCTTATTGAGATTGTCCATGTACTGTTCTCTTGTAGGTGATCCCAAATATATCATGTTATTCGATTGGGAATAATGAGAAGGAATCAAAACTCTATGCAATTGTATCAGTTGATAATTCGAGCAATCTATCTGATCATCCAAAAGCTTTACATGGACAAGTTCAGTTGTACAATTTGACTGATTCTCGTCGGATAGGAGGATTGCTAGCTGAGGTACAGCCACATGGGCTTAATGCAAACTTGTGGAACAACTCACCTCATTTTCTTCTCTCTTAATAATTCTTGGGTTTGCCATAGGAAAATCTTGCCTTTGCATGTTTTGTAAAAAGACAATAAAATATTTGTTTGACTAGGTTCCAATGGGCAGCTATACTCCCCTTAGATTTCTCCTTCACTAATATTCTTTTAATCATAAGGTTTACTACTAAAGCTTTGTTTGGCATTGCTGTGCTATACAAAAAGCATTGTGCTGTATAGTTATTCGAAAAAGTGCTTTTGTATAAAGCTACTTAATTAAAACTACTATTAAAATTTGCTTTCAAAAGAACTATCATTTGATAACAACTGCTGTGCTGTATAATCAATCGATATTTTTGACCAAATTGATCACATATAAGCTTATTTTTAATTATATATACAATTGATAGATAATAATATGTACTTTGTTGATAGATAGGGCTATTACATATTTGCCACTAAATTTAATTATTTTACATATTTGATAACTATATTTTTAACATTGCATGTTGATCACAAAATTCATATAAAAATTACAACTTTTATTATATACATGCCACAACTTTGTGACATGAGTTATAATTTTCATATGATTTTTGTAGTCAATATGTTATAGTAAAAATTTGGGTGTCTAATATGTAAAATAGTTAGATTTTAGAGGCATATATGTAATTTTTCTTTATTGTATGTATATTATTTTATATATAATTAATTTGATTATATATTTTTGTAATTACAC
Organism: Apostasia ramifera; assembly: GCA_019297695.1. Lineage (NCBI taxonomy): Eukaryota > Viridiplantae > Streptophyta > Magnoliopsida > Asparagales > Orchidaceae > Apostasia > Apostasia ramifera. The sequence goes on along the minus strand of JAEMOT010003271.1, from coordinate 42,078 downwards.
CTATTGTTTTAAATATAACAATTATATGTGTATTACCTATAGATTTTTTAAATATATGTTAAATAATTAGTAGTTATATAAAATAATTATAATTATAATTACTTGGAATATTATAGGACATAATATAAAATGTGTAAGGATAAATTTATTGTAAATTATTTAATACAGTTTTATGAAAAGTAACTATCCCAGAAAATAACTTTTTTCAATTTTTGTGCTCCTACTTTTTAGTTTTTTAAAAGATGAAATTTCTTTCATAGTTATTTTACCAAATACAGCTTTTGATTTTTAGCTATATAAAAAAATGTATTTTCCCACCAAATGCTGAAGTTAGTTTGATGGACTTCATTTCTATGTGCTTTATATGTGGATACATGATCATTCTCTTTTGCATTTTTTCACCAAAGTTCTGGATCTTTTTTGTTTGAATCACTTTTATTTATTGAACAGTGGTGTCATTTTTTTTGGTCTATAGACTCGAAAACCGGAGACAATTCATGTGAGTAAAACGGGGGAGCTTTTTGGCATAGTAAACAAGCGGAAACTATACATATGGAGGATACCTGGTAAACGATTTAGAAGTGATGAAGTAAAAAAGATCAAATTGCATCACACAAAGAACCTTAGCACTCTTGCATTCCATCCAACCGAAAGAATTATTGCTGGTGGGGACATAACTGGAAGAATTTTGATTTGGAGAGGTGTTGGAAAGAAAAATTTTGTAGACAGCGTAAGAGATAAGCCAAAAATTGTACAAGAGGAGGAGAGGCCTGGTGTAAGAGGAAATGATGATGCTGACTCTTGCACAACATGGCATTGGCATGCAAATGAAGTGACATTTCTTCTTTTTTCTACTGATGGAGCTTATCTGTACTCAGGTATGGTGATTTTGACTTGAAAATTCTTAATGGAGGATTGAACCTCATTTTGGACAATGTTTGGTAGCAGATGATTGGCTTTCTGCAGTAGATGTGATTTTGGTGCTATCAATTGTTTGGTCACTAATATTTTGGAAGAAATGATTTAACTCTTGTTTTGATTTCATCTGTTTGAGAGCTCTTTTCAAGGTGGCATTATTTGACTGATAATATTCTTATTGTTTGGTTTGTTAATTGCATATTTCCAATTTAGTCTTAAAGCTTTAGCTGCCATATATCAGCATTGCTCACGTTTTTGGTGCCTTTCAGGAGGGAAGGAAGGAGCTATTGTGGTTTGGCAGCTTGACACAGGAAAGAAAAGGTTTAAACCTCGATTAGGAGCCCCACTTATGTTTTTCGTAGATTCTCCAGATCCTGCTCTTTCTTGTGTAAGAATTTACACTTTTGCAAATATCAGAATAGTTTTTTGATGAATATGGTCCTTGGATTATTTTTTGGTATCAACAAGTCCTGTACCTTATTTCTAAAAGTGGAAATTAATTTGAATCAAGGGTAGTAATCCCTATTTTTATAGCGTAATAATATGCATGCCAGTAATGTGTCTTGCAATTTATGGACAAGAAATCTTACGATCTGCACTTCTATTGTAGTTGTATGTCCAAGTAATTATTCGATTAACCTAATTTTCATAACGCGGGTGTTTTGAAGCTGGAGGGGAATGTATGTAGAGATTTGCTGACTATTTTATGGAATCTTGTCACAGAAAAGTTTAGTAATTACTTAAAAATAAATATGTGATAATCAATAAGTCCAAATATGCAAATAAAATGGTTAGTTACTTCAACAAAGGTAACCCATTCATTGTAGCATAATAGTATAATAGAGATGGGACGATAAAACTACAATGAAGGAGGCTCTAATGGTCTTTCGAATGGGTTGTTTTCATTGGGATGGGTGAGACATGAGTTGCAAGGGACAGAATCAGTTAGGACACTAGATGAATCTTCTGTTACCCTTGAAATTGATGTGAGTGGTGATCAAATTGGAAAGGTGTGACTGTAAAGTTTGAATTTGAAACTTCTTGTCGGCTTTTTGTCTTGCCCAACTTGAATGATTAGGAGTTTCATGCCCTGCCCTCTTTGAATTTGTTTGGGAATGGTGACAGAGAAAGTTGGTAATTTGGGGAACTAAAGGTAAAATAAAATAAAATTGATGGGTAGGGAAAGTAAGTCGAATGCAGTTCGACTTAGTTTATAGATAAGATTCGAGCCTCTGTTTGTTTGGCAGTTTAAAATTAATCTAGTTTAATTTTAAACAGGCACATCACATCACACATAAAATTTAATATTAAAAATTAATTTTATTTCACATCCTACACACATTTTCAAAATAATAACTAACTTTATTTCACATCATTCACAATTTTCAATAAAAAATATCTCTATTCAAGTTTAATTTTAACCTTGTTAAAGTTAAACCTTACAAACAAACAGCGAAGTTGTAAAAATAATATGCAGAAGCTTTAATGACTATTTATGTATTAAACTAGATTTAAAAGAGGCTTTATATTTTAGACATTAACAAAACTACTTTAAATCTAAAAGAGATGAGATTTAAATTTAGATAAAAAAATCTAATATGAATCTGCCATGATTTGGAAATATTTTTAATTTAAAATAAAACTACTTTAAAGTTTAAATATTTTAATATTATTTTAAATTATAGAATTTAGATATATATATTTTTTTAATTTCAGGTTTCAAAATTTTTATATTCATGATTCTAAAATTCTAAAACTTTTAAAGCAACCACTATTGAATGCGAATATGCCTTAATGCGAGGTTCAAGATAATATGAAGCATTGATAACAATATAATTGCGTATTATTCTTGAGCAAATTGACATTAAAATAAATTAGGAATATATCTTAAAAAAGATTAGAACATAATCTGAACTAACCTTTATTATAGCATTTAGTTCAATGAAAATCAAAGCAAGAAAATCTCTGAATTGGTCTTAATGGGTAAAGATGACATCCAAACATGTGATCGAATTGAAGAACTCGTAAAATACTTCATGCAAAGAAATATCCGAAAGTAAAAGAATAAAGAGTAGAAGAGAAGCACTCAATAAATAAAATTACAGGTGATCATCGCAACGATCTAGGAGTGGGAAGTCTTAACAACCTGGAGAATTGTTGCAATAACTCAATTCTTAATCGCTGTAATGACTGATAGAGGTTGCATTTACCACAAAAATCCATGCATGGACAAAACAAAAGCTCGAATTTCATTCATTCATAAGACTAGGGGAGCCAAATTAGGCTTAGATGACTGCTAGTTATAGGCAAATAAAAAAACTTTAAATAGTAATAAAAATATTCTAAATAAAATCTAGACCATAATTCCATTAGCTAAAATATTACTTGGCTACTGCAGTTAATGTTTCTTCTCGCTATTAAACAGTATATTTTGTTAGATATGTATGAAAATAATTTTGCATGATATATGTTTTATTTTAAACCAAGCTTTCTTCACTGGCTAATGCGTGTGTTGATTGGTTAATGCCAATGCAAGCCCTTCACCCAACAGTGTATTGAAATTACTTGTTTTATTACTATTTTGTAATCCATTCAATCAAGCTTTCTATGCATGGGACGGTCAAAGGCTGGTTAAAACCTTCACAAACTTGATTGAACCAATTAGTTCACATGCATAAAATTTGAAGTTTGATTAAATTTCATTTGGCTGAATATGGTAGCAACACGACCAGTGCTAGATTGGTGCACACCACTATTGTGAAGTTAGATTATAATTGAGCAACTTGCATATGATTCTGAAACAAACTCTGATGTTGACTACTTTGAAGCTAACTGATATAAAACCAAATCTGTCTATTGAATAAATTATGGGGTTGCTTGGCATCAACACCACGACATGCACCTTATGCTTGTCAAGGCGTGTCGTCATCGTAAACATTCTGAACGTCTCAATGCTTCATTAAAATTTAGGTTGAGAGATTTTTACCTGAAATCCTAACCCTTTTCTTTAATAATTGACGTCAACCTATTCAAGCTCATTGTCCAAAAAGTGCAATTGTATTTCATTCATCAAATATGTGTACATACTTTGGACCCAATAAGCAGGAAACTTTTCCCACCATAATCCTAAGTAGATAACACGGAATTAAAAAAATAGATAAATAAAAAAATTAATGATGATTCAAACTAATCTAATTGACCAGTTGGCTCGACTAGTGACCACTAGACTGAATTCTAGCCAAACCTAACCCAAATTGAAATTAAAAAAAAATGGCTTGGTCAAATAACCAACTCTATGCTGACTTGATCCATCTAGATAGGAAGTGCATGATTTGCTCCAGTACATTATTGATGAACCCAACCGTATTGGCACATCTTGGCTTAGATAGACCCAACCATCACGAGCTCCATAGGTTTCCACACCTTATTTGAATGTCAAAATGGTAAGCACACCTCTAAGATTTTTGTTTTATTTCTTCTTTAACTTAGGTCTGTGCAGAAGTTTGAGTCTTTTAGTTTGTCATTTGAATTAGTTGTAATTTGTTTTAAATTGTGAGAATATATTTATTATTTATTGATAGAACTAGAACATGAAATGCATATTAGTCTAAAGAATTCTGTCGGGGAACCATAAATTCGAATGCATATCAGTCTAAAGAATTCTGTCGGAGAACCATAAATTCGTCAAATGTAAGTTGCTATAGAATGAGTCCAATTCAATTCATATTTCCATTTTGTAAGTATTCCGTAAATGTATCTTTTAGCTTTTCTTTTTCTGATTTTTTGATACTTCAAAATATGCATTTTCTTTACTGACATCAATAATTTCAGATATCTTGTGCAGATAATCAAATTCATTTGCTGAAGATGCCCACCATGGAAGTCATGAGGTCTATTTCTGGAATTAAGGTTTGTGGTATCTTTATTCCATGTGATGCTTGTTCTTCTATTACATGTATACACACATGCATTACCATTAAAAAAGTAGTTCTTACACTTTGTGTTCAGCTGCCTTCCATATTTCCAGATCCACCTGAATGTTTGAACTGTAAACTTTCGTTTGATACTACTGCTGGATTAGTTGTACTACCCGGTGAAGATTATTGCATACAATTCTTCAGCTTGTTTGATAACATGGAAGTTTCCCAGGTCTGCAGTGGTGACCGCTTTTCAATTAACAAACGGTATTTTGTTATTTAGCTTGGACTATTCATGATATGATTATTTTTAACAGGTCCAAGTATGTGAAAGGAACTTTCAACCCGTTGATGATGTCATGGTAACATATTTGGGCCTCAAGACTAGCTTCCACTGTCCTCTAATTTTCAAAGCATGCCTTGCATTCCTTTCTTTTGAAAGCATTAAGCCAAGTATTTAAAATATCTGTTAATGTAATTAACAAAACTGTATTGGTGACTCCATTTTGTATTACTGATGTAAAGCCACTCGGTTGTTGTTTCTTCCCTTTTTGTGAAAGTAATAGCTTTTGCTAATTAGGGGAAGTCGGCAATGTGTAATAGAAATCTTTTATCTGGCTAACATCCCTGTTAAGAAAGTAAAATGATAATTAATTGCATATATTTTTATGTTCTCAAGTACGTTCCAGAGAAATGTGCTTATTTCCCTTGTACATGATAAAAGATAAAAACGGCAATAACAGTGGCTACAAGTCTTACCTTAAACCTTTTGAAGGAGATTAAAATTGTACATGATAAAAGATAAATCTGGTTTCATTTAATGAATTTTCTTCCTTTAGAGTTAGTAAGATTACCAATATTTTTATGTTTGCAGGATAACATGAATCTTTGTGTATGTATGTATGTATTGCTCTATTTCTTTTCGTTGATGCTTTTACAGCAACATTGGAGTATTGGCATCTTCTAGTACTTAAATTGGCAAAATGCTTTAGTTCTTTTTGGGCCTTATTTATTTTCAACTGATCAGGTTTCTAATTTGGCTACTGTAGGTTTTTGTTGCTTTGACTGCTCTTTCCCAAGATAGCTCTATAATGGGTACTGTCGATGTTAAACTTTCTGAGATGGGATTGGGAGGCTTGGTGACCCTGAAATTTTGGAGTACTGGTTCCCGTGTTGGAGAATATTCCTTATCCACTGTGATTTATGAGCCTCACAGGTTACACAAACTAGGACTTGAATATTAATATTTGCACTAGCTTTTTAGTACTTGGAATTTTGTGTTTTAGTTGTTTTTTACTGATCAACACATCACAACACAAGGAATTCAACATTACCTCTCCCTGTTCCTATCAGGCATATTGTCAAACTTTGTTCTCAGTATGTGTCACAACTTTTGGTATGTTAAATTGGATGTTTTGTCTGAGACTTTCAAGGATGGGGAAGCTTTTCAAGGAAAATGCCTTCAAGCCACCAGCTATTATAAAAATATAAACATTAAGTAACTTGGTTATATTATAAAATAATTTGCATAAGATACAGTTAGCAAATACTATTGGGGATCTCTCGTTATAAGGGGGAGGAAGTCGGGAATGCTGTTGAAGAAAGCTTCTCAAAGAACTTCGTCATCAAAGAAGACCTCAATTGAAGTTTTGAGTAAAATACTCAAGCTGAGGTTTGGAAACCTCGAACAATGAAGTATCACAAATGAAGATTTTTGAATCGGTGTTTGAACCTTTGCTAAATAGGAAGCTCCGATGAAGTGATTCTCTTCATTGATTGGAACAAGGTTTGGCAAACCTCATTCGAAGTTCTCAAAGAAGCAGTCTTCTAAAAGTGGCATCAAACTTCATGGAGATCTCTCACTCAAGGAGTTGGTCGTTCATCCATTCATTAAAAAGTGTCTTCCTCTTCAAATAGAATGGGTGCTTGTAGAAGGCCAAAGAATCTTAGATTGTTATGGAAATGACTTCGTAGACCTACCAAATGTTCGTGGAGTACGAGCCACATCAGCCTCTAACTGAGTTGCTAGGGGAGCGCTTGCACTTGACAGTTATGTGCAGGGCATTCTTGGAAGAATACTTTGAAAAATTGTTACCTTTCTCCTGCTATAAAATGGGCATTGTTTAGAGGAGACTTCCGAAATGAAGCCTGTGAGCATCCGAAGATCCTCCTGGAGAGGTTAAGTCTTGCTATAATAATCTGAAATAGTGGGTGATCTAGTCTGCAAAGTAATGTCATCGCTGTCACTGTTGGAGAATCTTGTTTTCACTTGAGGAAATCTACTATAACAACAACAACAACAACAACCAAGCCTTAATCCCTCTTGGTGGGGTCGGCTACATGAAAACCTTTATTTCCAGAAAGTCATTGAAAATCTACTCAATCCAAATCTTGTTATAATTAGTTGCGTGGCTTGTAGCAAGCATGACTTGTTCGAAATATCACGTAAATTCTACAATCATCTATCTTCATATGAGTACTAGATCTTTGAAGAGTATTTTCTGCATTTGCTCTTATGTTTTTGACTTGGTGTTTGAAGAAGCGACAACCCATGCTCCATGGAAGAAGGTGGAGGGTCTATATGAACAGAAGAATGTGGGCAACAAGACTTTTCTTGTCGAGAACCCTGTTAACTTCAATCTTAGGGAAGGAACTTCTATTTCTTAGCATCTGAATAGTATATCTCCTAAGCTCTGGAAACAATGAGTTCGGGTATGGATTGTGGGCCTGAAGGAGAAAAATATTGTCAAAAGTTGTGATGTAACCTTTTTTGAAGACCAAACTCTTGAAGACATCATGGTAGTAAGGAAAGAGGCACAACCCTCGCATGTTATCACCAAAAATGACAAAGAATCGGCTCTAGCTGACGGAGGACCTAGAAACTCTAAAGCCGAAGTTCAAGAAACTATTGAAGGAGGAGACAAACAAGAAGGCAAGTCTTTGAGGATGCATCTACGACAATGCTTGATGAAGAAATTCTGAAGAGATCTTTGAGAATGCGACGACCTTCAACAAGGAATTCCATTAACAATGCAGATAAATTTGAAAGCATCAAAGACACGTTGAAGACCAAAGATGCCTAAAAGTAGCGAAAGGCTATTCATACAAACTGTTAAAGTTGCCTGAACGTTGAAAAATGTAGAGAATAAGTAGGTGTAAAAGCTTAGGCTAGAGAATTCATGCTCAAATTACAAGGTTTGACTTGTCATGAAGGGCTTAGAATAGAAGGGATCGACTTTGAAAGGATTTTTTTGCTGGTGGTAAAGATGACATTGATTTGCACCTCCCTGGGTTTAGCTGCAAATCTCGATCTCATGGTTGAACAGCTCGATGTTATGACAACTTTCTTCCACAGGAATTACAGGAAGAGATATATTTCATGCAACCTTAAGGCTTCAAAGGGAAGGGTAAAGTACCTCATGTCTGTCGACTAAAAAAGCAGATTGTACGGCTTGAAGCAAGCTTTGTGGTTGTGGTATAAAACGTTTGACTTGTTCATGGTTGACCAAAAGGATCGGCAAACAACCTTAGATCGTTGTGTTTATTTGAAGAACAATGAAGGCAAAGACTTCATGGCTCTACTGCTATTCTTTGGTGATATGTTGATCATTAGAAGAAACATCTAAGAGATTAGAATGCTGAAGGTTTAGCACAACAGAGTTATGAGGTCTTTGGGTTTTGGAAAAGAAGCTATTGTGCATACCGATGCAAGGGGACTGTAAGATGAAGAAGCATTATTTGTCGTAGGAGTCTTACATGGAAAGACTCTCTGAAGGTCCAACATGGATAGGGCAAAACCAGTTGCAACCCATCCGGGAAGTCTTTTTCGACTATCCACCAACTAGAGTGTTATAGACAAAGAAAATGTTACAATCTCAATAATTATCTATTCATCAATGGTGGGAAGCCTGATGTATGCTATGGTGTGTACGATGCTAGATATATCTCATGCTATTGGAGTCGTTAGCTTTATCCCTTCATAATCTCAGAAGGAAATATTGGGTAGTCATAAAATGGACCCTTCGATATCTTTGAGGCACATCAAAGTTAGCTCCGTGCTTTGGGACGGAGTAGCCGAACCGGATGGAGAGCTATCACGTCGCAGTCATAGTTGCAGAAGTACATGGCACTTTCGATGGAAGTTGAGCTGATCACAACAATAACAATAGGGGGCAAGAAGATGCTATGTATAGAAGAGTCTACTCGAACAATTGGCGTATAGTCGACAAATATTCCATATACTGTGATAGCTTGAGTGCTATTCACTGGCCAAAAACTCTAGTTTATACTCAAGGTCAAAGCACATTAAAGTATGTTGTTATTGGATAGAGACATACCCAAAAGGAAGACCCTACTAATATCCTAAGATTCACACCAGTAAAAATTTATCTGACATGATGAAGAATTCACCAACCAAGGCCTGCTGCCGGGATTAGAAGTCATCTTATAAGTAGGGAGGGGGGACTTTATGACTTCTTAGATGACAATGCCCTTAGACTTGTTATGAATTTTCTTTTAATGGGAGAAGATCTCTTTCTTTTATTCTCCTTTCTAAACTCTAAAATATTTGATAAACGTTGAAAGCACATATGCATTTAAATTCTTTGTATATATAATTAGCATTATCGTCGAAGAATTCAAAAAGCTCAGGACACTAAAAACTATATTGCAACTAAAATGAAAACGTAACAACCATATTGCTAGAGTTTGTTAGACTGAAGGACCTAATTGCAATTTTGGTCAAAATGCGGGGACCAAAATTCCTTTTTCTATTAGTTTTTTATTCTAATTAATTATATTCAAGCTTTTCATGCTTTAATTAGTTTACTTCCAAGCAAATTGAAGCTTGTTTGTTCGGTGTCTTAGTCATTCTTATAATCTATCCTTCTATGAAATATTATATGTTATCTATGATTGCCAGTGATGCACAAATTTCAGCTCTTGCATTTCACCCTGGCAATTCTATGGCTGTGACCTCTTCTTTTGGTGGGGATTTCAAGGTAATTAGTTCATTTTGAAAATTTTGGCACCTTGTATTTGTTTGCTGTCATTGTTTCACTGTTTCTGTTGCGTAGGTGTGGATTCATACTTTAAACAATCCTCTAGAAGGTCCAGTGCATCAGAAATCTGGTTGGAGATGCCAGTCTGTTGGTTCATACAAGTAACATACTCATCGCCTAATTACTTTGGTAGTATAACAATCTTCAAAGTTTATTTTAAGGGGATCATGTGAACTTACTTTTTATCTTGTCAAGTTGTATGGAAACATGGAAGGCAACTTTGTGTGAGTTTTTTCTTTTTTTGCCTTAAACAATTTTGTGTGGAATGATCATCTCAATTTTGGAATCTATGTGCTTTGGTCTCTTAAATTGAATATGTATGGGCTCATTATTGAGGAATTGCTTGAAAATCACGTGGCTTTTTAGACAATTTAGATGATAAGAATGCCCTATTAGTTTTTTTGTTCCTTTATGTTGGCTCATTACATTCATCTAGTAGCATTAAGATTTAGTTGTATTATGGTTCATTATATGAATGGGTCTCTATAAATGTTACGCATTTTAAGGTCCTTTGGCAAAGGGACTTGCGGAGTGGCAAGAGTTGAGGTCTGAAGTGAAACCTCAGTGGCAGTTAGGGAGGTTGGTTCAATTGCATTTGTTGAAGTAACAGAGTACTGGGAATAAGTGAGGAAACTAGTTGGAGTGGGAGATATCTCCATCACATTGGAGATGGGGATAGTCTTGCAGCTAATAAACCTTCAATTGTACAAATTGCGAAGCATTTAGACATAAGAGGGGCGTACATTTGTGATAAGTAGGGAGGTTAGTTCAACTTAAAAGATAAAGCTTTTTTGAAAGTGAAGACAATATATGTTTGCTGTAAATTTCATTGGGGATATGTCTTGATGCAAACACATATAAGATCAGATTTTACCAAACCACAATAAGTTTCACATTCTTTTAAAATTTTATTGCCTTTAGGTCTCATTTGGTTAGAGTATGTTTTTAGAAAGTTTTTAAGTTTTTTAGAAATATAAAGTTATTTTACTATTGAGAATTGTATTGGACGTAAAATAAAGTTGATTTTTTTTAGTAAAGCATTCTTGGATGTAAAATAAACTTAATTTTTAATGTTGAGATTTATATAAGATGTGAAATAAAGTTGATTTTTAATATTTAAATTTACATAGGATGTGAAATAAATATAAAATATTGATACAAGTGTTTTTAGAGAATTTTGATTGGTTTTTTTAGCTCCAACCTAACAAGGCCTTAGCCTTGAGCTCGATCCCCGGAAGGTATTGTTCTTTTCATTATGATATTTGAAGACAGTAACTAGCCGTCTTCAGTGGAACAACCTGGCCTTGTTATTGGGAAAAACTCTTATCAGAATCCTTCTTATATTAGACAATAGTGTTCTACAGTTATGTTTTGTTGTATAATGCAATTGATTGTCACCAAAAAGTGCAATCAAGATTTTTTCAAACAAAGTTGACCAAGTGGTGCAAAATTGAAGCTCAAAATGGCAAAAATAATCTTAAATGTATTAACTTTCTCTCTCTCTGCTCATTGGCTTTATACGCTTTCTGTAACCTACGTGGCCTTGTTTTATGCCACCATAATATCATTCTTTGACTTAGACATCGACAAGGACCATGTGCTGATGAAAGCTTGAACATGCAGGAAAATTCCTATGACTGCGGCCAAATTTTCTGCTGATGGTTCTGTACTAGCCGTTGCAGCTGCTAGTGTGATTACCCTATGGGATCCTGACAGAAATGCTCTTATAGCTGTAATTGGGAACACAATTGACGTAATGCTTTCTATTTTCATTTATATTTCTTTTGGCATGCTTTATGGTATTGGACCACATTTCAAGGAGGAGTCTTTGATAAAATCAAAGAAGAGCTTTAATTTATTTACTTGTTGGATGATATATGTATGTTCTCTTATTTCCTATTGCTGCACATGTATATTCTCTTATTTCCTATTGCTTTTGCAGCCAATAAATGCACTTGCTTTTGTCCCAAAGACAGAATATGTAGTGTCACTATCTCGGGGCCCCAAGCCGCAATTAGCTGTTTGGAATCTGTCAAATATGTCCATGCATTGGTCTTACAAAATTTCTGCAGAAGGTAAGCTGATACCTGCTTAATGTAACCTTGTTTAGAATTTGTATAGAAGTCTTCCAAGAGCAAACAACTAATATTTTCCACAATCTGTTATATATTTGTGGTGGTGAAATATCTGTACAATCATATTTCATTATATTGGAATAAATTCAAACTTGGGAGAAACATCATTGATGTTCTGCATTCCAAGAGCAACAACAACAACAACCAAGCCTTAATCCCACTAGGTAGGGTCGGCTATATGAATCATTTATTTCCATTGCGCCCTATCAGTTACCAAATTCTCATCTAAGTCTAAGTAACTAAGATCACTCTTTATAGTTTCTTGCCATGTCTTCTTTAGTCTCCCTCTTCCTCTTTGTACATGGGCAAAATCTAATAACTCAATTTTTCTAATTGGAGCTTCAATCGGCCTACGATTTAGATGTCCAAACCATCTAAGCCGACTTTCTCTAAGTTTATCCTCAATTGGTGTAACAATAACTTTCTTTCGGATATACTCATTTCTCATTCTATCCTTTCGTGTATATCCACACATCCACCTTAACATCCTCATTTCTGCAACATTTATTTTATTTGTATGTTTCCTCTTTGCAGGCCAGCATTCTGCACCATATATCATCGCTGGTCCTACTACAGTTTTATAAAATTCACTCTTGATTCTGGATGGGATTTTTCTATCGCACAACACACCAGAATCATTTCTCCATTTTACTCATCCTGCTTGAATCTTGCTAATAACGTCATTATCTATTTCGCCATTATTTTGTATAATTGATCCAAGGTATCTAAAGCGCTCACTCTTTTTGACAATTTGATCACCAAGAGCAAACAACTAATATTTTTCACAATCTGCTATGCTCGTTGTGGTTTAATTTTTGGGAGTGTTAATAAGCTTGGTTTATTTCTTTTGATTGAACTTAGATTTATTGGCCCTCAAGCTTGAACTTACATTGTCCAAATTTTTGTTAAGATTTATCAGTCCTTCAGCCTAAAGTTCACTGGAGTTTATATTTTCTCCTACTCCAAGAGTATATTTAATCGTTTTGAGATGAGCTTGATTTAAAAAAGTAATAATAATATTATTGTTTCTGGCTGCACTTTGATTTTAAGGGGGAAATTTGGTTCAATGTTGTGATATGTTATTTGGAGAAAACTGTTGTTTAGTTTGTTGGCATGCCTAAATTGCAAAAATTTTAAAAATGGTAAATTACTTTCAGGTCCTTGAGTTTAATGCTTAATAACGCACAAGTCCACATTTTTAAAATTGTAACATCGGATCCTTGAGTTTTAATAAATTATCAAATGGGCTTTTTTTTATTATTAAATTTTTTTAAAATTACCATTATACCCCTCCCCCTCTTTCTCCTCCAGATCCCCGCGCAAGCTCGTGGCTATGCGGCCGCAGGCGGGTCGCGCGACCACCGGTGAGTCGCGGGTCCGGCGGCCGCGCGTAGGGGTGGCAAAATGGGTCGACGGGTCGGGTTCGGGTCAAACCCAAATTCGACCCGACCCGAATAGCCTCAACTCGAACCCGACCCATTTATTAAATGGGTCAAAATCCATACCCGATTAATAAATGGGTCGGGTTGGCCGGTCGACCCGACCCGTTTATAGTATATTTTTTCATAAATGCCCAACCCGAACCCTACCGATCCGATTATGCCATCACGAACCCGACCCGTTTAATAAATGGGTCAAAATTTATGACCCATACCTGAAATTTGTGGGTCGGGTTCGGGTCGGGTTTACGGGTCGGGTCATATATTGCCATCCCTAGCCGCGCGGCTTCGCGCGTGCGCTGAGAGAGAGAGGGGAAGGGGTATATTGGTAATTTAAAAAATAATAATAATAAAAAATAAAGAAGACCCATTTGATAATTTATTAAAACCCAAGGATCCGATGTTACAATTTTAAAAACGTGGACTTGTGCCTTATTAAGCATTAAACTCAAGAACCTGAAAGTAATTTACCATTTTTAAAATTTTTGCAATTTAGGCATGCCAACAAACTAAACAACAGTTTTCTCCAAATAACATATCACAACATTGAACCAAATTTCCCCCTTAAAATCAAAGTGCAGCCAGAAACAATAATATTATTATTACTTTTTTAAATCAAGCTCATCTCTCACCGATTAAATATACTCTTGGAGTAGGAGAAAATATAAACTCTAGTGAACTTTAGGCTGAAGGACTGATAAATCTTAACAAAAATTTGGACAATGTAAGTTCAAGCTTGAGGGCCAATAAATCTAAGTTCAATCAAAGGAAATAAACCAAGCTTATTAACACTCCCAAAAATTAAACCACAACGAGCATAGCAGATTGTGAAAAATATTAGTTGTTTGCTCTTGGAATGCAGAACATCAATGATATTTCTCCAAAGTTTGAATTTATTCCAATATAATGAAATATGATTGTACAGATATTTCACCACCACAAATATATAACAGATTGTGGAAAATATTAGTTGTTTGCTCTAGGAAGAAGAAACCTAGGTGTAATTTACCTTGATAATTTATTAAAACTCAAGGACCCCGATGTTATAACGTGGACCTGTGCGTTATTAAGCTTTAAACTCAGGGACCTAGGTGCAATTACCCTTTTAAAAATTACTACTCTAAGGCCCTGTTTGGCGTGAGGACCAAATCAGGACCAAAGTGATACTAATTTAAAAAACAACAATAATAATAATAAATAAAATTTTTTAATCATTCTACATAAATTTTAATATAAAAAAATATTATTTTACTTCACATACTCAATAATTTTTAATAAAAATATATAGTTTATTTCACATCCTAGACCAAAATATTCGAATCGAGTATTTTGGTCTAGGATATAAAATAAAATTAATTTTTTTATTGAAAATTATTGAGTATGTGAAGTAAAATAATATTTTTTTATATTAGAATTTGTGTAGAATGATTAAAAATTTTTATTTATTATTATTGTTTTTTAAATTAGTATCATTTTGGTCAGTCCTCGCGCCAAACAGGGCCTAAGGGCTTGTTTTTTTTTCGTGATTTTGGTCATATCAAAGATCAAAATGATTCATTGATTCTAAAAATTAAAAAAATAATATTAAATTAATTTTAATAATGTCATGCACAATTTTTAATAAAAAAAATCATTTTATTTCACTTTCTACATCATTTTTAATAAATTAATCAATTTTATTTCACATCCTATATAATTTTTAACATAAACAACTAATTTTACTTTTCATCATACACATATATCAAGACAAGAATACAAATTTTATGGCAAGATCAAATAAATAGTTCCTAAAGTGACATCTAGATGTCACTTAAAATTGGGCAACATATAGATATCAACTCTCCCATAAATAAATCCGCAATGGCAGAAAAGCATTAGTAGTCGGAATAAGGAAGGCGGGGATCTAATTCTATTGTGAAGTTGGAGGCCACAATTTATGGGTAGTTTACTTTTAGATCCCTCAATTCCGATAATAATTGACACTTTAATCCAAATAAACAAAAATTAGTAGATAATATAGATATCTAGATAATATTGACACTAATATTTAGATTGCATTGAACTAAACACCCTCTTAGTTTATTGTAGCTATCCAAGACTAGTAGCTCTTTAGCAGCACAAGCAATTGGTATGATTGACCAAAATTCAAAGGGTTTCCGTTTCTTCACTTTACGGGGACAAAAGGCCAATAATCTCATACATGGATGATAATGTGGGAGTTCTAAGTGGATTTTCCTTGCTTTTTCATGGCCATGGCCGTCCTCATTATGATGGTGGTAGGGAGGGAGAGTGGGATTGGAGATGAAAGGCCAAAAGTTATCAAACATGAACCATGACTGGGGGGAGTACAAGAGGATTTCCCTTACTCTTTCAAGGCCTTGGCTGCCCTCATTATAAGGAGGGAAGGGCTGGTTTGCCTCCCTGCTTAATTTTCCCCATTTTGGTTCAGGCCAGCCCAACATAAACACCCTTTGTGGGTTTGGTTGGGTTTGGTTGATCCGGCCCAATCAAAGACATTTGGTCTACTTGGCCTAATTGCGTTTGGTTTGGTCTTATCCAACCTATTTAGGTCGGTTTTGGTTGGCCTTTTAAGTTATGTTAACCTTGTATTTTTCTTAGTGCTGGATTGCCTGATCATGCATCATCTCTAATCTTCAGTGCTACATGTTGTTTCAGCCATAAGCATTACAGATAATGGATCTCAATTTGCTGTCCTTGCCATTAACAACAGACATGATAATGCTACGAAAAGAGCCCAAGACGGGATAATCTTGCTGTTTGATGTTGAAAATCCGGTTCCCCTAGTAACTTTCTTGGTTAGAAAGGTATGTCTGCTTTACCCCTTTTCGGGAGATTTACATTTCATCTTCAAAACTGCTATTACTCGTTTAATCTTCAAAAGTGAATAGTTACATCTGTCACCCCCAACAAGTACAATTCACCGTGAAAGATGATATATAAATTTTGAGGGTGACATGTAATTATCCTTTTTTTCTTAGAAAAGGTTCAAGGCTTTTGAGGCTAACCTGTATTAATTCTTAGTAGATTATTCTAGAGGCTCGTCAAAGTTTGTTATTCTTCATCTATGAACCTGATAATCAGTTAGTGAAGTGTAAGAAGAATTCTTGAACTCAACTGACTTTTGTTCAAAGAAGACTTTTGATGTTAATATGATGATAAATTGCTCACTAAAATTATCCTTCAATGGATTGCCATCATTATTTATTGAAGTTGTATGATTTCAAATTTGAGACATTTACATGTCGTAATGACGTCAAAGTTGTGTTAAACTGCAATTTAAACCACTTCAAGGTGTGCTGTGTTTAAATATTTGGTTTTGATATTTATTATGTAAATTCCTATTTTTTTGGCATATTTGTAAATTGTCCTTCATGTTTATAGATATGTTTCTCATTGATTCAGGCAAAGGGAGGTGGCCTTGCTTTCTTATCTCCTGACATTTCTGTTGGTTACACAAAACCAACAGAGAAAGAAAGCCACTCGCAATTACTAGCGTACATCAGCGGTGATCGCGAGTTTGTCGTCTTTGATCCTCTGAGCGGTAATCTGGATCAGATTGCCCCTAAGGATCGTCAAAATCGCGTTCCACAGGACGTATCAGGTAAAATATTCATCCCTTTATAAATTCAGAAGTGTACGAACTTTGTGTTCTCACTTGACATATCTAACTACAGCGCAAACTGGATATGCATCTGTATACGGTGAGCTCCCTAAATTCGAAATGCAGAAGGAAAAGATCTCTGAAACCCCATTCATCCCATCAGAAAGACCATGGGAGACCATATTCTGTGGATCATCTCACATTCTTCCACCACTTACAAAACTCTGCTCGACATTTTTCGAATCGTTGCTCGAAAAGAGATCTGCTGCAGAGTGATGAGTTATGATAGATATTTCAATTGTCGCCTTGTAGGACGGATGTTTTCTGATCTATATTGGCTACTTGCAGAACTTTATCCATAGATGAGCTGAAACAGCATGGTATGGGCAGAAGTAATGTGATGTTGCCAAGCTGAATGCCACAGAAGATTAGACCACTTGAGATCTATAAAATATTTTGTATCAGTAATTTTATTTTTGTCTTGAAATTTTAGGATTTTATTTTTTCGATTGTAGTCATAATTTTGTATTCCTCAACAACCATTGAATAGAGGTTTTTCGATTATGGTCATAATTTCGCTTGGATCTCATTTTGTTGTTACTTAAATTTTCAGGAGTAAACTTTAACTCGACTCGAACTTGATTCGATTTCAACTCTAATCAAAATGGTTTGATCGGAGTTTATTCGAATTTAATTTGAGTTAACTGGAAATATTTTTTTATTAAAATTAATGTAATATCATTCCAGTTAAAGCTATATTTATTTATCCCTTTGCAGTAACTGTATTTAGATTTGTTCTTCTATCTCAGTAAGGAGTCTTAAGTTCGAATTACATTACTGTATGATGGAAATTATAGTGTCGAGTAAATTAATTAAAAAAATTCACGAGAACCCAACACCAGATATGCTGCGAAACACACATGACGTCTGTTGTTTCAACCTGGGAAGGTGCTCCGTCTCGACGTTGGGCTAACATCGATGTTGAGGCTTGGTTGTTTCAACTCGAGCTGCAGCCAATGATATGATCAAGAGTTGTGGTTTGATTTCTTTACCCTGCCTTTGGAGGGGGTGACCAACCTTGGTTGGGATGTCCCACAAAGGTAGGGTTGTTATCGATTTAATGTCAAGCCCATGGAACATTAATTTAACATTGAATTAAAAGTTTTTAATTTATCTTTTATTTGATCTAAGATTTGGATGCTGGAGAGTCAATATGATCTTAGTTCGAGTTAGATTTAGCTTATTGGATATCGATTTAAATTTGATCTGAGCTAAAGTTAATTCGATTTTTATTAAGGTATTTGGCATAGTTTTTTATTGGAAAAATGAATGTTTTTGTATTTTTAGAAGAAGTGTTTGGTAAAACAATGTAGAACTTTTAGCTTGGGCTAAAAAAATATTGACTAAACTAAAAAATGATACTCGTTTAGAAAACTGTTTTTAATAGATTAAGATAAATTTATTCACATATTCCATATAAACTTTTATAATATTTCAAATAGTTGTTGTTAATTAATAATTATATTATATAAAAAAATAATTATTATTGTTATATAATATTAGTAATATAAAATAAAATAAATATATTATATTCAATATTACAGTTCTATAATTTTGATAGTATATATTAAATTAAGAGTAAATTGCACAGGGGCCTCTGAGGTGAGAATAGCGTTGCAAATAGGTCTCACATTTTGAAAAGCTTTAATTTGTGTCTCCGAGTTTGTGTTTGTACTGCCGTTTGGTCTCACGTCTAAAATTTGCTGACTTTTTACTATTTTACTCTCAGTTTTTTTTATTCATTCTCCACATTATTCTGAAGAATTTTGAGAGTTATAAAGGCATTTTGGTCCATATAAATATGACTTACAGTCAAATTTAACCGTTACTGTGTAATTGGACCATCCAAAAAAGTAATATTTAAATTAAGGGACCGAATGACAGCGCAAACATAAACTCGGGAACCCAAATTTAGATTTTTCAAAATGTGGGACCTATTTTCAGTGTCGTTCTAACCTCAGGGGTCTCTGTGCAATTTACTCTTAAATTAATTATAAAATAATACATATGTAATAAAATATATTGATAAAATATATATAACTATTTATCAATATATTATATAATTAAAATAGTTTTATATTTAATTTGTTTAAAGGCATTAATGCTATATAAAGTATGATAGTTTTTGTTAAGTAATTTTATTTTTGATAGAAAATTTTAATAGCAGTTTATAAATAAAAATACATGTTCATAAGCCACTATTTTTATATAATTTTAAAGCACAATATTTTCTATATAATGTAATATGCTAAACAGAGTTTTAAGTTTGGATCTTTTAAGTTAAAATCATAGGCATTTATGTATTTGTTTATTTAAATTTTTTAAGTTATATACATTTTTCTTAATTTGATGACTAAAAATAAAAGAGAAAAAAATGATTTATTGATTTGAATACAAGTGATCGGAGGAAATTCTAAAGTATTTGTCTATTTCTTTAAAATTAATATAGTGAAGCTAATTGTAGTAATATTTGTTATTGTATTATTTCGTGTTTTAAATATAATAATATTATTTGTTTTAATTTTAGGAATTGTGTGACTTAAATTTTTTTTTAGAAATTATCGATTTTAATGTTGCTCCAGCTCTAGTACGCCGATAAAAATGAATACATGATATTAATCGGTAATGTGAGTGATGCTTGTGTCTTAAAGGTCTCCAGCAGCTCTAGAATTTTTCATATTTTCAGCAACGTGAGCTATTTTATCTCGAAGCTAGGTTCTGCTCAGCTCCACCTGTATTATTTGGAGGGTTTCCAAGGAATTCCCCTCAGGCCAAATGAAAGAGAATGATCCAATAATTTTTAAGGCAGCTTCCAAACCTTGTGTTGCTGCATATTGCTTCGCCACGACAATCGAGTAGGTGAGCACTCTTCTTCATCCTGCATGTATGACTCCACCACCATAATCCCTAATAAGAAATCTAGCTCTTGCAATCCCATTGCTATCGAAATTTATCTTAATTCATCTAAGAGGAGGGATCCAATGGTCAAGTGTTTGGACATGGAGTTCCCTAGGGGATCTAGAATTTTTCATCATTAGCTTGACTGTTTACTTTAAAAGTAGCAATATAAACATCAATTTCTGGTCATTAGATCTGGTTTGTTTCAAGCTTTTTTTTTTTTTAAATAAGAGAAAAAATATTTTATTTTTTATATTAATAAAAAAAATATTTATTTTAATATTAGAAACTGTATAAAATATAAAATACTATTAATTTTAATATTCATATTTATGTTGGATGTCAAATACCTTCAATTTTAATAATATGATTTTATGGCTTTAATTTAATTTCAATTCAATATTGAGCCAATAGATTATATCAAGAATGCTTAAGATTGGATCGATTATAAAATAATAATAGCGATATTAATATAATAATTATAATATTCCTTGACCCAAATATAGAGGTATTGTCCGCTGTAATGCTTGTGACCAAAGAAGGTGTGGAATGATCATTAGATGATGTCTTAAGAGAATAAAATTACTAGAACAAAATGTGGCTCTTGATAGGCTTCTAGGTCAATAAATAATGGTGAAAGGGGAACAAAAATAAATCGTCATACATCAAAAAGAAAAAGAGGAGATCCTGAGCTATATAAGTATGTAATGTGATCCAAAATAGTAAAGGTGCCTTTTGGAAAAAAAAATTGTGAGATTGATAATGAGAAACTTCATAGTTAAGCATGCTTAAGCTAGAGTAGTATTAAGATAGGTGATCTCCTAGGAAAAACTCAAGTCACATATTTTTCTAAAGCCAAAGCGGATAATACTTCTACATTTAGATCATTGGATATTATAATACGGTATTAGAGCTGGCCTCCCTCCCACAATACGATGCGGTTTAAGAACGAACTAGGTGAAAACTGGTGAGCTTGTGATGCCTGTGACCAAAGAAAACGGAGACTAGTCGTCGAGTGAGGTCCCAAGAAAAAAGAATCACTAGAATAAAGTATAGCTTTTGGCAGGCTTCTAGGCTAATAGATAGTAGTGAAAAAAGCACAGAAATGAATCATTCTACATTAAAAAGGGAAGAGAGATCCTGAACTATATAAATATATAACGTGATCTAAAATAATAGGAACGTGGTAGAAGAGAATACGTGAAAACCAAAACCCTAAATTAAGAGCCAACATTTTATTTCAAATCTAGAAAGTAATGTTTAGAGCTTTAAATGATCCGTTCTTGAGCAGATTCGACTTTAGCTCATGATTTTTTGATTTGATTCAAAGAATAAATGAGAAGAGCTCAATTCTAATTTTAATCCAAGCTAAGTGGCTTATATGTTATCGATTTAAATTTGATTTGAACCAAACTTGATCTGACCTTTAATTAATTTTCGATCATTTAGCCAAATTTTATTTGAATTTGTTTTTTTTTTTTTGATAGGAATGAATTTGCTTTTTCAATTAACTTAAACTATGATAATTTTTCTTGAACAAATGTTATAAAAAATAATTTATAATAAATGTAATTTGAATAAATGATATAGAGTGAATTCAACTGAAATTTTTTATTAAACCATTGAAAAAATTAACATATTATATGTATAAATATATATAACTATTTTTTAATTTTTTAATGGATCAGATTTCGAGTCGTCTCCATCCGATCTTATGTCAGCTCAAAATTAAATTGATAAAATCTCGATCCAAAAAATGATTTGTTGGTTGGCCCGTTTGATCGAGTTAAATTCGATTCGATCTAAACGAATGATAACTCCATTAGATTTTGGAAAACCGATGCAAATAAATCCTAAATTACACCATCGCCCAAAAACGAAACAGAAGAATAAGCAAAGACAATAGCTAATATCTTACATTCATGGCCATAGATTACAACTAGACTCGACTCGGCCAATTAATCAACTCGACTTAAATTTACTAGACTCAACAGACTCAGCTGACTTAACTCGACTCAATTTGGTCAACTCGGCCGACTCAACTCCACTCGTCTCGACTCTGTTGTCTCAACTCGACTCGACTCGACCAATTCGATGAGCCGAGTCAATTCGACTCACCTCAACTCGGCCAACTGGAATCCACTCAACTCCACCGAGTGAACCTGACTGACTGGAATGATGAGTCAACTCGGTCAAATCGTTTTCACCACTCGGCCGAGTCAAGGCTTCGTTCAACCGAATCGGATGAGTCAACGCAGTAACTCGCTCGACTCGGTCGGTGAACTCGGTCGGGCCAGCATGGCTCAATCAACTCGGTCAACTCAACTCGGCTGAGACAACTCGTCAACCAAACTCCAGTCAACTTGGTAACCCAACTCGGCCGAGACAACTCGTCAGCCAAACTCACCCGAGTCGACGCGGTAACTCGCTCGACTCGATCAGTGAACTCAATCAGGCCAGCATGGCTCAGTCAACTCGGTCAACCCAATCGGCCGAACTCGTCATCCAAACTCACCTGAGTCAACGCGATAACTCGCTCTATTAGGTCTGCGAACTCGGTCAGGCCAGCATGGCTCAGTCAACTCGGTCAACCCAACTAGTCCGAGACTACTCGTCAACCAAACACACCCGAGTCAACGTGGTAACCCAACTCGGCTGATCAACTCGGTTTAGTCAACTTAATTACATAGGCTTGCTCGAGTCAAATTGGTCAACATGGATCGCCCGAGTTAACTCGGTCAACCCGAGTTGTCCAATTCAACTCGATTAACTTGTCTTGGTCAAGTTAACTCGGCCAATCTGACTCGAACGAGTCAACCCGATTAACTCGACTCGATAAAGTCAGATAGGTCAACTCTACTCGGCCAAGTCAACTTAAGTCAATGTGACTCGGCCGACTCAACTTGACTTGACTCGGCCGAGTTAATCCTCAACCTAGAACTTGACTCAACTCGACCTAACGCAGCTTACTCACTTTCGAGTCGACTCAACTCGACTTGACTCGACCGAGTCGACTAGACTCAGCCGAGTTGATTCAAATCTGCTCAGCTCAGCCAAACTCGACTAAAACGCCCTCAATTTTTAAAGAATTTATTTACACTTTAACTAAAGGATTAAGATTAATTTAAAAATTAAAAGGGTCTAATTGCATATAAATTCAAATTAGGGAAATTTAATTGCTAATTAATCCTAAAAAAACACGAACCAACGTGGAAAACGCCGTTAAATAGTTTTTGTGGTCGAGCTGGGCCGCCCGCATTGTGCTGAATTTCTCACGTGCTCGAACCGAATAATTTCTCATGCGGAACTCAAATGCCGCTTCGAATTCCTCTCCTTCCCCATCGTCTTCCTCCTTGCGGACTATTCTTCAGTCATCGATCTCCTGTTCCCATCCTACTTCAAACCGATTTTCTTCCGTTGCTCTTTATATAGATGCGTTGGAAGAGAGATTGGATCGTAACAAGACGAGAAGGGATCGGAAGTAGCAATGGATTCTTTACTTTCCGACGCCCTTGCCCTCCCGCAAATCTCACCTGCCCCCGTCGCCCTCCGGCCGCCGACGGGCCTCGCCTGCTTAGGAAGCTCAGCCGCACCGCCATTCCGCTCCCGGATCCGTCGGAAGCCCCTCGGCCTGTGTAAGGCGAATGTTGCTGTGATGATCCCCGCGGCTAAGAAGGGGGCTTTGCTTTCGAACACGGTGCAGGTAGGCATGTCCGATTCCGCTTTATTGTTACTTGAGTTTCGGATTTGTGTGCTGGAGGCTGTAAAACCCTATTGAGCATTACTCGAGGTTTAGGTTGATGTTGGCTCCGCCATCCTAGAAAAAGAAGATTTTGGTTTTTTTGGAAAGATGAAGATTTTGATTTTTGGCCTATTTTTGGTACTCGTGATTGCATGACAGAGATGTGTGTTTTTGAAGTTTGATGATTTTTGTTGTATGTTAGTCTGTCCAGTAAATTGTAAATCTCTTCTTATTTTTATGTTTTTCTGCAAATCAAAACACGCCTTTTAATGTAAAGTTTGCTTTAGCACTATCCCCGGGTTGGGCTGTAAGATTGGATTTTGACCGGATCTTTTCCGAATTCAACCTGAAAATATAGTTAATGGCGTACTACTTGTTCCAAAATCTGACCATGATCTATTATTTTCTTCTAGGTCGGATCACAGATCAACCATGATCTAACCCGTTTATATCCAACTTGATCGAGTCACTATAGATAACTTAAGTTATTTCTAATGGTTCATCCACATTAGTGTGTACTTCCTTGTGTGCCTTCCCAGAATAAAGTGAGATGCTCTCGTCTCCAAATCAGTAAATTATTGCAACCACTATATCATACCACTCTTGTTAAGACACCTCATTTCTCTAGTAGTCGTCAACCGCCACACCTTTCATCAATAAGCTAAAAGCTGGTTACATTTTGGAAAAGTGATGAATAAATTTTCAACTATTAGGCCTTGTTTGGTTGGAGTATATTTTGGGGATGTTTGAAGCTTTTTCAAAATAAAAAGAGAAAAAATATATTTTAATATTATGATGTGAAATTAAGTTATTTTATTATTGAAGATTATAGTGGGCGTGAAATAAAATTAATTTTTTTAATTGGAGTATGTGTGGGATATGAAATCAAGTTAATTTTTGAGTAGGAATTTATGTAAGATGTGAAATAAAGTTTATTTTTAATATTAGATTTATGTATACTGTGAAATAAATATAAAATATTGATGGAAATGTTTTTTTAGGAGTTTGAGGATTTTTTTACCCACATCCAAATAAGTTAAAATAATATTATCATTATAATTCATTAATTATTTACTTTGAAATAAATTATAATTGTATATAAAACTTTGTATATAATTATGCGTTAGATTCAGGTCGAGTTAGGTTTAGGTCCAGGCTGATTTGACTCTAGTTGTGATCTAACTCAAAAAATGGATCCAAATCTGGGTCTAGGTTGATCCTATCCAAACTTGTCCCGTTCATAGGCCTATCCCAAGTGTGGGTTGATTAAAACTTAAGAACGTACAGCTGTTGCTATGCTTATTGTTGAGTAGGTCTATCTGGCAGTTTTCTGCTGTATTGCTTATCCTAGGATTATGTAGCTTTACTATACTAATCTGAAATTTGTTTAAATTACAATTAATAAGCAGTGAACTATAGATCCTATTGCTAATAACCTGGCTGATATTCTACATTAAGAATTGCAATTTTTGGGTGATGTAGGCTTTCATTTGATAGGAAAATTGCATATATATAAAGTTTCGGGAGTACTAATTCAGAGAATTGAAGTGTCAGGGTGGAAAAAGAAGCGTAGAAAGCATATGAATTCAATGAGACTAGGATTGTTGATGAGTTTTTCTTTGGGGCTGCCACTTTCAAAGCATTAGTTGGGCTTGGAGATAATTTTTGCTACGCTGCTTTTATTGAAGTGTTACTGAATAATATCATTTATTACTTCAGTTGAGAGCAAAATGCACTCCTGATTTCTAACTTCTCTCTCTCTCTCACTAATGAAAAAAACTAGGATGGAGATGCACAAGCATGTAATTGACTGAAGAAACTATCGTCATAATTGTCATTATCAACAATCTTATCACTTATGTTTGGTTGAATTTACTGTTTGTTTTTTGCCAGTAGTTTTTGTTTTCTGCACTATGTGGTGTAATTTTAATTTACTTAAATATTCTTTGTTTTTCAATCAAGTTGCTTTTGGCCTCTTTTTTCCTACTAAAAGTTCCTAAGCTAATGAGTTTGTAGTTTATTTGTTGATAAGAAGGATTTGCTTGATAGGGACTTTTTGCAATTTCCAATTTCTTTTCTTCAAAACTTGAAAAAGTCCTTGATTTGTTTGAGTGGATGTTTATTTTCTTAAAACTAACATGCTATAAATAGTTTGAAATTGATATACAAACTACATGGGAACTTAATGCTGATCTTATTTTAGATGGATTATGTATTTATACAAGCATATGGTTCAATTTTGGTTCTGCTTAAATTTGTATTTATGAAACAATTTATGGAGTTTTCTTTTAAATGTTGCCTATCTTATATGGTGGTTTAATTTCAATGCATGCATCAAAGATATTTATGTGTGCATGCTGAAAGGAATATAGAAGTTGCATATTCATGCAATGTTATTGTTAGCCTGCTGATTTGAAAAATAATGTATGGGATAATTGTACTTCACCATTTTCAGTTTGGTATTCTATTGTGCTAGTTTGAACTTTTTCTGATGCTTTTATGGTGACTGATCTTCTCGTTTACAGTCAAAAAATGATGCTTACATGGTCGGTGATTTTATGACAAAAAAGAAGGACCTCATTGTTTTGAAGCCTTCTACTTCAGTTGATGAAGGTTTGCAGAGTCTGTTTGCTAGATGTCTTTTTCTTCTAGTTAGCTGTTAGTTGCCTAACTTTTTTTCAAAATTGATCTTAACAGCACTTGAAAAGCTAGTGGAGTACAGAATCACAGGTTTCCCTGTAATTAATGATGATTGGACATTGGTATGTTCTTTGTTTACTGATCAAATCGACTAATACTTTTTTATAATTTGTTTTCATCTTTTAGTTTGGGCATTGTTAACATTGTTTTTAGTCGATGCAAGGCATCTTTGTACCAGCATGTTTCTTTTTTCCTTGATGTCCTTTTATGTTTTTTACTTGTTGGATGTGTATATTTGAGCCGTAATGAACTGATACGCTATTAACTTCAAGTTCTGCTTAATTGACAAAATCCACTATACTAGATCTTATGTTGTACCATTTCTTGTTTTCATGTAGTGTATATCCAGTTTTTCGTATTTTTATGTTTGAGGGTTCAAGATGTTTCATATCCTGAATGCTCAAATGGATGATTGTCATGTTGCTTTCAGATTTTTGAACTTTCCTAGATCATTATTATGCATATCAATTATTGCATCATAAATGAGCTCTAAAAGGTTCTGGAATTATGTTAAATATGTATTTTATATTTATCATAGCAAATCTCATGTCTTTTCCTTTTTGTTTATTTTTTTTCAAAATAAACGAGATCTATATGTCTGTGAACAATTTATCTAGCATATGCAATTAGTCTGTACCTGCGAATTCCTTTAATGTAATTTGAACAATTTATAGTAAATGCCGTTTTCATTTTACTTTTTGCAGGCAGGAGTTGTTTCTGATTATGATTTGTTGGCACTGGATTCCATATCAGGTTCTTTTGAGATAATTATCTGTTTATTAGTTACTTGGGGTTAATCCTCATAGATGCCTTTAGGAAATTAATTTGCAGTTATATCTGAAAGAAAAGCTTTTCTAAAGTGAATCATTAATTATTATTTCCAGTTGTTGATTATGATAAGTTTTAGTTTGGCATTGTTGACAATCAAGAATTGCCCAATACTATTATATTGTTGTGGCATTTTAAATCACCATTAGTTTGACTTATACCTTCAGTCAAAACTGGTACCTTTTTGCTATGAAATTTATAAGAAAGAGGTATTATGTGGTCAATAAAGACATTGATTTTAGGCTTATAGCTTCTAGGAACTTATTATTTTAGAGCTTCATACATAAAACGTTTATAAAGTCATTCCCAAATTTATGATAAGGCTATTGAGGATCATGATAACGAACTTCAGATTGCCCAACTTTTAGCTTGGTAACCATTTCTTGCTTATTTTTAATCTCTTGCTTTAATGACACATTCCGACTCTTCATAACTGTATTAGTGATGCCCAAAAATCAATGCCCATTATCAATACTTCAATTTCATTAGATGCTGCTCTTGATGCTTCTCTCTAATTAGTCATCTCGATGCAAACAATCATTTCTATTGTTACTCATATCTTTATTTTCTGCCAATTGTATCCACACTACCATGTCAGTGTTTTCATTGTTTTGTAATTTGTTTTGTTATGTTCTGAGAATAGTCTTTTTGACAAGTCATCAGTAGTACTTTTGGCTCACAATTATCTAAAAATTGTATATACTAAGATTATTCACTCTAAAGTGTTCACTATCTAACATTGTCTGATATCATAAAAGTACACATCACTGATATGTACTTTATGCTATTATTTAGTGTAGGTTAATGGTTAATGAAAATTTGCTGTTCACTTTGCAACCACTTTTAGTATTAATAATTGTTTCTTTTTAGTATTCTAAACTTCTCTTTACCTGTGTTGTGTTACCTTTATGCATTTTTTTTTGCGTGAAACATTTGCATTAATGATTTGTATCTTGCTTTTGCAATTAGCTTTCTAATCCTAAACACAGAATTGATCTTTGATGATTTTTTTTATGTTCATGAAAATTCTAAATATGAAGGCAAGCTTTTGTGCAATGGTAAATGTTGTTTCTTTGTGAGTAGAAAGGTCACGGTTCAAGTCTCGGAACCAATGTACAATGGATTTCCTCTTTCATACTCTTGCAATTCAAGGAGTCCTTTGTATTGGATACCCTTTTAATGAAAATCCTACATCTCAAAATTCTCAACAAATTCACAAATTTTCAATGTGTTTGGCCTTGGTCTTCCATAAGTTTTTTAGATCTAGAATTAGTAAGTTCACATTAATTTTTGGCCTCTCAATGAAAATTGAAGTTCAAATACCATTGCTCTATAATTTTGGATCATGAGTTTTTGTTTTTGAATTTTTGGTAGCAATAATATTAATGTAAAAAAAATTGCATTTGTTCTGTGTACTTACCTATTCCATGTCTTTCTCCTTTGTTATGATCAGGTAGTAGACGAGTTGATACTAATATATTTCCTAAGGTGAATAGCACTTGGAAGGTATGATACATTGTACTCTACTAGTAGGCTAAATATTTACATCATGATGCTTGTGATTAGGAGGATTTTCGCATTTTTTTTTTATCATTTCATCTAGGTCCCTTAGTTCAATTGCTCTTTCCACACGTCTTCAGTTAATTTAAGTGAAAAATACTTATATTATCTTTCAACCTCACACTCTCAAAATTAAAAAGAATTTAAAAAAAAAATTTAAAAAAAACACACACACACACTCTCCCTCAAGTGAGCCTCCCTCCTTAGCGTCAAGACACAGAAGGTAGGGCTATTAACTATGCTTAAAATTCAAAACTTGCCCGCATTTTATTTGATTCAAATCAACTTGATTTTTTGTGGCTTTCAGTCAACTCACTTGAAATAAAATCAGTTCAACTCATATTCAACTCAATATCTATTTATAATACATATTTATGCTTTTCTGATATATTTATGATATTTAATATATATAATTACCTCATAGAGGGTATATATTGAAAAAATTAAGGTATAAAAATACACAGTGTACATACAAACTTAATTATAAAAATGTGTTATACATAATATGCATAAAATGAATATTAAAATTATGGAATGAGATTGAAAATTAAGCTCAATTCAGCTCGAAATCTTATATATTTTAATCAAGTCGAAGCAAACTTGACTCAAGATTCGAAAAGTTCGAGTGTTGTGGCCTACCCACCTGAACTAGACATGTTAACAGACGTAGCTGACGGTGGGTGTGTGCTGTTGTGCCGGTGTGTGGGAGTTTTGATTTAGTTTATGATTATTTTTCTAAACCATTGTATACTGGATGCAAATCTTTGCCACAATGAAATGAACTAGCAATCTGCAAGACCTATATGAATCCAAATTCTTAATGAAAACGATTTAAAAATATGACTAACATGAAGACCGACCATATAGTAACCCAACATTGCATTTACTTACCCACAAACATTGCCAATTTTGGAATAATTTGCTTGTTTTGCCAATATATGTGTCATAAGTCTGGTCGACATGCGCGCTCTTATTATTTTATGGTAGAGAGGTTATATATTCGATTCAAATCTATACTGTCTAATTACAACAAAACAACTTGACATCATGTTGAATCCCATTTTCACATGAATCGTGCCTAAATTGTATGTTTTTGCTGGGAATTTTTATGCTATTGATAAGTCTCATGAATCTTCTCAAAAAAAAAAAAGTTTCATGAATCATGATACTAGACCTGCTTGGTTCTTTAAAGTGAATATATTCATTTTCTTGCAGAAGTTTAATGAGATTCAGAAATTGCTCAACAAAACAAATGGCAAGATCGTTGGGGAGGTGATGTCGCCTGCACCTCTTGTTATTCGTGAGACGGCCAATCTCGAGGAAGCAGCAAGGTTTCATACTATATATTATTGCCCTTTCAACCATCAGTATCATTAGATTTCTTGAACTTTGAAATACATACTCTGCATTCATAAAACGCTTCTAATTAGGGGCAATTACATATTAACCAGAATTGAAAGCTTTATGAATTCCTCATTTATCTCTAAATTCTTTGATATTCAGCTATGACTCCAATTCTTTTAAATACTGCAAAACCATTCTTTAAGTGAAAAATATGCAGAATCATACAATAGGTGTTTTTACAGGACTTCAATTTCTTAGATGGTTGCTGATTTAGACTGAACTCGTCAATATTAAATACAAGGTTTTCAAATTTTTAAACACCACAAAAAGCGTGTTTATCATTTGCTCTGTTTTAAGAACCTGAGGCTTATATTGAGTTGGCTTATATTTCAAAAGCATGTGTAATTTCCCAATTCACAAATAGAAGGGAGAGTTTAACCTAACAATGGCGTAGATCTCTAGTTGAAGACTATAGCGATGCAATCTAGATAATTGTGTTTTCTAAATATCAATGTTATTTAAATATCTATATTATCTAAAAATTTTTGTTTGTTTGGTTCAATATCATTATTAAAAGATGACAATACTGTTAATTTATTTTTGTTACCCTTAAACTTCTCACTCTTAAAGCATCATTTCACCTCACCTTTCTCTATTACGATAATTCTAAACATATGATGAAATTAAGCAATTAATTTCTCTAAATAGCATGACATAACATCACAAAAATATCAAACAAATCTTAGGTTTGTATGTTGTTAGAATTTGGTGATCCAAATTTTATTTGATTTGGCTCGAAGAGCTTTTGGTGCGACAATTTTAGATAAAGAAAATAATGTGAAAACTGGATTTTGAGATCAATTGGTGATTGCAGAGGGATCGGGCTAATAGGGTTTATTTTTGTATATATATTACTCTATCAGTCTATTTGCTGTAGCGAGTGTACTCTGAATAACCTGTAATCACCGAAAGTAATATCCTCTTTGTGCTCAAAATTTGATATTGTGATCTCCCCTGCACATGATTTTCCCCCAAGTTAGAGTTTTTCACGTAAATCTGTGTTCTTGTCTTTATATTTCTCGTTATTTTGTTATAACATATGTTATGAAAGTTTTGAGGCAATGCATAACACTTGATTTCATGTGTAGTTTAGTTAAATGTAATTTACCCTTCACATTACCTCAACTTTGTTACACAGGAGGCTGCTCAACTCAACTCAGCCTGAAGTTCTGTGATCTCAGAAAATTTTCTCTAATTTACATTTTTTTTTTCTCAGATTATTGCTTGAAACTAAGTACCGAAGACTGCCAGTAGTTGATCATGCAGGCAAATTGGTAATCCCCATCTCCTCCTCTCTCTTCCCCATTTTTTTTTTGTTCTTCTAAATTTTTAAGTTACTCATTTTTTTTTTTCATATTACTGTTTAAAGGTTGGAATCATCACCAGAGGAAATGTAGTTGGAGCAGCTCTACATATCAAACAAGCAAATGAAAAAGTGGCCCAACAATGAAATTAAGAGAAGTTTCTTCATATTATTTTCAGAGTGCAGACTATTTTTTTGGGCATCATTTACATATATACCATTTTTTAATATATTTGAACTACTTTAGGGTGTGCTATGTGTAAATTCAATATGAATGAAAAATATTTTTTTTTATGGGCATTCACATATTACAGTAAATTCTCAATATTTGCATTTTGATCTCCTGGTGTCATGGCTCTCTTTTTCTTGAGGCTTTGTTCTCTATTACAACCAAGTATTGGATATTATAAAACAGTGATAATCAAATTATAATTTGCTGGTTAATTTTGGAGTGTCAATAAGAAATTTTGTTTATTATGTTTGTAATTTATTTTTTATTGAGGTCCTTTTTTATTATTGGAAATTATCTTATAGAATTGTTAATAGTTTGGGCCTTTTAGTTTGTTATGTTTGCAAGCTCTTGAATTTTGGATGTTTTTTTTTTTATTATTGAAAGAATTTTACATATTAGCATTGCTGTGGTGCTGTTCTTTTATATTAAAGAATTATTTCTTGACTTTTTTTTATCATTATAATTTATTTTTGGATAATTACACTTAAGTCTTTAAATTTAACGCTTAATAATGCACAAGTTCATATTTTTAAAATTATAATATTGGGGTTCTTGAGTTTTAATAAATTATCAAATGGATTTTTTTTTTTTTTATTATTAATTTTTTTTAAAATTACTAATTTACCCCTCCAATCTCTCTCCCCTCGAATCTCTGCGCACGCTCGAGGCCGTGCGGCGTGGGCGACCTACCAGCGGTTGCGTTAAAATGGTAATTTTAAAAAATTTTAATAATAAAAAAATAAAAAAAATTTATTTGATAATTTATTAAAATTTAGGAACTCTGATGTTATAATTTTAAAAATATAAATTCGTGTGTTATTAAGTGTTAAATTCAAGAATGTGGCTGTAATTATTCCTTTATTTTTTTCAACCATATATCACTTTGAGATGCAGTAAGCTCCATTTAAACATTTGATAAAGATTTTTTTAATTAATTTCATCCAGTTTTTGTTATCCTATATTTAAAAATATTCTTAAAATATTAAAATCTCTCTTAACATAGGGAGAGATAACAAGAAGACAAAAATTTAAAAAAAATTGGTTTTTTATTCATATTTGACTGAAAAAATATTTAATAGGGTAATTAATATTTAGATTTTTCTTGTTTGTTTTATTTTTCATACAAATTTTTTAAGTTTTTTCATTCAAATTTGAGTGAAGTAGATTAATTTATCAATTTGAGTAAATATGTAGATGATTTTTTTTAACGAATATTATTTTTTAGCAAAAAATAATAAAATTAATTAAATGTACAACTGGATTTGATGATAAATATTAATGAATTACTGTCAAAAATATTATAAAAATAATTATTTTTATTTATATTTTTATTTAAATCAGTAGATTAATTTGTTTAATTTAAAAATTAGAGAGATTTATATACATATAATTATAAACAAGAGAAACTTAAATATTATTTATTTTATTTAATATTATTATTATTTTTAAGTATTTCAACAGAAACATCTCATTTTAGTTTAGTATTATTATATATCTACGCAGTATCTGAGTATTTAATTATCATTACTATTAATATTGTAAAGTTAATAATAATAATAATAATAATAATACTTTATGACTCAATAAAATTATTGAAAAATTAAGTCAATAATTATAGAATTTTGATGGTGACTTTCTTATGGGCAACAAAAGTATAAAAATTTAAAGTAAAATTAATTATTTTTTTATTTAAAATCAATGGACGTTGACTGTTTATTTTAGTCAAAGTTCAGTTTAAAGTACATGACTATTTAATTTTAACAACTAAAAAAACTAAACTAAAAATTTTTGTATTTAAATTTTTAGTCATTGAATTAATATTATTAATAAATAAATATTGAAGAAATGAGGATATTAAGGTGGATGTGTGGATATACACAAAAAATAGAATGAGAAATGAGTATATCCGAAAGAAAGTTGGTGTTGCACCAATTGAGGATAAACTTAGAGAAAGTCGGCTTAGATAGTTTGGACATCTAAATCGTAGGCCGATCTCCAGTTAAAAAAATTGAGTTGTTTATTAGATTTTGCTCATGTACAAAGAGGAAGAGGGAGACCAAAGAAGACATGACAAAAAACTATAAGAAGTGATCTTAGTTACTTAAACTTAGATAAGAATTTGGTAACTGATAGAGCGCAATAGAAATAAAGGATTCATATAGCCGACCCCACCTAGTGGGATTAAGGCTTGGTTGTTGTTGTTGTTGTTGTTGAATTAATATTATTAATAGTAATTTCAATTCCTCTTCTTCCTCTTCAAATTTTTTATTACTAAATTTAAATTTCGATAACAAATAACTTTTATAAGCAAGAAAATGGGAATTCAAATTTTTGACATGTAACTTTTTTTAAACACACAATATATTATTATCTATTTAACACTAACTCCTCTTTAATTTTTTCTTTTTATTTTCTTTCTACCTGGTTTATTATCATCTATTAGTAAACAATGTAAAAAATGAGCATTCATAAATAATTACTTATAAAATATAAACATTTTTCAACAAGAAATAAAAATAAGCCTATATTTTTTATTTAAAAAGAGAATTACATATACCATTTCTAAAAATATCTTTTTATTTATTTATCTTCAAAATTATTTCTTTATATATATCACTCGATAGTTTAAATACATAATTATAAATCTCACTTAATCATATTGATAAATAGTTAAATCTTTTTTATCCTCAAATTTAAAAAGTAGATGTAGTTTATAATTATATTTTTAAAAAATATATATATAAATTTAATTTTAAGAGTTAAATAAATAAATAAAAAATAATTTTTTAAGAGTGACATAATTATTTTTTTTTAAAAAAACTTGAAGTATCTTATAAAATTTTAAGTAAAAATTTAATTCTCTTCATATTTTACTATAACTTTACACACTGAGCATATTAAAAAATTATAAAATTATTATTTTAGTTTTGACTTTTGGGAATCATTATCAAGTAATTCATTGGTGGGCCCCGACGAACGTGTTTCCGTGGGAACATTCTAGGAGCTCCGGGTAACCAATTTGGACCAAACCAAATAGAATTGGGGTGGTTTTTTGCATTATTGGGCCTCTAATTTGGCACCATATTTATTAGAGATCCATATTATCCTTGGTACCGCATTGAGCTCTTGGATGTCTGTTGTGACGCCCGTGGCTGAAGAAGGCGGGAAGTGATCACCGGGTGATGTCCTAAGAAAAAATAATCACTGAGGTAAAGTACAACTTAATACAGGCTTCTAGACCGAATAATAAGCAGTGAGAGAGAAGTAGAAATGAATCGTCCCACATCAAAAAAGAAGAAAAATCTTGAACTGTATAAGTAGATAATGTAATCTCAAATAGTAGAAATGCCTTTTAAGGCAAAACTGTGAGGCTAATTATGAAAAACTATGTAGTTAAGCGTGCCTGATTGGAGTAGCACTGAGATAGGTGACCTCCTGGAAACTGCTCAAATTATACAGTTTTTCTAAAACTAAAGAGGACAATACTTCTACAATGGGATCACAGGATGTTACATTTGTCGTGATCAAGCTCTGCACTATGTATCTCGTCCTGGCTATACTTTTCAACATGATGTGGGGGTATGATGTCGTCGTAAGATTTTATTAATTTTTTTATTTTCTAAGTTCACTATGTCTATTCTACTGATGTTTAGTTTTATAGTTAGTCTAAAGGCTTCAACTCTTATCTAGACGTCACAAGTGTTTTACTATGACATCCATCGTTACTATTATTCTAGATAATCTTCCGCTTGCTGTGTTGCTGCTTGTGAAGTTGAAAAATACGTAGCTACTTGCCACGCTTTTGGTGTTGACTTCTAGTCTTTCGCATATTTTGTTATTTGATCTGCGATGCTATTTGCTTTCACTTACGTGTATGTAATAAAATGAAGACAACTTATAGTTATGGACAGCCGAGAAGCCTCTCCTCCTCTTCTTTTATATCAACTTAACTATTCAAAAATGTATTATAATTCAATTGTTAGATCACATGCAAAATAGAATTTTGCAACTTGGAATTTTGAAAAGATTCTTAAATTTAACTATTAATTCTATTTTTTAAGATAATTACCAATATATTAATTAGAATTTTAAATATTACTTATCTGTTATTATTTTCACAAAATTTAAACAGTGAGTTATTATATATTATAGTATTCAAAATTTTAAGTCGTATGTATGTTTCGATTCTTCATCTCTTGAATTCATTGATTTTTAATTTATCATCGAGTTTAACTAACTTCCATTTGTTTTAAGTCAACTTCAGCTATGCAGATATATATTGTGTACATTTTGTTGTAAAAACTCGAACCAAATAAAAGGAATATAAATGGTATTCTCAAAAATAAAAAAAAATATATATAAATAATTAGGGGTGGGAGTTATAGCTCGATTATCAATAATTATTTGATATTCAAATTAATATTTAATTTAAATCGAGCTTAATTTAAATTTATTGAGCCAAACCTTGAGCTACAGTATAATTATATCAAATTAGGCTTAATTTTTATTTTTTAAACATAAATAATGTATTTATTTATTTAATATAATTATTTATTACTTATTTATCAATGTATTTTAGCTATAGTTATTATATCTTTTAGGTTAAATTAATTTCAAATTACAGTAAATGCAACTTATTTTTTATTTTTTAGAAAATTTCAGTTTTTTTAAGGTCTCGATTTAACTAAATTAAGGCTCCGAGAAGCTTAGAGAAGCTCGAAGACAACATAAATTGGCTCAAATTCAAATTAAATTAAGACAAATCGAGCTTAAATTATATCTAACTCAACTCAAACTTGAATCGTTCTCACCCTAATATTAGGAAGAAATATTGTAAGAAAATTTAATTCATAAAAAATATCAATAATGTTTTTCTCATGGAAGTGAACTACATTTAATCACTGTTTTATTACATTTAATCATTTTGTTGTTTCCGGCTTTATTTTTATGAATTAAATTGTTCACAAGCTCCTATAGTTTGTATTATCTAATAAATTGGTCAAAGTTTTTAAGATCAAGTCCTTATATTTTTATAAAAACTTTCAAACAAATATATTCCTAGTATAAAACAATGGATTACTTTATCTTCCAAATGTATGCTGCAATGACTGAAGTATAAAATAAAGATAATATTTTGTTAAATTTAAAATTTTAAAATTATTTCCACCTTTCAATACTTTCATGTAAGATGTTTAAATTTTTCATTGAGAAACTTTTATTTTGAAAAGACCAAGAATAATTTTAATATAACGTAAAACTATGGATAGTGTATTTAGTTTAATTCCATATTGGACTTAAAAATTGTGTTCAGATGAAAAGAAAAAAAGTTTAAAATAATCCTAGTCAAAATAGGGACCATTATTGTAAGAATATAATGAAGGGGGGACCTGTTCGAAAGAATGTAAAAAATAAGGATTAATTTGTTAATTTACTTAAAATAAGTAAATATTTTATTTCATTATATAAAATCCCCAACCCTCTTTCTCTCTGCTTTCCTCTCTATCTCTCTCTCTCTCCTCCGTCGCCCCTTTTCCTTGACCCTGTCGCACTCCCTCAGCGAAGGCGAAGAGGAGAGGAATAGAGAAGCGGCTAGGTGCCTATCGAGGTCGCAGGGTTTACCACCATGGAAGAGTTTGGTGACCATCCCGGTGCCACCGGCGATGCGGTTCCTCAGCTGCCGGCAAAGGCGGAGTCGGGTAGTCAAGGTGCGGCGAGGTTCGAGGAGGAAGAGGACGAGGGGGACGTCTGCCGGATCTGCCGGAACCCCGCAGAGCCGGATAATCCCCTTCGTTACCCGTGCGCCTGCAGCGGCAGCATCAAGTTCGTCCACCAGGAATGCCTCCTTCAGTGGCTCAATCACAGCAACGCTCGCCAGTGCGAGGTTTGATTGTAGATTCCCCCTGAAATCTGTCTTCTACTGTTCGTTTCCCTGGATCATCTTTTTTTCACTGAACTTCTGATGGTAATTGAATCTTCGAATCTTCTGCTGCACTTGCCCTGGATTTGATGATTTTAGGTTTAAGTTTTAGGTGCAGTTTAAATAGATACGCTTTTCTCTGGAGGAACACGGATTAAATTTTGTTATTAGTTTCGAATTTTTGAATGGTCCTCGTTCATTCTATTGCAGGCTTTTCTTCGAGAAGGATTAGGGTTTTGGTTCTAGTGTGAAGGCACTAAAGTTTTTTCTTGTTCATCGGCTTAGCGAGATTCACTCCAGTATCTGCATCTGTAGATGCCTGTTTCTTTCTCATTGTCTTCTGATCTTTAAGTTGGTTGGTTTATCTTTCATGTAAGGGTTGTTAGTTTTTTTTGCCATACTCTGAAGTCAGAGGTTGCTTTTATAGTTGTTGGATGAAAATAAGATGCTTTACAGACTTATTGACAAGTACTTGCAGTTAAATTTTTGAAAAGTTTTATATTTGTTCGTTGAAGTTAGATGATAATTTAGTGAAAACTTGATTACTTGACATTGACCAGTGGTCCTAGATTTCATGATGAACCCATTTGGTTTGTGCTTAAAAAACCCCAAAACCCTCTAAAAACGCTTTCATCAAATATTTTATATTTATTTCACTTCAAACGCAAATTTAAATATTAAAAATTAATTTTATTTCACATCTTACACAAATCTGTACCTTTAAAGTTAACTTTATTTCTCATCCTACGCATACTATAATAAAAAAATTAATTTTATTTTACATCTATCACAATTTTCAATAAAAACTTAAATTCTCCATGAAATATACTTCAACCTAACGATGCCAAAAAATAAGAAAGAATAGTAAACCGAATAGTGTTATCAAACTTAATGTTAAAATTTAAAAGATGAGAACAAAAAAAAATTTAAAACAAGAGTTTAGAACTTGACTGTGAGATATTAAAAGGAAAACTAATTTTATGTGTATGACAGTTGTTAACTGCATCTGAAAGATAGTAAAGGACGTATTGAGAGATTCTAAAAGAAAAGACGCAAAATAATAAAGATATTTAATGGTAGAAATAAAATTATAAAAAAAATTAAAGAGAAATATTTGTTATAAAAATTAGTTTAAATGCAAAAGTAAATAAAGTTGAGAAAAATATATAATTGCTCGACGAAAGTCCAAATGTTGTAGTTTGTAATGTAAAGTATGTAGTTTTTGAGAAATTATATAAGATGTTACATGTTAAAGAAGAAGAAGATAAAAAACACATATACATATTTGCTAAGGTGAGATATAGAAAAACTAAAGGTAAGACTTAAATTAAATGTTTTAAGAATAAAGATAGGAAAATACTTTTTAAATAAGAGTATATTTAATAAATATGAATGAGTTATTTTCATAAATTTTTCAATAATAATTGTCGCAAATCAATTTATTTAAGCGAATTTAGCATCCAAAAGAGAAATAATAGTTGCCCTTGCATCTGGTGCATTGGTAATGCTAAAATTTGGGAGGCTTTAAAAAAGATTTGAAAGTGCATGAGAGATGATGAAGTTACTTGGCTTATCAGATTGTTTAATATGATTTTTAAATTAAAATAAAAATAATATCAAATATATAGAAAAAGAGTATGTTGATATTTATTTTCAAGAACAAAGTTGATGTGCATGATTGTGTCAGCTACAGAAGAATTAAATTAATAAGTTTTGCTTTAAAATTTTAGAAGAAGGTGATTGAGTATAGATTATGTTGTGGTATTGGGGTATCACTAAATTAGTTTAATTTGATGCCAAGTAGATTTATTATGAAAGTTATTTATTTGTTGAGAGATTTAATGGAGAAGTTTAGGGAAAGAAAAAAAGACGTGCATTTGATCTTTATCGATTTAGACAAAACTTATTATAAAGTTTCATTAGAGAGTTTTGGAAAAGAATGGTTTATATTTCTTACATTCAAGTTATTAAAAGCATGTATAAGGGGGTTGTTACTTATGTTTGAATACAATGAGGTTTGATTAATGATTGTCTTGTTACAGTTAGATTATACTAACGCTAATTAATGATTGTTTTATTACAATTAGATTACACTAAAGCTCAACTTTAGGTTCATATCTTTTTGCATTAGTTATGGAGGTTCTAATTAGACCTATTTAAGAAAAGATATTTTGGTGTATGCTTTTCGTTGATAATATTCTTCTTATTGATAAGATATGAAATTAAGCTAAGGTAAAACTCAAGTTACGGTGGAATATCTCAAAGTTCAAATGTTTTCATCTTAGCAAATTTAAAATTGAATATATCAAATGTAATTTTAATTAAAATAAATGTACTTGTGTTGAAGATGTGGCAATTAATGATCAAGTTATCAGGAAAAGTGAGGGTTTAGGTATCTCGGATCAATTATACAAAATGACGGTGAAACAGATGATGATGTTATTAGTAGAATCCAAGTATGATGGATTAAGTGAAAAAATGTATCTAGTACTTTGTGTGATAGAAAACCTTCATTAAAGCTTAAAGATAAATTTTATAAGATAAAGACTAGTGATGATATATGGTGCTGAATGTGCCTGTAAAGTAGAAATATATAATAGTATTGTAAAGATGAAAATGCTAAGGTTAATGAGTGGCTATACACGAAAGAAAAAATTGAAAATGAATATATTCGTGAAAAAGCTGGTGTAGCCTCAATTGAAGATAAGTTTATAGAGAGTCAGTTGAGATAATTTGGATATATATATATATA
>JAEMOT010003270.1:665723-679961 GCA_019297695.1 Apostasia ramifera | reverse complement strand
TATATATATATATATATATATAGATTCGTTAATAAGATGGTTGACTTTATTGCTTCCTCTACCTACATAGTTGAGGATTGCAGCTATTGTACTTAATATACATGTTTTACTTTTTTATAGTATCTTTGGAGTTTTGTAATCCGAATCTTATTTGTACTGGTTTGATAAGGCTGCAATGCGATAATTTAGAGAAAAAAATAATGTGAAATTCATTGGTGGTGCGGGAGTGAAGCCCCCGTGGCATAAACCTATTTTATTTTGATCGAGTCTGCTGGAGTTTTTCACGTAAATTTGTATATTTTTATATTTAATCTGCCTGTTCTCTCCGCCACTATTACCTGATCTTAAAATTTAATTTTAATATTATTCTTTTTATAAAATTGTCATACTATGAACTCTTTTGATCAAATCAAATAAGATTTGAGTTCTTATCGTCGAGGAATTACACATGTAATGTTCGATCTCTAAGCTTCGGTCGTCGTTCTCCTCTGTTTTTAAATCAGATTATTAAAATTAACCAAAAGAGAAGATAGTTTTTAAAAATTTCATCATGGACGCAGTATGTTATTTATAGAACATGGGAGAGACGTTCTTCCAGTTTGTTTGAAAGATGATTCTCTGTAAATAACAATTTATTCAAGAACAAGTACTAAAAAAAAAAATTCAAGAATATTACATCATTCACCGAGTTGCACTCCTTTAATAAGTGGTATCAGAGTTTCAAAAATAACTGATATCAGAGCTGATAATTCGATTGAGCCTTGAGTGGATTAATCGATTTATGCAGACTGCGCTCTCATAGATCTTATTTTTTTTACTGTAGTTAAAAAAATTACAAGAGCAAATGACTCCTATGATGCCTTCAATTGTTGAGCATGTTCTTGAAATTTATGCACTTGAATGACTCGTTAAATAAGAAAAAATATTTAATATGGATAAATTCTTATGTGAAAGAGAGATTATGTCACATTCAATAATTAAAGTAAGTTGTGATATTAATATATAATTAATGGCTTTTATATCCGAGTCTAGACTTCTGAGTTGATATGAGTTCATAAATTGTATATTAGACTCAACTTAGGCTTCTCTAAAGTGATCCTTTAACACAAATATTAAAGCACTTTTTTTTTTAATGAATCTTGTACAAATTGAAAACAAACACTAAGGCCCTGTTTGGCGCAAGGACTAAAACAGGACCAAAATAGTACTAGTTTAAAAAATAACAATAATAATAATAAATAAATTATTTTAATTATTCTACATAAATTTTAATATAAAAAATAATATTTTACTTCACATACTCAATATTTTTTAATAAAAATATAAACTTTATTTCACATCTTAGATCAAAATACTCGATTTGAATATTTTGGTCTAGAATGTGAAATAAAGTTGATATTTTTATTTTAAATTGTTGAGTATATAAAGTAAAATAATATTTTTTATATTTAAATTTGTGTAAAATAATTTAAAATATTTATTTATTATTATTATCGTTATTTTTTAAATTAGTACCATTTTAGTTCTGTTTTGATTCTCGCGCCAAACAGGGCCTAATACACACTATTATTTAAATATAGAAAAACTCAGAGCCCACAATTATCAGAAACCAATCAACTAAGTAGAAGCTTGGAAGATTGTGTTTCTTCTCCAGTGACTCAAGGGGGCTACAAGTTTGTTAACCGAACATAAGTAGCCTTAGTATGTTAATAAAAAATTTATATGATTTATCATTTTTTTTTTCCATAGGCTTCATAAGGCCAAACTTTCTCTAATTGATCTTTTTCACCGCTAGATTTTATTGTCAAGATGGATTATTAGATGCCCTCTACCCTGTTTGGCGCGAGGATCAAAACAGGACCAAAATAGTACTAATTTAAAAAATAATAATAATAATAAAAAATAAATTATTTTAATTATTGTACATAAATTTTAATATAAAAAATAATATTTTACTTTACATACTCAATAATTTTTAATAAAAATATAAATTTTATTTCACATCTTAGATCAAAATACTCGATTTGAATATTTTGGTCTAGAATGTGAAATAAAGTTGATATTTTTATTTTAAATTGTTGAGTATATAAAGTAAAATAATATTTTTTATATTTAAATATGTGTAAAATAATTTAAAATATTTATATATTATTATTAATATTATTTAAATTAGTACTATTTTGGTCCATGCGCCAAACAGGGTAAGTGGATCCCATTCTTCAGTGTAGCATCACAAATTTTAACATCATCCACTGGCTATAATTCTTTACACCTTCTATAGCTAAAAAATAGGAAAATATTTGGATTGATGGGGGTCCACCTTACATGTTATTGTATAGGCAAGTTCGATCCAATGTAATGGCTTGATAGGCGGGGAGGTTTACGTCGTCATTCATTCATAACTTTTAGTAGATTTTTAAAAAAAAATTTAGAGATAAGGTCTAATTTTTCAAAAAATTCTTTCCTTAAAGAATATTTATTTATTTATTTTCTTTCTTTCTTTTTTTTTTCAATTTTTCTCATATAATCCC
Organism: Apostasia ramifera; assembly: GCA_019297695.1. Lineage (NCBI taxonomy): Eukaryota > Viridiplantae > Streptophyta > Magnoliopsida > Asparagales > Orchidaceae > Apostasia > Apostasia ramifera. The sequence continues at coordinate 677,430 of JAEMOT010003270.1, read as the reverse complement.
ACTGAGAATTAAGATTTGATAGTGTTTTTCTTTCTTACCTTCGAACATGATTGTCACTCTTTAATTTAAAGCTTTTCACATAAATAAATTTTTGCATTCTTTGGATGTTTATATTAAGCATTTTTATTATATTAATTTCTACAAATAATTATGTACATAACACTCCATATTATCATAATTACATGTATTATATCTATTTTTAAATTATTACACTCTAGCTTTAAAAAATTGTGTGGAATGTAATATTTTGGAGTGTGAAGTGTAATATTTAAAAATAAGTGTATTATATGTAAATATGATAATATAAAATATTATGTATGTAAATATTTTTAATTTTTAATAATTTCAATAAATATAGACCATATTGCTGACTTTTCTATTTGCACGTGCACTGATTTGCCAATTACCAAGATTCAATACTATCCATTTAGCTACATAAACCAAAGAAAAATTGCATTCTGATCATTATAAATTGATAATAATTTTTAAATAATTTTAATTTTAATCTTTAAAATTATAAAAGCAATTAATTTTGGCCTCTATTTTAAAATCTCATTTTTTTGTTAGCTTTTCACGATAAAAAATATAAAATTTGATCTTTTTACACATCCTAAAGAACTATTTAATCTTTTTACCCTCATGATTTAAAAAAAAAAAGACAATCCATTTTGTTTTATGTAGCTAAATGGATCAACGAACTACACGTGTTAGATGGCAGCTTGGAGAGGACTTTCACACGAGTGGCTCCCTTTCATAGGTGGCGCACTTGTAGGTGGCCGGGGTTGTAGTGGATGTTTGTCCTCGTGCTAATGTCTGCTGTCGCAGCAGTATAAAGGGAGACAGAGGAAACAGGGCAAACCAGAGAGAGACAGAGAAGAGGGAGAGAGATGGAGAAAGATGCGAGAAATTCCATTTTTAAGAGGGTTTGTGTATTCTGTGGCAGTAGCCATGGGAAGAAGAGGAGCTACCAGGATGCTGCCATTGAGCTTGGCATGGAGCTGGTATGCTTTTCCTTTCCCCTGTTTTCCTCAATATCCTTGGGTAACTTCAACACATTCCTTACATTGTTTCGTTATGTCACTATCTTTTTCTATATCATCTATTTAAGAATGGTTGGGGTTGGAGGCAGGGAGCTACTTTTTCTCATTGTTCTTTTTCCTGGGGTTACATGATCTTTTTATGTCCCTTAGTTTGCTCCTCAATAGGTTATAAAGCCACTGGTGAGCATTAGAGAAGTTCTTTCTACTTCTTCCTATCAGAAGTGTTCTCAATTTGTTACATTTTCACAAGGAAACTCCATTCAAAATACCATATCTTACTTTGTTGTCTTTCTCAACTTAGTTTACATACCTGTTCGATTATTTGTGGAATCAAACTGAATGATTTAAGACATGGTCCATCTCATTGATAGAACTAAACAAGTATAAACCAGAGATAAAGGTTCTCATTAAGCTCAAGTGTTTCATTCAGAAAAGAGGTAAACAATATTTATAGCTGCTTGAACCATTAAGGTTTGGCGTTCTTCCAGGTTTCCAGGAACATTGATCTTGTCTACGGTGGAGGGAGCGTTGGCTTGATGGGTTTGGTCTCACAGGCGGTTTATGATGGCGGGAGGCATGTCATCGGGTAAGCTTTCAGCTTTCTGATTCGGAAAATGATATGGAGCTCCCAAAATTAGCCCCCAAAGGTCTTTGGGTGTTGACTCTAGTCAATAGTTGAGGAAATGGTATAGTGTATTATCCTCTCAGTTAGTAGATAAAATCAATATCTAAAGGTATTAGAATTTTTAGGGGCTCATTGTGAGGGCTACTAACATTGTTGTTCTAATCCCTACACTCTAGTCTCTATAGTTATTAGTTTCTGTGCCTACTGCACCTTGGCTTTCTGAAAAACAATAATAATAGATATTTGGGTATTATTAAGTTTTCAGTTTTCTGATTCCTATCCTCTAGTCTATAGTTATTGGTTTATGTGCCTACGGTACTTTAGCTTTCTGAAATAATAATGCTGTATAGTCTGCACAATTAGCTCTCAAAGGTTCTGGAACTTTTAGTTATTACTTTTATCTAATAATCAAAGGGATAGTATATTATATAATCTCCTCAATTATTGATTAAATTCAATACTCAAATATTTTATAACCTTTGGGGGCTAGTTTTGGATGCTCCATATCATTTTTTGAAAATATTTGGGTATTATTGATTACGTTTATAAAGCGGTCATTAGTTCTTATTAGTTGAGTTTAGAAGCTTATTGTTATGTTCCTGTCTCAATGCAGGGTTATTCCCAAGACTCTCATGCTTCGAGAGGTATGACTGTTTGGCAGAATGCCATTTAATTTTCCATGTAGGATAGAAAAGGTTTAAACATTCTCCTTTACGCTTCAACTTTTCCCCCTTCTGCCTACTTAAATTTGCGTTTCTTCCTCTCCATTCAGTTTTGACTATATTTTTGATATCTGATTTTTGCTGCTGATAGAGTCAAAATGTTCATTGATTTATTTATTATAGTTTGAAAAGGGTATTTTATGCTTTTGGGATATCTTCTTTGAGGTTTTATTTTCCTTTTGGATTAGTCAAGGTGATGAGTTGGGTACAAGTAAACAGATTTAGCCATTTTAACATTTGGCTTGTCCTATTGTTTCATTCCTAATGCATATGCATTTTCTTTTGAATGAAAGTCAGCTTGTGGAGGGCTTTGAGTCTCTTCTTTGTTCTTTAGACTGTATACAAAAGGGTGATGCTCTTTACCTTGCTTCTATAACTTGCAGTTTTAATTATTCTAACAATACGGATCTAATTGCATTACATTATTTACATTTACTTCAAAATATAAGAAAGAATTGTTTGATGTAGTCTCTTTTTGGGGTTCTCTGCAATACCTGGCATCACTTGTAGAAAACTGGTGGGTGCTGGGTTGAATGTTTGAAGGCTTAAGCATCTCTCTCTATCCCTCTCTCAGTTGTGGTAATGCTCGTCCGTTTATTGCAGATCACTGGTGAAACAGTTGGAGAAGTGAAAGCTGTGGCAGATATGCACCAGAGAAAGGCTGAGATGGCTAGACAGTCAGATGCCTTTATTGCTTTGCCTGGTTTGTGTAAAACAAAACATTTATCATTAAGATATCCCAAAGAAAACCAAATTAAATGAAAGCCTCTTTAATTTTTACAGTTCTTATATAACTGTAAACTGTCATTCTTTTTCTACTTCTGTATTCCTAAAAGGCTAAAACACACACAGCTCAGTTCTAAACCAGATTAAGCAAAGTCAGCTTATGACTTCATGTAGCTAATTATCAAGTTCTTTTCCCCTTTTGTAGTTTGTAGTCGTGCTCTCTGAGGCCTGGGATCCTTTGGTGTGAAGTTTGTGAGTGCCTTAGATCTTGCTAATTTGCGAGTGAATCAGTTATCAAATTTGTGAATGGGATCCTATTTCCAAAAACTGGAGACATGATCTTTGATGTTTATTTATCATTCTAAACAGTAGTTGATCTGAGTGTATATCCAGAATCACTTTGAGGCTTCTAACATATATAGTGGAAGATGGAATAAAAGCAATGATGTTCTCTGTTAAATAATGGCTTATACCCACTTTGTGTTTTGAATTTTAAGATTGGATTAACGGTGCTTATTTCATTTTAAATTTAATTTAGTTGTACGTTTGAATAACCTGGCACTGTAGCTTTCTGCTTTTCCCAAAACACAAATAATGCTCCACTGGCTGCCACGTCCAATGGCTAAACTTTTTCTTTACAATTTTTTTTTGAAAATCTTTTCTTCACAATTTTCTGCACCAACTTTTGTTTAAATGGAATTGGTTGACTTACTATTGAAGGAGCCTGGTGCTCTTGTAATTCACTTCAAGAAGAAAAAAGACCGGTTGTTTTACATCTATCTGATCTGTACACAGCCCAAAAGCTACTTTGAATTAATTCATTGAATTAATCATTGAATTATAGATTTAATAGACTGAATAATTCAAAGGAAAAGCAATTTTTGGGCAATGAAAACAAACCATTGTGGTAAATTTTCTTATTTTCTTGTTATGGGAAAAAAGGAACACTATTAGCCATTGCTATAGGCCAACTATCTCAGAGGAACAGTTTGGTGAGAAAAGAACCTCACTATGCATGTTGTTAACATATAATTATTTCAGTGTTGAGACATAAGGTGCTAATTAGTTTTCCTTTTTTTCTGGCATCTACGTCTATAAATATCATACAACAGTCTAACTTTTATATCTTATTATCAGAGAGTTTAGTAGTTTTGTTGTATCTTGAAAGGTGATTGAGTTTTATACTACAAATTTGCTTTTAGGAAAGTGTTTATTTGCGCCTCTAAGCTTTTTATTTTTTATTTTTAATCTCTGACATAGATCACCTAATTGAAACCATTCAAAAAATGTGGACCAATTTGAAATTACCCCTTAACCTCAAAAGCCTAGAGGTAATTTACTTTTTTATTTTTGACTATATATATATATATATTCCCTTAGGTCTTAGCTTGCTATGATCAATTTGGGCGAAACTACGTGAACCAAAATGAATGTTAGATGCATAATGGATGTCAGCATTCTAGACTAATAATTTAGAATTTGCGTACAGGCGGATATGGAACTCTAGAGGAGCTATTGGAAATGATAACGTGGGCTCAACTAGGCATCCACGACAAGCCGGTAGTTATCTTTACCTTTTTTTAAAGCAATTACTTATATGCTTTTAAAATTTAGCTATTTTACATATTTGATATTTAAATTTCTAATGTTACATATTAGCCACTAAAATCATATGAAAATTACAACATTTATTATATGTATGATACAACTTTGTAACATGAGTTACATATGAGATGTAATATTTATATGATTTTAGCAGCTAATATGTAATATTAAAAATTTAACTAAAAACTCTACCTACGATAAGTTAAAAATGTTTCCAACATTAGGAAAAATATATTCACTAACCATTCTATCCAAGTCCTAATAACTAAATGGGCTCTTGGGGAAATCTCAACTATGTTCCTCAAGTTGCTCTCGAAGTATGGTAGGTTGTGTTATCTTCGAGTTAATGAAATACTTCTTCGTAACACTATAGGTTGGATTGCTCAATGTAGATGGCTACTACAACTCATTGTTATGTTTTATCGATAAGGCAGTTGAAGAAGGATTTATCCGTCCAAGTGCTCGGCATATTATTGTTTCAGCTCGAACTGCAAAGGAATTAGTAAAAAAACTAGAGGTACGAGTATCTAGCTATCTTCTACCTTGCTAAGCCTTAACTATATTGTTGAGGCCTAAGTAAGTAATGGCAGTATCTATTTAAGAAATATAAATTTTGTTTGTAGGAATATGTACCTAGACATGAAAGGGTGGCCTCCAAGTTAAGCTGGGAGATCGAACAGCTTGAAGAGTCTACAAAGTACGAGATGTCGCGATAAAAGTGTGGTCATGTAATCAGTAAAATGCTTTAGGAGATTCTTTTACTTGTGTAAAGAAATTGCCATAACTGGCATTGATATATATCTTCTCTTTAATCTATTTGTTCAATTTGTGGTTGCTTATTAAATTTATAACCTTTTATCATTGTACTCAACTTGCCTATTATTACTCTATGCATTCTGATTGGCATATATTGCAGAAATCAAACACTGATGCAAATGTTGAACCAAATGTTGCCAATATTGTTCCTTTTATAGACCAAAACATTAATATTTATAAGTTTGTAGACTTATGCCAACATACTTATTTTGAAAGATCCATACATAGTATTACAATTGTCCACTTAAGCCCTAGAATTTAGGTATTATTTAACCATTTTACATTGCCTAAAAAATCTCTTTTCCAGCAATGTTGTTAGGCTTTAAGTCAAGGTTACCAAAGAAAACTTCTCATAGGAAGCCAATGAAGATGCGATTCTCTTAATTGAATTGAATAGGTGTTCTGATTGTTAGAAAATCTCAGACAACTATGGGAAGTAGCAACATCGACTTGCTAGGCCGTTGAGAAGTAGCGGCCATATTAGCTTTTTACCTAACTATGGAGAAGAGTGCCTGCAGTATGGACGATGACATCAGACATTCTCGACCATTCACCAAGGCAAATTGTTGCTATTCACCTATAAAAGGAGATGACAAAAATGATGTGTTAGTGTGGTTGATGCTGTTAAGGAAAAACACTACTGGAGTGAAGTTAGAGGTCAATTGAGAAAAGACTTTTTATGAAAAGGCAAATGCATGCATCTGGATGTAGCTAGATGAGCGCAAATCGCATCCAGTTGTTTGTTAAAGAAACTGAAAGGCTTATATGAGTGCAACGTTGTGGGCAAGAAGTTCGAGAAGGTCTCTATCCTAAATATATGAATAAGTTGCAGAGTTTTATCATCCAGATCATGGTGCGATGAAGATGATATAATTTGATGATGATTTGTAAGCACAACGACTATTAAGTTGCTTGCCAGAGAGTTGGAAAATTTTAGTAGCCTCCCTTAGTAAACCCTAAACCCTAAATCTTAAACCCTAAATCCTAAACCCTAAACCCTAAACAAGAAAACACAAAGTTTTGAAGGATTTTTGAGTAGTGAGTTTGTGGTTATCGGGGAGACAAAAAACTAAAACCAAAGATAGTTGAATAAGAGAGACAAGTCCTGATAAAAGTCTAACTTTCTTGAAAAGGAGTTCAAATCTAAATGACACCTTGTAATGCATTCTAAGCAATAGAACAAGTAAATTGTTGCGCCTCTCTCTATTTATAATAATGAAAAGAATAACCAAGTGCGGTTGTGGTAAATACAACTAAAGGGAGACTTTGTCGGTAGGACTACTTTGAGGATTAGGAGATCTTTCACTATAAGCAAAAATCTAATATAGACGATCTGAGCAAGGGTGATCTAGTCTTCCATGCTCTATCATTGTTATCATCGATAGAAGAGAAGAAAAAAAAGAACAAAGTTATTCTTTATTTACACCTAGGTAGTCTTAGGTGAAAATTAGTACATATTTTTTATTTTTTAATTTTAATTTTAGTATTAATTATTAGATGCATATTACATAATTAGTGTTAGAACCTTCTCTAACACCCCAAGTCGAACAACAGCTCAAGTTGAACAACAGCCCAAGTTGAACAACAGCTTAAGTTGAACAGCACCCCAAGTCGAACACCAGCTCAAGTCGAATAGCAGCTCAAGTCGAACAGCAGCCTAAGTCGAATAGTAGTTCAAGGAGATACCACCAGATCGTACCCTCCGTACTACTAAGTCAACTCATCATTTAAGACAGCATGAGGGCTCACACCCTAATCGTCATTTGCAGGAATAGGTGTCAGATGTGATAGACTGTACCTATTACGCCCCTCCTCTCTAAACTATAAATAAGGGGAATGAGGAGAAGCTTGGGGGGCTCTCTTTCTACCTCTCTTTCTATCTCTCTCTCTTGTACTATCTGGTCTCCATTTAGAGACTACTAAGCTTTGTAAGAGAAGACATTCGATTAGTAGATTTAAATCGCCTAAACAGCATCGTGGTTTTTCCCCCGGATACTCGGGTTTTCACGTAAAAATTATCGTCTTATTTTATTTTGGTATATTTTTGCATCAATAATTAGTTATATTTTTATATAACTGCATAACCATAACTATATATATATATATATAGTATTATAAAAGTAAGATTTATCTGATAAAAACTTTTGTTTTTTTATGTTTTTTTTCTGCGTATAAATCTGAATCATTTATCGCTATGTTGCATACACCTCGCCACGTTATACCGCCTAATCACTCACTGTTGGATATCTCAAACCAGTGGCGCTCTCTCTACTGTTCTACTTCGCCCTTCTAAAAACCCTAGGTGCGCAGCTTCTTGCATCCTTTCGCATCCTCCTCGACCTTCACACACGTCTGCTCCAGAACTTGGGCAGATGAAAGAAAAAATCAGGGAGATGGTTTGAGTTACCATCACCGATTGACCTCCTTGGATCTTCGGCCAGAGCTCCAGGTTTCAATCTCTTAACTTCTCAAATTCCCAAATCTAATTATTTTACAGATGCATGCCTCCATGAAAACAGAATGAGTTGCTCGAGGGTGCACATCATCTTTCTAAAGCTTTGCCATTTCTGGTATTTCCACAGCTGCTTTCACCTTCTTAAATTCCCAGATCTAATTGATGCTTCCCTCCATAAAAACAGCATGAGTTGCTTGAGGGTGCACAACATCTCTCTAAAGCTTTGCCCTTTCTGGTATGTCCTCAACCGCTTTCAACTTCTTAAATTCCCTAATCTAATTACACATGCATGCTGATGTGATTCAACTACATCTCAAAGTTTATATCTTCTGTATCTATATCCTTCTATATTCTGATCTAGATCTCTTGTACCGCAGAGATCCCTTTGATTGATAAAAAAATTGCAGAAAAATCACAACAATCAGGTATTTTGTTTGATTTACTTAAACGGATGTTCAATGAGGATTTTTTTATTATCTTTACTGTTTTCTTCCTATCACTGGATGATCAAAAATTTTTAAGCAAGTGGCATCTTAAATTGAAAGTTGCTACAGAAAATTTTATTTTTTAATGTACTTTTGATCTTTTATTTCATATTACCCTCTTAATTTGTTCCATGTATTGATTCATGATTTTTGAACAAACATGTCAATTTATATTGTAAATTTATGCTCTTTTCTTATTACAGTTGTGCTGAATAAATATGGTAATTCATGCTGCTCTCATACTACAGTTCTTATATCTTGCTGTATTGTTTTTAGTTCCAAATATTTTTAATACGTGTTGAAATTATTGTTATACATTAATGCGTCTCATATCAAACTTTATAAATGTTGCTAGAAAAGAAATATTACAAAAGAAAAATGGAAAGGAAAAAAAAATAATTGCAAAACAAGGAAGCTGATCATGAACAACGATATATTTCAAACTATTTTGCTTCTCAGCAACATAATAATCTGTAAAACACAGCAAAATAGAAAGGTAAATCTTATATATATATATACTAAATCAGATAATTTTATTATCTTTCTACAACTGCATTCTCACATTGCCAAGCGATGAAGTTTGCATATGTGTCTGCAACTTTTTGTTACAAAGGAGGTCATACAAAATTAAGCACTTCTCAAATTCCAAATGAATTCCATGCCTTATATGATTGAATCAATATAGACACATCAGAAATTCTAAGATCTTAAAAGCATTTGCTTCTTCTACCTTTTCAATTATACTAACTTGCTGTTTTATAGTTTAGAATTTCTTTATATAGCAATTACTATTTTGTTTAATCTTAGCATATTGAGGTTCTGCATTCTTCAGTGCTTTCTTACTAAGATCATAGACAATGTTACTTGGTGGGGGGTGTTTATTTACAGCATAAAGTATGTGATATATTGATCTTGCATTCTAGCTAATGCGTGGACTTTAATCACTTTTCTTTACTTTAGCTTGGATATCGTTCCTCGCTGGAGCAATATTAAGATCTTTAAGTTTATATCAACCTAATGAAACTACACAAATATAACTCTTGTTAAAAAAATATTTATTTTTGTTCATAAGCTACATTTCAAGAGCGTTCCTTGTAATATTCTGTTAAGTACTTTCTTTGAGCCTAACTTTAAACATACTTTCTTTTTTTCCTCTCCAGGCTCCTAAATCATTATCGAGCATGTGTTAAAGTTTTATGAATTATTACTAATTGTGAAGTATGCAACTTCAAATAATCATATATGTCTACGACTATTTTTTCGTATGCATATTTCCATAAGTTGCTGTTTTTGATTCTAATTCAAGGCTACAATCATTCATATCCACAATATTGTTGAAGGGGAGCATCTCAAAAATGTACAAGCCAACTTACACGATATTATTTTCTTTCAAATGTTGATCATCTCATTCTTTTTGTATTTTTCTCATAAATGTGAATACCACAATTTGACTTTCTCAAGAAGGAAACTAGAATTTAAGTGTAATTCATTTGAGCAATTCACCTCTTTTTTATGTTTGCTATATGTCTTGAAATTATTATTATTTATTAATATGTTTTCACATGATAACTTATAGTTCCTAGAGAAAAAATAAAAGGGAAAAATGAAAAGAAAGAGAAAGCAATTACAGAACAATGATGGTGATGAAGAACATAATTGTATAACAAGTATTGTTCAATTTAAAATATTATATCTGATAAAAGAAGAATAAACTAACAAATATTAACAAAATTAAAATGTGTACTATTCTAGCAAAACAACAAAAAGAGATCAAATCTACTATGACAGCTCAAATAGTAATGAATTACAATTTATTGACGTTGCAATACTTGCTGCCAAAAATGAACATGTTGACAAAATAAATAACATGATCATCGATCAGGACAATGCTGGGAATATTATAGTTTTGATTCACTTGCTGGATCACATGAGACAACATTACTAGATACAAACTTTCTCAATGAACTATCACCTATTGGTCTGCTGCCTCATAAGCTAACATTGAAAGAAATTGCCCTGTCATTTTACTTTGCAATTTAGATCCTTCCTTTGGACTATCAAATAATTTTTATCAAATTTGTAAAAAATTTGATAAAAATATAATTGAAGCTACAATTATTACAGGAAATCATAAAGGAACACATGTTCTATTACCACAAATTCCTTTGCAATCTTCAGAAGAATCTAAGTTGTCATTTCAGCTCATCAGAAAACAATTCCCAATTTTATTATGTTTTGCTATGACTATAAATAAATCTCAAAGTCAAGCATTAAAACAAGTTGGAATATACTTATCAGAGCTTGTTTTTGCTTATGGACAATTATACGTAGCATTATTGCGAACAACATTAGCAAATTTTTTCAATTTTCTATCTGGTTTTTATTGAACATAAATGTCAAGTTCATGATGTAGTTGAACAAGTTGATACGCTTTTTGGAGACTCCAATCTTTTCATATTTGAGATTACAGTACATGCCTCGAAGATATTTTGCTTTGAATTTGCCTCGACATAAGTATTATCTTTTCAATTTTCTATCTGGTTTTTATTGAACATAAATGTGATGTTCATGATGCAGTTGGATGAGTTGATACGTCTTTTGGAGACTCCAACCTTTTTATAGTTGAGATTACAAGTACATGCCTTGAAGAACATGGTTTGCTTTCAATATGCCTCGACATATGTATCGTCTTTACAATTTTCTATCTGGTTTTATGAACATTTGAAAATTAATTCTCTACATTTGCTTTAGGAAAAGAACTTCCATTACTAATTCTACAGTTGCTCGGGATGCTGAACCTGTCTTTATTTAGATGATCCTTCACTGCCACTGAGACAAAACAAGTAATGAAACAAAGTAATTATACATTAAAAAATTTTAGTCACTAACACATTAATACTACTTGTCAATTTTGAGTATCTTTTATATATACTAGGTCCATGCAAAATTTGCATGAAATATTTTTCATAAATTTTTTTTTAAAAAATAAAAAATTAATTATACTAAAAATATTAAATAATTAATAAATAATATTTTACATATTTGAAGTATTTAATATTTTTATTAAATTTGTAAAAATTAAAGATTAAATATAATAATTACATCAATAAAAAAATAATTTAACAAAAAAAAATTCATTTTTTTTAAAAAAAATGATAATTTATTTTTTATATAAATAAATTTTTCTAATATATATTTTAAATAAATTTATTATACTATATATATAAAAACAG
>JAEMOT010003270.1:544957-664132 GCA_019297695.1 Apostasia ramifera | reverse complement strand
AAATATTATTTTTTATATTAAAAATTATGTAGAATAATTAAAAAAAATTATTTATTATTATTATTATTTTTTAAATTAGTACTGTTTTGATTTTCACGTCAAACAAGGCTCTAGTAAAAATCCTAGAAGGACTAAATTGTACTGGTGGGTTTAAAATCCTAGCAAAATAAAATATATGAAATAGATTTTAAATATTTAAAATATTTAAAAACTTAAGTAAATGATTTAATAAGTTAGATAAATCATATATCTATACTATATATAAGGGTACGAGTTAAGCAGGAGATATATATAAGAGTACAAGTTAAGCAGAAGAAAATTTTTTTTGGCTGTATCTGCTTGGAACCCATGCCAAATTGACGGCGGCCAAGCTCCTTGCCGAACGCACAGGTCTCGCGCATATTCCGCCCATGCCAAATTGACGGCGGCCAAGCTCCTTGTCGAACGCACAGGTCTCGCGCATGTTCCGTACCGGCCGGCCAAGAACGACATCAACGAAGGATGCGGCGACGCCGGCTGAGAGCGACTGAGATGCGGCTGACCTAGGATCAAATCCAAAGGTCGGACTACGTGTCGTCCAACCGCTGAAGTGGTGCATGTAACTCCCCACATTATACCGCGCAATGATTGCACTTCTTTCTTCTGAAAACCCTAGGTCTGCAGGTGCTTGCATCCTTTCACATCCTCGTCACTACTAAAGAGCTTATGATTTTATAAGTTAGATAAATCATTCATCACTATTCAATAATTAACTAAAGATGAGCTCTGTGTACTTATAAAGTTGACACGTGGATTTGTAGGGATTTGTAGAGAGGCAGCTCTTCCATAAAATATCTCAAAACTAAACATCAATAAAATCACTAACAATAAGAAAGAAATTTTATGGCACTTATGCATTATAATTTTTTTAATTTGATTTAAAAATTATGATGATTATTTCATTTAGTATTAGAGGATATTTGATTCAATATTATTTTAATATTATATTATATTATTTAGAGAAAATAATTACTTAGTGTAATGACATATATAAATAATTTTTTATAAAATTTTATAAATATTAATTAAAATATAACATCTAAATATTATTTTATTTATATTATATGATATGATATCAAAATAATAAAAAATCAAATACCCTCTTAAAAGTTTTAACAATTACATAAGTTTATTTTCCGTTAAAATTAATTTTGATGGTGTTGTTAGAAAGGATAGTGTAGCAATTGGAGCTCTGGTGCATAATTCTGAAGGTCACCTTCTCGTTGCTGAGGGCCGAACATTAGCCACCCAAGCTGTTCTGACTGCCGAACTCCAGGCTGCTCTTCTGGCGGCAGAATTATCCAAGCCTTGGCTCGGCCGGATGCAAGGAATTTGGCTCGAAGGAGATTCCAAAGTCATTATTGATCAACTTCAAGCAGCGTTACAATGGCCGCAAAGCAGCAGCTCGGACGAGATTCATGCCATTCTCCGTGTTTTGGTTGCTTTTCCCTTTTGCAAAATTTCTCATGTGTATAGGCAAGCCAATGAGGTTGCCAATTTTGTTGCGTCCACTTCTTTTATATCGAATGTTTGTTGGGATCATACAATATCTCTCCCACCAGAATTTTGTGCAATCCTCTTAAAGGATTGCTTTTTTGTGTACTTGATACTTTTATTTTATTGCATAGGCTACGACCGAATTTCAAAAAAAAAAATTACATAATTTTATTTTCGGCTGAGTTAAAATAGCACTATTATTAATATTTGAATAAAAAGCACTCATATTAGTAATAAGATTTGGATGAAAATGTGTGAAATAATAAATTAATTAAGATTGTAAATTACACATAATTGAAAAGTTTCTCAGTATACATATTGCTTTTTTAGCCTCAAAATTATTTTAGTTATACTCAAAGTTAAAATAATATTTAATTAAAAATAATAATAATAAATAGATTTTTATTACAATCTAATATAAATTATTTATTTTTTCAATTATTTTTAATAAAATTATTAATTTTTGTTAATTTATGACTAAAATATTTCATTTATTATAAATTATATAGTATATGAAGTAAAATTAATAATTTTATTGGAATAATTAAATATGTAAAATAAATTAATTTTTTTATATTAAATTTATGTAAAATATGATAAAAATATATTTATTATTATTTTAATTAAATATTATTTTGATTTTAAATATGATCAGAATAGGCTTGCACCAAACAATGCCTAATCCCGATATCTTGCGGTTTCTCGCGGTGATGTTATTATTATTATTTTTTGGATAACCCTAGCGGTAATGTTGCGGAGAAGTCGAGAAGTCCGAATTTGATCCGTTCTCGGTTCTACCCGCAGCGGCATTGCGATTGTTCTCGAATCCCCACTCCGTCTTCCCCTTTTCAGAAATAGTTTTTGGGCTTGGGCTTCCTTTCTTTCTCCCATCAGTTGGAGTTGATCCGAGGAATCCCCCCTCCATTTATTTTGAAGTTCGGGAAGCAAGAACTTCTTCCGCTGATCTCGCGGCAGAATGGTGAGAGATCCCTTTCTCCGTTTAGTCACTTGGTTTCTTCTTTGGAAAAATTCCTCCTTTCCTACTAATTTCTCTTGCGATTCTGATAATTTTTTGCAGTTTCAATGTTGTTGTGTCTGATATCGGGACGGAGGTTTTCGTTTGTGTTTTATTGCTTTTAAAACTAACTAGACGTGCGTTCTCGCGCTGTGCAGTTGTTTAGTTATAGTAGTTTGCCTCCTTAGTAATATTGCCTCCTTGGTAATATTACAATACCTCCAAATATAATCTAGGTTTCAATAAGCGCTTTATGTGAAATAAATGTTATACCTTCAACAATTCAATCTTGTTATTAAGTACAAGAAAGGAGTACAAAATAAGATAACCGACATGCTCTTCTGACCACCGGTATCTCTTCTTTCATGGAAATACAACCGGCTCTTCACAAAGAGTAAAAAAGAGATGTATATAAATGATGATTTCAATGAAAAACTTATTGGGGGCAAAAAAGTAGTAAAATAGTTGACTTTACCATCAATGGAGGTTTTCTTTATAAAGGAACACAATTATATATTCCTAAGTTAATAGAACGGGTTTTATTAGAGAGGCTCATTCTTTTAAGGTAGTCAAACATTTTGGAGTAGCAAAAATTCTTTTTAATTTATAAAGATATGTATATTAGTCAAGAATCATTTTTATATGGACAAATTCATCAAATGATTTATTTTATGTTGTATATTTAAGCCATCTAATCACAAACAAGGCTTATATAATTTTTTGCCAGTACCGTCTCAGTCTTGGAAAGGTATCTCTATGAATTTTTTTGGAAGATTACCAACTATTCGCCAAGGACATAATTAGATTTTTATGTTAATGGGTGGATTCTTTAAAGTGATCATGTTCATGTTATGCAAGCAGACTATTACAAGAGAAAAAGTGACACTTGTTCTTTCAATATGTATGAATTTATTATGGTCTTTCAAAATCCATCATCTTTGACGGGGACTCATGCTTTTTAAGTACTTTCTGTAAATTTCTATATGCTATGATGAATACTACACTCAAAAGGAGTATTGCTTTCCACCTACAAACTAATAGTTGAACAGAAATCATCAATTGCACGATGGTGCATCTTCTAAGAGGTTTCAATGCTTGTCACCCTAAAACTTAGGATGAGTCATCCTTGCATACAATTTACTTTTAATTGTGTAATCTATGATTTTACCAATCGAGCTCCTTTCGAAGTATGTTTGGAGTATTTTCCTCAAAGCCCATTTGATATGGAGTTTACCATAGATCCAAACTAATATAAGAGGTCGGTGCTATCAAAGCACTAAGATTTCTAAAAGGGATTCGAAGGATTCATATGGAAGTAGAGAAACAACTCAACAAAACCCAGCAACAGTACAAGCTTACGACATGATCGATATTGAGTAGAAATAAAATTCAAGGTAGGAGATCTTGTATGACTTTATATAGGCATAGATAGACTCAAAAGAGAAGGTAAAAAGCTCAAACCAATGCGATATTGTCCGTGAAGAATTTTGAATAAGATTAGAGATAATGTTCTTCAAAAAGGGGACCCGTGATCAGGAGATCAAATAACAAAGAAAAAAAGAATACTAACATAATGAGTTCAACTTAATTCACCCCAACCCAACTAGAATGAATGATGGTAGGTGAAGATCATGTCATCCCACCTACCAAAGTTGAATTTTATTCATCACACCTACCAAAGTTGAGTTTTCTTTCACTTGCCAATGGTTAAAATTTTTCATTTCTTTTAATGTATTTTATTTTTAAATGAAACTTCTTCCTTCTTTCTTAAAAGCTTATTTTATGTGTATTCATGTTCTATAAATAAAAAACCCCTTTGTACTTGATTTCATCCAAGAATCAAAGAAAAAAACTTCTAAGATTTGTTGCATTTTAAAGCTCTTCTCCCCCTCTCCTCTTCACCAAAAGTTTTATATTTTCAAGCTCCCAAATTTCTTAGGCTTTTCTTCGAAAAAAGGAGGTTCTTCCCAAAGAGTCTCCCTAGTCTCCCTAAGCTCCTCGGCGCTCCGGTCTCCTGAGGCTGCCTCACCTGCAGAGTGGGTATCCTCGAAATCCCCACTAGCTTTGCGACCATCTTTGGTGTCGTTGCTTACCTGGATATCATCAATATATCCCAAGTCAAGTTCTCCTTCGTTTGAGGCGGCAACGATGGCCAAAGAGGCCCCCCGGCTAGTCCCGTCCTCCTTTTTTGGGACAATGGCTGGGACAAGCTAGCCCTGTTGTGCGAGACCCTTTTGCTCCTGATCTAGTGAAGGCGGAACCACGCTAGTTCGAGCTGCGGGCGCCCTGCCAAGAAGATATCAACCATTGAGGCCTAAGTAGTTTTGGATCATTAAAGGATTGATAGTTATGCTAAATGATATACTTAGGATGTGGGGGATTTGGTTAGAGAAAGACTCTATGAAGGTACTCTTATTTATTCAGAATAGGTTGCATCAAAATGAAATTGCTCGAAAATGATTGAACCTCACACGACATCATGATAGGTATAGAGCAGAGCATCATCTCAAAACACGGTAGCTACAAGTGCAGCAAAGGGAATTAATTCGATAAATATTAGCTTAGAGTAGCGACAACAAAAAAAATGCTAGAGCTATTATTGGATACCAATGGAAGATCCATCAAGAGACGAAGATCGACTTTTGGATCTCATGACTTATCACATGTGGAACTTGTTATCAAACATATTGTAGACATATTACTTTCTTTTTAGAATTGCAAGCTTATACATGTAACATGAAATATAAAAAGTGCGCCCGACTTTTTGATTCATTATGCTACATTAGGTATTTTTTATTGGGCAAGGGGTATGACTCTTCCCATAGATTTTGCAACATCCTCAAAGGAGATATTAGTTGATTTTTTGTATTTTTTGTATTTTATTTTAGTCTAATGCTAAGGCAATGCCATCGTTCAAAATAAATCATTCCAAATTTTAAATTTCAATTAACATCATAAGTATATGTAAAGGATAAAAACATGTCATTAGGTGTCCCCACCATTTACAATGGAAACAAAGAATTTATGTAACTGACCCCACTTAGTGGTATTAAGGCTTGGTTGTTAAAACCTGGATCTATGACTAATTGAATAAATAGATAAAATAGCAAAAAAGGCCAAAGTTCTACTTTTATTACAATATGACTTGATTGAAGTAGAGAAGTCAAGCAGTATGATCAACGTGCAATGAAAATAGTGGCATGCATGGTGTTCATGATAAAATGTCTATTGAGGTAGGAGTAGCAGTGTCACTAGCGTCTGTATGATCGCAAGAAAGGGTAGACTGAACTAGAGATCTAGATCTAAGATACATGCTTCTTCTATGTATAAGCCATTTTTCTAATTTTATTGTTCGTTGGTCCATTTTTTTTTTAAAGTATTAGGAAGTATCTAACAAGTATCAAATTTTCTTTTTAAGAAAGAAATATTGATACGCTGTATGGTATATTGGTGGAGTATTAGGAGTACCGGTATATAATAAAAATACATTTAGGCTTTATATATTATCAGTACTTCATAGAACACCAAGAATTGATATCTATTATTGTGTATCAATGACCTCCTCTAGTCTTTAACCTAATCTTTCTAGCTGCTTTTCTTTTCATCCTCTTCTCTATTAAGAAAGTGTCCATTTGGCTCAAGTTCTCTTCATCGAATTCATAGTTACTAAGAAACTTTCACAAACTACTGAAGTTATAAAAGGTGAAGCGTACGGAATATAAAGGGTCTTGAATAAGGACTTATCCCTATAGGAATTATACCATAGTGTTGATGGACTTTGGGACTCTATCCAGAGTTTAGGAGTTTAGGAAGCATATTAATGGACATCCTCGGAGGTCTTCTGACAACTTCCTGAGGCCATAAACTGCATCTTTGTAGTGGTGCATCGATTTTTGAATATGTTTCTTGCATCAAATTCCTTCTAAATCGACCATTATTAGTGAGGAGGCTGCATATTATTTTTAAGGCTTCATTTGGTTGGAGCCAAAAAATATCAAAGTTAGATAAAAATATTTTCATTAATATTTTATATTTATTTTATATTATATATAAATTTAAATATTAAATTAATTTTTTCACATTAATACAATCCTCAATAATTAAATAATTTTATTTTGAATAAAAAAAATTTATTTCGCATTATAATATTAAAATAATTTTTTCACTTTATCTTAAAAAAATTTAAAACATCCTAAAGACATGCTGCTACTAAACAAGCCAAAAACTTTTGAGTTTTATCGTAATCTACTAGAACCTTTCATCTTTCATAATAACACAGGCTTCTTGAGTACTTCTAGAAGCTGACATAGGAGTAGGTGGTCATACTCTAAAGAGGAGAACGACATTCCATCGATAAATTAATTCCCAAACAGAGGTCATAATAGGGACATCTTCATGATCGACGACCTAGATTAAGATCGCACTCCTTGTTGCCATGAATGATCATGATTGAAGCAGAGTAGTTTTATTCTTTTTTGTTTTTTTATTTAGAGAATTTGTTATGGGTTTGAGTTGGTGAAATATTTATTTATTTTTTATTTACTAATATGGTTTGTGTGTGAACATTTGAATTGAACTTTGATAAGTGAAATTTGCATTTGTGTACATCCTAGCTCTGGAATGTGTGTGAGATTTCTGACGGGATCAATACCTTGAAATGGAAGGGCTGGAAAATCATAGTTGATAATTTTTAAAACCATAATTATCATGTTTCTTTTGTAATAAAAAAATTTAAGGAAAATCATAGGTTTACTCTCTTTTGCCACATCTTGTGATCAACTCTGATGGTGACTTTTTATTTAGCTCGGGGATGATGTCATCCTGATTAGCTTTTTTATTTTTGTACATTCATTTTGTTATATGGATGCTATATAATCTTTTATTTTTCGGTGAGAGTTTCATTTTTTTTTTGGGCTTGAAAGAGAGTAATGGGTGTAATTGAGTCAATTTGGGATGACATGAGTTATATTTTGTGGGCTTGAGTTAGTTTGTCATTACAAACTTTAGCCTCACATTTTTTACATATCACGATCCATATAGTAGATTCAAAATTAGCTAAAGAACATGAAAAATATGAGGATGAACATTGTCAGTGAAAATATTATAAATGAAACTAAATGATTGAAACTTCTTATCATGAGGATTAGGTTATATCTTCTACTAAGATACTTATGACCAAGAAATTTGAATAGAATAACATATTACGTGCTCCATTATTTAATGATAATGATAGAAAGCGAGTTTGTATATATGATTTTTATATTATTCTGGAGCATAGTGATTTAAAAGTTAAGGATATAAAGTGCATTGAGATGATTGTTATTCTTGGTCATAAAAATGTTATATCAGATCTAGTTAAGTACATTTTTATGTAATTTGATGAGAATGATGAAATATTTGAATTTTGTTATTTTTAAGAAACATTCACTTAAGAGAGAGCTTATGAGGAAAACTAAGAAGAACAGAAGAAAGAATAATATATCGGACATTGACATTATTGGTTCTTCGTTGAGGTATCTAGAGGTTGATATGTCAAGTTCTTAGTTACTTCTGGAGAATCTTATGGAAAGTGTTAGGAATCACTCCGATTATTACTTCGACCTGCTATCCATAGACATATGATCAAACTAAGCCAATTAATAGGTAGAATTTGAGTTGTGTAGAGTTGAACTTGCATCTAGTTTCTTTCGTTTCATTAGTACATATTAGAGAGCTGTTTTGAGTTGAGTTTTCATATGCATTTCCATTTATATTCATGATATAAAGTGATCAATGGATTACATATGAACTTATTATGTATAAGTGTAAAAGTTTTAGAAAATAATTATATGATAAAGTTATGATAATTCAAAACTAGTGGAGAAGTCTAATTTAAAGTTTTGACTGAGATTAGGTTGATTTTGTGAATGTGTATTTACAACTAGCTTTTAATATCAATCATATTTTCCGTATTTTAGATTAGTAGTTTTTAAGGACCCAACAACAATATCAATGAGGTTTAGTTTTTTATATTTCTAGAGGATTGAATCTACTCTAGAGTGTGAACTAGCCAATTCCACTCAAATAAAGAGCAAATCAAATGATTCTTGGTGATTAGATAATTTCTATTTAAAATCAAGGTATTAGTGATATTTAATTCTGTAGAGATATATGATTTTTTAGGTGTTTTAGAGACATCAAAGGAGGAGCTGTCACAAATTGACTTGGTCATTTGGAGATATTGATTGATCAGAACACATGGAGATGGAGTAGTTATATACGAGGTTGATTTAATTATTTGAAGATATCGATTGGGGCTGGCGCATAGAAACCAGTTTTCCCCATCGCTCCCATTGGGGTGGGGACGGCGATCGGAGGATGGGGGATCAGGACGTGGGCAGGTCGAAGGGTATTTAAGTATTAAATATGTAAATTATATATAGTAAGATTTTAATGGTAAATATATAATTATATATCTTACTTATTTTGAAATAATTCATGCTAATGATGTTCATTCTTAATTTGTCTGTTCTTTAAGGGGCATAAAGATAGTGGAAATAAAGAGTATTTTTAATAAATTAACAAACATAATAATAGTCACAAGTATTAACTAAACTATTAATGTGACCAAAATTAACAAAAAAAAACATACATCTTTTGATATAAACATGACAAATTAAATTGCAAAGACCCAAGTGTAATTAGCCCAAATTTTTAAATTTTTTATTTTGTAATAACAAATAGCTGTATATCATCAATTGAAGCATAATTTCAAAATAATACGATTAAATACTGACGAGATAACCATGCAGTGTAAGACATAGGTCATAAATTATGAATTGTACGCGATGTGATTATGTAAACTGCATTATACATATTACGAGTTAATTAGTACATTATGTGCAGTTCACAATTTAATTACGTAAGTTATGTATCATTGCTTATATATAAGTTAAATGTTATTTATGATTTATGCCTAGTGATTTATATATAAATTATTTTCTGTTAATTTGGTTGCCAAAAATAGCATCAAATGATATAACATGGCATTACAAAACATCAAATTTTAGAAGTGAGAGCATAGGTTCCCAATGGAATGGCATTTTTGTAATTTAATAGGAATTCTATGGCATTGAGTTAACAACCTCTTACCTCGGAAAGCTCGACTTGAGGATGTTCTTCTGGCCGTACTTTCGCCACGTGTACCCATCGTCCGGTGGAAGATCCAGGTTCCCGGTCCGAAGCGCGGCAATCCTAACTGTCGAACTCTTGTCTCCCCCCTTCTGTTTAGTCACCCAACGGTCAACTAACAAACTTTTAAAAAATGAAACTATTTTACAAAAATACCCTCGACCATTTCCAAGCTTTCTCAGCTTAGCCATCAACATCTTTTGAAATTTCTCAGAATTTTAAAAAAAAAAGGAAGGAGAAGTGGAAATGAGAACAAAGAAAAGTCAAGCTGTTTGACTCCTCTACCTCCTCTAAAGCTCTAGATGATCTTTAGCTCCTTTCTGGAATGTCTACAAAGTAATCAGACACACATGAAATTCCATCTAATTTTGGAAAGAAATCTATCACTTATTAGCCTCCCGCCAAACATGATTAATTGAACAGTCAAGTTGAGACATTAGAGATCTTATTTTATTGATAGTTATAATATATTTCTAGCCAATCTTTAGAGGAATAGATAACCAATTCACAAGGACCTTGGAATCCAATTAAATTTAAATGTGGTAGATACCCTTGTCCAAACAATGAATGAGGCCGTGATAAACAACAACAACAACAACAACAACAACAACCACCACCAAGCCTTAATTCCACTAAGTGGGGTCAGCTACATGAATTCTTTGTTTCCATTGCGCCCTATCAGTTACCAAATTCTTATCTAAGTCTAAGTAACTAAGATCACTCCTTATAGTTTCTTGCCATGTCTTCTTTGGTCTCCCTCTTCCTCTTTGTACATGGGCAAAATCCAATAACTCAATTTTTCTAACTGGAGCTTCAATCGGCCTACGATTTAGATGTCCAAACCATCTAAGCCGACTTTCTCTAAGTTTATCCTCAATTGGTGCAACACCAACTTTCTTTCGGATATACTCATTTCTCATTATATCCTTTCGTGTATATCCACACATCCATCTTAACATCCTTATTTCTTCAACATTTATTTTATTTATATGTTTCCTCTTTGTAGGCCAGCATTCAACACCATATATCATCGCTGGTTTTACTACAGTTTTATAAAATTTACCCTTGATTCTGGATGAGATTTTTCTATCGCACAACACACTAGAAGCATTTCTCCATTTTACCTATCCTGCTTGAATCCTGCTAATAACGTCATTATCTATTTCGTCATCATTTTGTATAATTGATCCAAGGTATCTAAAGCGCTCACTCTTCTTGACAATTTGATCACCAATTGTCACATCTCCAATATAAGTATTTCTTTCTTGGCTAAATGTGCACTCCATATATTCAGTTTTTGATCTACTGAGATGAAAACTTTTAGATTCTAGAGCATTCCTCCAAAGCTCTAGTTTCGCTTTAGCTCCCTCTTTAGTTTTCTCAACAAGGACAATATCATCTGCGAAGAGCATACACCAATGCATTTCATCTTGGATATGTCCAGTCATGACTTCCATAATCAAAGCAAAAGGATACGGACTTAAAGTCGAGCCTTGGTGTAATCCAGCTGTAATAGGAAAATCCTTAGTCAAACCTCCTTGTGTCCGAACACAGGTAACAACTCCTTCATACATGTTTTTAATAACTTGAATATAAGCAGTACAAATCTCTTTCTTTTCTAAAACTCTCCAAAGTACTTCTCTTGAGACTTTATCATAGGCTTTTTCCAAATCAATAAAAATCAAATGTAGGTTTTCCTTTCTCTCCTTAAATTTCTCCATTAAATTTTTTAATAAATGAATGACTTCTATAGTAGATCTACCTGACATAAAATCAATTTGAGTAGTAAGAGCATCACCTATAATTTCAGTAGTAAGAGCATCACCTATATTAATGTCAAATGAACAATGATAAACAAAAACGATTGCCTTGATCATTTGATGATGCAGATTGATTGGATCCCATTGAGATGTGTAGGAGGAGAGATGACATATATTCGATGGAGATCTCATAGAGTTACACTAGCAGATTTGACTCTTACTCAATGGGGTTGAGTTCTTGCCACTGGAGAGAATTAACAAGATCTTGATATTGAACGACCCAAAGTAGATTTGCTCCTTGATACTATGGATGGACATGATTGATGCAAATTATTTTTGTTTTATTTATATTTTATTATTTAGGGTGCTTATTGTGATATTAAATTATTTAAATTCTTATTTATTTATTTTATTTTATTAATATGGTTTGTTTCATCTCATATGACTTGCCATAATTTTAAGATGCGACTAGATTTAAATAGATTTTGCATTTAATTTCAAAAAAAAAAGATTCATACTTGAATATTTGAATTGAACTTTGATGTATGAAATTTACATTTGTATGCAGTCGAGCTCCAATGCATGAAATTTACATTTATGTGCAATCTAGTCTAGAATAGGTTAACACGAGAGATTCCAGAAGGCAGAGATATATTGAAGTGAAGGGGAGAGAAATCTTAAGTTAGAATCTTTTTTTGAAAGGAAAAATCCTTGTTTAAACCCTAGTTGTTGCCTTCCTTTTCCCTTATCCTTGCAATTCATCTTCATGTTTCTCAAAACTAGCTGTTATTGCCGTCTCGTTTTCCATAAACCTGCTACCACCCTTCGATATCGTGTCGACCATGCCTTTATAATGCGCTAGTTTGCACCATCTTGTTCTGCATCTTTGCTCATGTTTGTGGAAAGTTGTCCTTCCGTTAAATTCTTCTTCATGGCCGTCGTTTTGTGAAAAACTACCTTTGAAACCTCCACCTTCGACGTCCGTGCGGATTGTTGCAAAAGACCAAATCAATAGCTCACATCTATGGTTCATCAAATGGCATCTTCAAGCTATAGTGATTTGCATTTTTTTTCACACCTAAGAACCCAATTAGCACAACCAGATCACAACCTTTCAAAAGCCCAATTAGTGCAACATGAAGGCAATCATGTCCAGTTGAAGGCCCAAGTTTCCTACAATTTTTGAATTCAGACCAAGAGTCCAATTGATCTCAAAGTTCCTCGATTTTAGCTATAATTTATTCAAAATCAAATTTTCTCTAGTTAATTGACTTCAATTTTGAATTAGTTATCATCATTACTATTCGATTGTGCCCGAATTGAGGGTTCATAATTAATTTAAGAGCGACATTGTTGCTAGATTTAAATCCCAAGAAAACTAGATTAATTTCTAAATCGCTTTATGTGATTTATTTAATTTATATCGTCATCCTATACTAACTTAGTAAATTTTTATTTTCCATAGATCCTATTAAGTTTAAATTTTAAATGAGCTTAATTTGCGGAATTTAAAATTTTCTTTAATTATTGAGTTTACCTTGCCAAACATCCAAGTGATTTGGGTGAGAGCCTATTTTGCATCTAATTTGCCATCAATCAAGTGATACATATCTCCATATATAAGTCATCTTTCAAGATGTGCTTATGGGGCCTTACACCATGGAATTCACAATATCATTTTTTAGGACAAATGATGGCCAAAAGGAGTCACACAAACCTAGGACTTTTCTTAAGGGGATCAACAAAATACATGCCCAAGTAATAGTCATAGGAGAAGTCATAGGAATTCGACAAATAGCTCTACGACAAGCACGACAAAGACATATGAGGTAGGCAACAGTCGTGTGGCTCCATTTACGTAAGACCAAATCAATGGATAGAAGTTAAATTCAATTCGATACAACATTTTCTACATCTCATCTTATATGAACTTGTAATCTTTTGGCAATTTCGAGCACTTGAAGCCTTTAAAGCCCTCGATGATCAACAACAACAACTAAACCTTAATCCCACTAGGTGGGGTCAGCTACATGAATTCTTTGTTTCCATTGCACTTTATCAATTAATAAATTCTTATTTAATTCTAAGTAACTAAGATCACTCTTTATAGTTTCTTGTCATATCTTCTTTGGTCTTTCTCTTCCTCTTTATACATGGGCAAAATTCAATAACTCAGTTTTTCTAACTGGAGCTTCAATCGACCTACGAGTTATATGTTCAAACCATCTAAGCTGACTTTCTCTAAGTTTATTCTCAATTGGTGCAACACCAATTTTCTTTCGGATATACTCATTTCTCATTCTATCCTTTCGTATATATATCCATGCATCCATCTTAGTATTTTCATTTCTGTAATATTTATTTTATTTATATTTTTTCTCTTTGCAGGCCAGCATTCAGCTCTATATATCATCGCTGATTTTACTACAGTTTTATAAAATTTATTTTTAAGTCGATGAAATTTTTTATCACACAACACACCAGAAATATTTCTCCATTTTACCCATCCTGCTAATAACGTTATTATCTATTTCACCATCATTTTGTATGATTGATCCAAGGTATCTAAAATGGTCACTCATCTTGACAATTTGATCATCAATTATCACATCACTAATATAAGTGTTTCTTTTTTGACTAAATGTGCACTCCATATATTTAGTTTTTGATCTACTAAGATAAAAACTTTTAAATTCTAGAGCATTTTTTCAAAGGTCGAGTTTCGCTTTACCTCCCTCTTTAGTTTTATTAACAAGAATAATATCATATGCAAAGAGCATATACCATGACACCTCATCTTGGATATGTCTAGTCAGGACTTTCATAATTAAAGCAAAAAGATATGGATTTAAAGCTGAGCCTTGGTGCAATCCAACTGTAATAGAAAAATTTTTACTCAAACCTCCTTGTGTTCGAACACAGGTTACAGCTCTTTTATACATATCTTTAATAATTTGAATATAAGCAGTGCAAATTCTTTTCTTTTTTAAAAATCTTCAAAGTACTTCTCTTAAGACTTTATCATAAGCTTTTTCCAAATCAATAAAATCAAATGTAGGTTTTTCTTTCTCTTCTTAAATTTCTCCATTAAACATTTCAATAAATGAATAGCTTTTATAGTAGATCTACCTGGCATAAAATCAAACTGATTCTCTGATACCTTAGTATTATGACGTAAAATAGACTTTTTAGAGATCAACTAATAAATGAAAAAAATGTTGTTGCCCATAGACTTTTTAGAGATGGAGAGAGAGGAAGTACTCAAGGATGGTGTCATCCTCAAGCATAAGAAGAAAATTGACATGGAGTTGGAAAGTTTTGTCATTGTCAAGAAGGACTAGCAGCTATCCTTGGCCAATGGTTTTTCGAGTAAAAGGCAATCTCTGAGTTTTCTATTTGATGGAATCGACGGTAGTCTCAACTTCTTGGCAAGGGGACATGTGATCAGAGATCAAACAGGATACTTATCCACTAAGTGTCATATTCCTCCTTCAACTATTTACCATCAAAAGACTCGAGAATCCATCTTCAAATCAACATTCCTTCTCAAAGGAATCCTCAAAATCCCTGAGAAGCATTTCCTTGAAAAGTTAGAAGGGTACTCGATATAGAAGGCCAAATGACAACTCGAGATAATCTCAAATGAGGACGATGTCTACCATGCTCTTCAAGCTCAACATGTCTTTTTAGGGGCTTATAATAGCTAATTTGTCGAGCGCCTTGAGATCAACATCATCTTGATGGCTTGAGAAAGAACATTTGTCGAGCATCTAAAATTGCTACTTGAGGGCCCAAGGACCTGATGGCCTAACAATCATCTAGAGTTGCAACTTCCAGGACCAAGCCTCGAGTAACAATCTTGAGGATTTCCTCCAAAGATTTGACCCTAAAAGCCAACTCTATCCATGAGAAAGGGTATCTCGAGACAGAATCTCGACGAGTTGAGATAGACCTAACAACATATTCATTACCTATAAAAAGGCTAAGTCTGTAACAACAAAGCTTTTTGGTTGAGATAGGTGAAATAGAAATATCTTCTTCTCCGTCGCTTTGTGGCCTTCTACTTCCTCCGGGCATAGTGTGCAGCCCACAGGAAAGAAAGGGAGAGAGGGTGCATCCCCTTCCTGTCGATACCACCGAGCAAAGGATTGTTACTCTATCACCTTCGCTGAAGAGAGAATCCCACTAAAACCTTCACATCTATAATATTCCATGTAAAAATCACTGAATCAGATTGATTGAAGATTTATCTTATTCCCTTCTACATAGGATTGGAAGACCTTTGCTTATTTTTGAAGGTATATGCAGAGCATAAAAAAGCTGTAGGACCAGATAACATTCCGATTGATGTTTGGCAGTGCTTAGGAGATGAAGGAGTTTCTTGGCTCACTAGATTGTTTAATATGATTTTGAAGACTAAAAGGATGCCAAATGAATGGAGAAAGAGTATATTAGTACCTATTTATAAGAATAAAGGCGATGTACAAAATTGTGCCAATTATAGAGAAATTAAATTAATGAGTCATACTTTAAAACTTTGGGAGAGGGTGATCGAACAAAGGTTACGCCATAATACTAAGATATCAGAGAATCAGTTTGGTTTTATGCCAGGTAGATCTACTATAGAAGCCATTCATTTACTAAGAAGTTTAATGGAGAAATTTAAGGAGAGAAAGGAAAACTTACATTTGGTTTTTATTGATTTGGAAAAAGCTTATGATAAAGTCTCAAGAGAAGTACTTTGGAGAGTTTTAGAAAAGAAAGAGATTTGCACTGCTTATATTCAAGTTATTAAAGACATGTATGAAGGAGCTGTTACCTCTGTTCGGACACAAGGAGGTTTGACTAAGGATTTTCCTATTACAGTTGGATTACACCAAGGCTCGGCTTTAAGTCCGTATCTTTTTGCTTTGATTATGGAAGTCATGACTAGACATATCCAAGATGAAGTGCCTTGGTGTATGCTCTTCGCAGATGATATTGTCCTTATTGAGAAAACTAAAGAGGGAGCTAAAGCGAAACTAGAGCTTTGGAGGAATGCTCTAGAATCTAAAGGTTTGCATCTCAGTAGATCAAAAATTGAATATATGGAATGCACATTTAGTCAAGAAAGAAATACTTATATTGGAGATGTGACAATTGGTGATCAAATTATCAAGAAGAGTGAGCGCTTTAGATACCTTGGATCAATTATACAAAATGATGGCGAAATAGATAATGACGTTATTAGCAGGATTCAAGCAGGCTGGGTAAAATGGAGAAATGCTTCTGGTGTGTTATGCGATAGAAAAATCCCATCCAAAATTAAGGGTAAATTTTATAAAACTGTGGTAAGACCAGCGA
Source organism: Apostasia ramifera (assembly GCA_019297695.1). Taxonomy (NCBI): domain Eukaryota; kingdom Viridiplantae; phylum Streptophyta; class Magnoliopsida; order Asparagales; family Orchidaceae; genus Apostasia; species Apostasia ramifera. Next base: position 647,308 of record JAEMOT010003270.1, on the reverse strand, counting down.
TGATATATGGTGCTGAATGCTGACCTGTAAAAAAGAAACATACAAATAAAATAAATATTGCAGAAATGAGAATGTTAAGATGGATGTGTGGATATACACGAATGGATAGAATGAGAAATGAGTATATCCGAAAGAAAGTTGGTGTTGCACCAATTGAGGATAAACTTAGAGAAAGTCGGCTTCGATGGTTTGGACATCTAAATCGTAGGCCAATTGAAGCTCCAGTTAGAAAAATTGAGTTATTGGATTTTGCCCATGTACAAAGAGGAAGAGGGAGACCAAAGAAGACATGGCAAGAAACTATAAGGAGTGATCTTAGTTACTTAAACTTAGATAAGAATTTGGTAACTGATAGAGCGCAATGGAAACAAAGGATTCATGTAGCCGACCCCACCTAGTGGGATTAAGGCTTGGTTGTTGTTGTTGTTGTTGTATGCAGAGCATAAAATTAATGTTTTTTGTTTCTTGCAGTTATATTAATAATAGTTCATTGGATTTCAAAAAAATAATAATATTTGATTGCACATATCTCATTTTTATGCACATATCGTGCAATAGCTTTTTTTTATGGATTTATTATTAATGTCCCTCCTATTTTTTCGATATTAGGCTGCAAAGCTTATTGCTAATTTGATTATAATGGGCTCTGGAATTTTAGGAAGGGCAATCTTCCAAGCATATCGCAAAGCACTTGAAAGTATGATATTATTCTACGTTTCTTTTTCTGTCTGTCATTTAGATTCAAGCCTTCTCTTTATTTGTCAGTTTTGATCTGTTTATCTTTGACAATGCGCAAATAAGATTGCAATCATGAACAGTTAAATGCTGTTGCATGTTTTTTTCAGTGATTATGCTATTTCAATAATCTTTCACGTTGCAGTCTGTATATTCTAATTTTCTCTTTTTCCTTACTACAGCAAAGCATGAATTTTGTTAGTTCACCATGTTACTTTGCCTATTGGCCTGAATCAGACAATGAGAAAATTTATGGAAATTTTGCGTCTGGCTTGTAACCTGAATCGTTTGATTCAGAAGTTATGCATGAAAGGGTTGCAGTGCTAAATAATGGTATTGTTGAGCTGCACAAATTTACACATGAAAGGAAATGGCAATGGTAGATTGGGTTCTTTGAGATTGCCTGGAGCTTTCATCTGACTATAGCTCGTTAAAATACTACAAACCCTACAACTTGTGATGTAATTATGATGTTTTCGCTTTAGCTGTTAATTTTATTTGTGCTAAACTTATGCACTTTGAATATGTTTAATGAGCTATTAACCTGTGTAATAGTCTTTTAGATATCCAAAAACATGCTTTTCTTATTTACAGCATTGTTTGGTGGCATTCCTTGCTAAATGATCTAATATTGCTGTTTCCATTGGCAAGCGATAACTACTGCTTCTATTTCAACAGTTTTATTCTTAACGATAATGTGTTTCTTGCAATCTGTAATCTTCAAATTGGCAAATTCATTTTCAATATAACTATTTAAAAAAAATCATTATCAGCATTCATTTTATTTGTCTACTTTGTGTAAGATGCCAATAAGACTGGAGTTGCCCAAGAAACAATACAAAACATTCGTAGAGCAAGCAAAACCATGACCGAGCAGGAAGCAAGACAGATCTTAGGACTTGGAGAGAATGCAGCATGGGAAGAAGTAGTACAGGTTTCATCCCTCTCCTGTGAAATGGCGTTTCTTTGAACTTCTTTTGGATTTTCTGGATCATAGTTGGCTTAATTTTTTAAACTCATTCATTCTACTTTTCATTTTGTTTCAGAAGTACGACACTCTTTTTGAGAGAAATGCAAAGATGGGGAGCTTCTACCTTCAGTCAAAGGTTCACAGGGCTAAGGAATGCTTAGAGGCTGTGTACAACAAGAATAATCAAGGGACACAATGAACCAGTTAATCACATAAAAACAAAAATAGAAGTAACTACAGCTTTCTGGCTATTGTACTTGTAACGCCGTTTGTAATTCGGATAACCCAACGATAATGCTTGTGGTTCGGATAATCCAATGATAGCGTAGTGTAGTTTAGCCTTCTTATGGTCGTACATCATATTGAAACCAGGAAGAAGATATAGCCTGAATTTTGATTTACTGTTGTGAAACGGATCAAGCTGAGTTGCATGACTGAGTTGTTTGCTAGTTGGCTTTTGTCTATTAGATGCTCCTAAATGATAAAAGTACTCCGACGGAGTTCAGTGCTCAAGCAAAAATGTATTTGAAAAGGAAGAGCTGCGGATTCTGATCTCCTTGAACAGCTATATCCAGACTGCTGTATATTTTATGTTCTTTCTTGTCTCTTCTGGTAAGTAATTCAGAATTTGTCTTTCTTTTTAGCTGAGGATTAAAAAAATAATGTAGAAGCTTGCATTATCACTTGTATTCTTCATTTTCTTTCATGTTAATGATCTTCACTGTTATTCTTTATAAATTAAGATGATTATATCTGCTTCACCACATAGCCGACCCTAGAAAGTAGTTGGGATCAGCTTCACCTCATAGAGTTCTACCAAAGCATTCATCTACCATGCGGCCCTTGGTGTATTTCTGGTTGAAGTTCAGCTTGAGGCCAGAATACCCATTCCGATGAATAACATTACCATCTTCAATAAACAATAGTTGCAGTGTTTGATTCAACTATGTAAGTTTTATGAATTTTTCACCCCACAAATTTTCTGTTCAATACCAGTTACACTGCAGGGAATAGATGGTAGGTTGTGCTAGCAAGGATTAAGCAATGTCATGTTTAATGAATCGTGTGATGAATAGAAAACAACCCAGAAGCTTTAGCTTTAGGACTAAACTAATATTTCACGACTTGATCTTCCAATCGTGAGACTTGACAGGTTCCTTCAATTTGTTGGTGATAAAAAATTTAGCTAGTTGTATTATTTAGTAGTTTGGCGTGAAATTGTTCATTTTTATCTCTTTTTTTGTGATTGGAGTAGCTTTAATTAAGAATACGTATTATTTTATATTGTGATTAAGCAATGTCATGTTTAATGAATCGTGTGACGAATAGAAAACAACCCAGAAGATTTAGCTTTAGGACTAAACTAATATTTCACGACTTGATTTTCCAATCGTGAGTCTTGACAGGTTCCTTCAGTTTGTTGGTGATCAAAATTTTAGCCAGTTGTATGATTTAGTAATTTGTTGTGAAATTGTTCATTTTTATTTTTATTTTTTTGTGATTGGAGTAATTTTAATTAAGAATAAGTATTATTTTATATTGTTTAGACAAATTATAGACCGATAGAAATTTTAATAAGAAAAGAGATTAAAAAAGATATGATAAGAACTATAAGAAATGATTTGCATATTTAGAGTGTAATGAAAATAAATGATTCATATAATCGAGCACATCTATTACGATTAAGGCTCAGTGGTGGTTGATATTAAAGTACAATCAGATTTGCTTGCTGCTGAGCTAGGTTGATCTCAATCTAATAACATAAAAATTAATGAAAAGCTGTGGGTTGCATAGAATAATATCCCCAGACTCCTCTTGTACAAGGTGATAAAGACAATGTATTCAATGCTTTTCTTGGATCAATCAAACCTTCTTTAAAGACTAAACCATCAAAGTAATGTCTTGATTAGTGTTATTAATGAGGGGGTAAACAATGAACTTAAAAAATATTTGTGCTACTTCTGTGAACGCTAATACTTTATTTCTTCACGATATTTATAGCAGTAAACTATTGTTTGAAAAAAGGCAAGAGGGAAGAATGGTATAATGTATTAGACCCAGTAGCCCAGCTTTGCAGCTAAACAAATTGAGTCAGCTAGCAACTTCCTGTCAGTCTGAACTCTGAATGCAGTAGGTCAACTAGGAGCATCCTTGCTGGCTATGAATATTTTATTCTACTTCTCAGTAAAGTCAGCTATTAAATCTCTCTATTTCTCACACACCACCTTTTTAAAATTTTAATGCCTTGAGCAAAACTGTGAGCAAGATATGGTTCTTTGCCCTGGAGAGATGTAGAAAGTAGGCAAACATTGATAGTAGGGGTGAGAGTTTTGCTTGAGGATCAATAGTATCCCGATAATTGGATCGATATTTAGCTCGAATGAGCTCAGCTCGAGTTTATGAAGACCTAATTTACTTTGCTCAATCTTTATTTTTTTAATTATAAATAATATATTCAGTCATTTATTTTAATTATTTATTACTTGTACATTAGTACGTGTTAGGTGTGGTTAGGCTATTTAAAATTCTAGCATAGATACTTTTTTAAAAAAAAATTAATTTTTGGAGAGCTTGAGTTTGGCTCGATTAAGGCTCGAGCCATCTCGAACTTGAATCTAATTGAAACAAGCTGAACTTGAGCCCACACCTAAGCATCTCTTTGAACTCTCCTTCCTTCCCACACTTTTCTGCTCCCTACATCTCCTCGTCTCCCTCTCTTATCTTCTATTTCTTGAGCCTCTTCCGTGAGTCAACTCCTATTTTAGGGACTAAAGAAGCATCAAGTATTTGATTTTCCATACACAATTACTGCAAGCTGCAAGTCAAAGGTAGCATCTTGCTCTATCAAAAAAAAAAAAGGTAGCATCTTGCAGTGTATATTCCATATAAATGACAATGCAGAGCCTCCACCTTTTAATTCAATTATTTCTGCAAGTCGCCGGAGAAAGATAGGCGCTCAGATCCGCCATTGCCGGTGATTGCCTGGTGATTTCAGTAGCTTGGATTGGCTGTAAATTAAACTATGCAGCCAAGGTGCACGCTTGCCGTTGCGAAGATGTTGCCATACTCCATGTTCTCGGCTCTGGAGACTCATTAATTTCAGCAAATTCTGCGGACTGCCAACCCTTGTGATTGAAGTGAGCTGGGGTGGTTCTTGGGATGGAGGCTTCTACAGTTTAGAATGTATCGGGATCGGAGATCTACAGACTTTTATTTCTTCTCGTAATGCTCTCCTAACGTGGGATTTGACCAACATTTTCAGTACTCATACTATCGCAAGAATGTGCAGCTTCGCTTTCTTCTGCTCTACTCAACTTTTTTTTTATTTATAAATAATCTGTAATATATTGTTCTACTGTCTTTGTTTCGGGTAAATATCGTCTAGATTTTTAAATTTGAGATAATATTAAGCATTTTTACAATTTCAAATATCCTTCGATGATGTTTTTAAGATTGACATTGAGACTTCGATTAGGTCTTTTTAATGTAAGCAGCATTTAGTTTAATGATATTTTGATATTATGACATGTTATCTAAAATATCATGACATTTAGGTGTCTTTTTTGAGTTATATTTTTCTAATTTTTTTTAAAATTATTTATACATGTCATTAAATTAAATAATTATTTTTTCTAGATAACATGATATAACAATAAGAAAATATAAATCAAACTATAACATCCTGTGATCTCAATGTAAATGTATTGTTCACTTGAGTGCTTCTCAGGAGGTCACCCATCCCAATACTATTCTGGTTCAAGCACGCTTAATTACAAAATTTTTTATCATTAGCCTTATGATTTTATCCCAAAAGATGCTTCTAATATTTGAGGTCACATTATCTACTTATATAATTCAGAAACTCTCATTCTTTTTTAATATAGGATGATTTATTCTTGTTCCCTTCGCACTGCTATTTATCAGCCTAGAAGCCTATCAGGAGTCACACTTTTCTCCAATAATTTTCTTCTCTTGAGACATCACCAACAATTATTCTTCACCCTCTTCGACCACGAGTGTCACACAAATACCTCCTTAATTTATACTTTTTCATCTTTTAAATAAAATTTATATTTAAATTAAATATAATAAATATAAAATGACTGAAAATACCTATCGCTTTCTTCCATCTCTAGATGAAGCGTTCAGCCCGCACATGCAACTGTTGGCTAGAGTGTTATATTTTTATTAGGTTATGCATGTGTCACATTATGTTTCATTTACATATATAGTAACTTCTAATTATTTTTATGTATATATTTCTTTTTTCAGATATAAAAAATAATCATCCATTACAAATAATAAAAATGGATGACACAACAAACGCAAACATAAGCCAAGGTTATGAAGTTGGGTCTAGGCCGAAGCAGAAGAAAAAGAATATAGGTTTATCAGACTCTGAGTATGACAAACTTGTTGAACTAGTTGAATTTGCATTTGATGATAAAAGAGTATTGAAGGGTTCTCCTATGGCAGTTGAATTGCTAATTATAGTGAAGAAGTTTGAGGATCAACTAGGAAAAGAGAGACCCTTAAAAATCTTGCAAACTGCATGGAAGAAGTTAAAGAAAAAATAGAGAAAGTACCATGAATTGTGTCATAAAAATGGGTTTGGTTGGAATGAGGAGACAAAAATATTGGAAGCTGAGGATGCGGTTTGGGATAGAGTCATATCAGTAAGAATTTATTTTATAGAATTGGTAGAACTATTTTTCACAATAGAGATTTTAATAACACCACATTCTTTGCTTTAATAAGAAAATAGCAAGTATTAAGTCTATCGCAGAAACTCATTTAAATACTATGATGTCATGACAAAGATTTGTCAAAAAAGTACTGAAGTAGGTCAAAGTGCTCATGCCAGGCGGCGATTTCTACATGGCTCCCACCCATCAAATGAAGAAATAAGAATAGAAGAAGAAGAACAGGAGACATCACGTGTTGTCAATGATGCCCCAACCTCATTTAATTAAGTGCCCACATCGTCGAGTAGTAGCAGAAAAAAAAGAAGACCCGCATCATCTATAAGCCTTGATAGGTTACAGAATCAAGAAAATTATACGAAAACATGCATTGAGAAGAATCAACTTCTTTCACATTCAGGTGACAACATGCAAAAATACAAATTAAAAATTAATAACATTTCAAATATTTCTGCTACTGCAATTATTGTTATGGGCGCATTTGCAACTTCAAGTGACAACAACAAAATTATGATCTTGAATATCGAAGGAGTAGTTCTAATGAAATTGGTTGAATATGTTGTTTCTCAAAATCTAGTGTTTTGTAATGAGCCAGCTTGGAATCTCCCTCCTCACCCGTTTGCAAATTTCAATTAGGCTCGAACAGTATATAATATTTTCTGGCTTTTCTGATGAAGAAACTAGATCTGAAAATGAACTATCTGATTAGTTTTTGGAATTTGCTAATCAGACTCACTTTAATTAGTATTTTATCTTGGTTAATCAAATTATGTTTAATTATTTTTTAGTTTTTATTTTGCTATGCAGTGATAAACATATTTTGGAGAATGAACTATTCTCAATTACTATTTCAGATTCATATGATCGATTTTTTATTATCAAACTACTGTAGTAGTTGAAGATGTTAATCCTTTTGTTTTGTTGTTTTTGTAGTTTTATTATATTTTTTATGCAGTCTAATATTAATTTATTTGGTGTAGAGTGACCAAGCTGACATGAATTCTATGGGCTTCGATGGCCTTAACACCATTGACACTGCTGCGGAACATAGGTTGGTGGGACTGGTAAAACGGAAGAGAAGAATAATAGTTTTGAGCTACTTTGTATTGCTACATGCAGGAAAGGATGGAAGGCAAAAGTGCAAGTATAACATTGGATTTTTTCTTAAATATTCTTAGAATTATATGGCTGTTGTTTTGTCTATTATTTTTTATCTTGCTGTTGGAATTACGTGACTATTAGGCATCCCCGCAAGCTTTGTGAGAAGGTAAGCTATGAGAAGGAATAACATTTTGGATTTGGAGGATTGGAAGTTTGCTGGTCTGTGCATGGCTGAGTATAGTGACTATAATTGCTTGAGGTTTTTTCATGTCGGTAGAAAAAGAGTTTGTTATCAAGAAAATGAACTCGTTATTATTTCTTTTGAATCACTGATCATCATCATAAGTTATCTATTTTATATTCAACATTGTTCCCCATATATATGAAGTGTTTTTGAACTATGTAGGGTGCTTGCATGCGATTTAACTTGTTATTATAGTTTATTTTAAATATGATAATTTTTAATTTTGTGAAGATTTTATATTTTCTAGTAGCAATTCAATTAATTAAATAAAGCAAATAATGAAATTTAATTAAATAGAATGATTTTAAGCAGATTTGGCTCAATATATAAATTTATATTATTATATATATTATAAAATATTTTAAAATATACTCAAATTCATGATGACTTCAAAATCCTAGTCATGTTCTTATGGCTCAAGGAATTTATGTGTTTTTTTCAGTACATGCACATCTTATTAGTATTATTTAATGTTATTTAAAAAGTGACACGGAAGAGTATTTATTTAAACATACATATTCATAAATTATACAAATATATTAAAAATATTTATTATATATAATTATTAATATAAAAGAAATAAAATTATATATATATATATAACAATTGAATTAATAAAATTATAATATTTTTATATAAAAATAATAAATTTGAAGGAGTCGTTCTTCTTAAGCAGTCTGAATTTAAAAAAAGAAAAGGCTCCAATTGGAATCAACTTAAAATAAAAAAATTTAATTCAAGTTGAGCTGGACGACTTGCTTGAATTTGAATCGTACCTATCCCTAATAAAAAACTATAATTTACCTTTGGTGCTACCGTGAAAGGTAACAAAATGACATAAATTTAGAAATTTGAAGTGGTACGAAAGGTAAAATTAAAAATTTATTCAAATTAATAGTAAAGAACTTACCATGTAATTTTAGAAAAACTATAAGGACCTTCGAGCAAATTTTAAAAAATTTTAAGTTAAATAATAATTATGCGTTAATTACAGAGATTTTTAAATAATTAATTTTTCAAAATTATGTATATATATAAAGTCAAGATCATTATTTAAAATATATTTTAATTTAAATAATTAATATGTTGATAAATTATTTACATTAAATTTTATTGGTCTATATTAAATATTAAATTTTTTTAACTACAAAATTTTAAATTAGGCTAGAAAAAAGTCCAAAGATCAAATTAATCCGGTCTCCAAACAGGGTACAGGCCAACGCAAGAGATGTGGCATGCACAGTGGCTTGCACACTTCAAACCTGTGCGTGAGGACCTGTACGCCGCACTCACATCGACCCTACCTGTGGAAAAATACTTGGGTTCGGATAGCTCGCCACGTCACATTTTCGGAGCTGCTTGTTATAGGTATAAATGTGCTTGTTATAGAGTTAAAAGTGCTTGTTACAGAAATCTAAAAATTCTACTTGTTATAGGTGCTTGTTATAGAAATCTCTATAACAAGCACATTAAGTTAAAAGTGCTTGTTATAGGCAGCTCCGAAAATGTGACGAGCTATTCGAACCTAAAAATTTTTCCTACCTGTGTGGTTGCCCAAGCACGCAGGGTCAGCAGGCTACTTCCACTCTAGCCTGCACACGCTGCGCCTTGCGCACGATGGCCTTTGGTGCGTCCTTTTATATTTATATATGTAATTTAAATTTAAATTTTATTTAAAAATAAAAAAAATATATGTAAGTAAAAAAAATTTAATTGAAATCTTCGTACCAATCTTGGAGACCTCATTGAAGATTTTTGAAATCGTGTATCTATCTAATATTATCTTTAAATTTCAAAAACCTGGATAGTATTTATCGTTTTCTTAGAATTAAATATATAACACTTTATTTTATAAATATTACAAATTTTACACATAACTTTTAAAAATTATAAAACATAGAAGAACTTCAATTATAAATTCTATTTTACATACTAAGGAAGTATTTGGTTCAATGTTATCTTGATGTTATGTTATGTTATCTAGAGAAAGTAATTTTTTAGTTTAATGACATCTACAAAGAATTTTCTATTAGATTATAAAATTATTAGTCAAAAGATGACATCTAGATGTCATGACATTTAGATTACATAACATAATACTAAGATAATATCGAACCAAACACCCCTTAAATTTACTCTTCGTAAGTATTTTTGATTGACATAAAATATTTTATTTATAAATTCTATTCAATCTTTTACATATTCCTAGCTCACGTAGATCGGAGTTAGAATCATCCAATTTAGCTTTTGCTTGTTTTTGAATTACTATCAATTCAACTCAACAGCTATATAGCACTATTGCTTTATACAATCAGATTATTTTCATCTCATTTAAATCAATATTTAGGATATAAAATTTATAATCATAGTTAAAAGAAGGATCAAATTTAGGTAAGAAATTGTGATGGTAGCAAAATGAATGTGTAAAGTATAATTTATAATTGGGACTCTTCATAAGTATTATAATTTTTTAAAATTGAGTATAAAATATATAATATTTATTAAATATAATGTTGTATATGTAATTATCTCTTTTCTTATATAGTTTAAACCTATAATATGTTGTTTTGATGGTCCCAAATGTTATTTTTAGAATAAAAAGTGCCAAATAATGATATTTTGAGACTGTAAACTGCATTCTTCTCTTATTTTATAATTGTTACTTGCTAAATTTTAAAGCATTAGTAAAACATTAAAGAGAAAAATAAGGTGCTTTTACTCTTTTGGAATGAATCCGAAGTATTTAAACATAAGTTTTGACTTAAATTTCTTTTGTTCAAGAAATCTTATATACTAACAAATGAAGATTATTTAAATTGCTTAAGTTCAATTTAAGTTTTTAACTTTGGAAAGTGAAAAAAAAAATTAATATAAGAGGAAATTGAGATTTATTCAAGAAAGATTTCTTTATTCTAACCTATATTAATTATAATAAGATGTTATTGTGTATATTGTGCATTTATCTATCTTTATTATCAAAACCAATATTTCCTAAAAAACACTTTTTCTAACATATACAAAATTTAAAATAAATTGCTTTCTAACAAGAAATGATTAAATTTGCATTTTCAAAAGTTTAAACTTAAATAAGTTACTGTAAAAAAAATACTTACATATAATACACTGTAATTTAATAAAATTATATATTTCACATTATTTTTGAAAAATAAATTACTGATGTATTTGTAGATATTATTCTATTATATATAGTTAATAAGTTCATAATGAAAGTTTTTGTTTCACTAGGGTGAGTTTTAAGTGGATCATATATATAATTAATTTACGAAAATTAAAATTTTAGGATTTAGAGTTTATGTTCTAGTGTTTAGTTTTTAGTTTTAAAGTAGTTTATAGTATAAGATTTAATGTATTTTTTTTTTTAAATTTTTTGCCCCAAACATCATAATTCTTTTCACCCAAATGTTTATGTTGGCTATTGTTACAATAGAAATGTAAAATCCATAAGCAGAGTGTGAAATGCGTAATATTTACTAAAAGATGGTGAAATACGTAATTTATGATGAATTCAATGTTCTGTACGTAAATCCCCCAAAGTGTGGATTTGAACTTGAGACTCCCTGATTGCAGGCAAGCTCTTTCTCAACTGTGTTAAAAGAATTTAGAGCTTCGTTTATAATTTTAGGGATCAGAATTTAGAATATAATGAGATTTTATTAAAAAAAGGTATAAAATCTGTAATTTTTGACAAATAGAGTGCAGTATATGAAATTTACTCAAGAAATAATGTAAAAGAAAGTTTTTTTTTTTATAACCTATGTAAAAGAATGTTTACTATAGGACATTTTTGCTGCTTTGATTTTTTTTGGCAATCTACTATTTTATGAAAGAAATATAGCTATTTAAATTACAGATTAATCTATTATTAATTAATCTATTATTTTTTTTATTGGCTTTTGAAGTAGAAATAGAAATAAATTTTATTTCTAATTAATACTGTTCATCCCCAATCTTTCGCAAGCAAAACTGGTGTTTCAGCTGCAGCTTGATATCATGTAAAGTTGAAGCCTTGGGTCACTTTACTCCATTGCTCACATCCCATGTGAACTCTTCTTAGTTTGCACTCCCCATTGCTAGATTTGCATATTAGAAAAATAAAATCTCATTTCTCGTTTCTTCTATATATATTTGTTTGCATTCATGATTAATCCCAGTGCGAAAGATTAATTTACTTCTTTGGATTCCACACTCTCTCCACCGTCATTTTAATTTCTTGGCCTTAAATTTTTTTCTTTCATCACCAACATTGCTAGTGGGAGAATTAGAAATTCGTTGCTGACTGGCTGGTGAGATCAGTTCTTACTAATTATAACCAATTTGTTCGCTGCTCACAATCAATTCTCAATTTGATTTGCTCTTGCTTTGTGTTGCACTATTCAGAAACGAAGGGCTTTGATTTCTATAAGCAGAAACGCAGCAGCAGTTCAAATTCAAATTGGCACAATGGGTTTGGTTCGCAGTCCCAGCGTGAGAAGTGGGGACTACTTGGAAGGCATAATATCTGATTATGTTAATGGAAAAGGAGCGAGGATGAGGGCCTCCAGAGGCTCTGCTTCACGCCTTGTTGCTGCATTGACCTGCCTTCAGCTTGCTTTCGCAATATATGCCACCTTCCTTCTCTATTACATGAGCCCTGCCGTCGACTTGCGGACTAAACCGGACTTCTCATGGGCCACCCGAATCGCTCAGCGCTGGAAAATTTTCATGGCTCAGCCTCGGATGCTCTCTGCCCACCATGGGAATCCTATGAACCAATCGCCAGCAGAGGTATGTGAGCACGAGCAGATAGATTTTGAGCAGAAGAAATCAAACGATGAAGTGATGACAAGGCTCAAGCGGGAGCTCTACGATGAAGTGGTCAAGTTCCAGAAGAAAAATTTGGGCACTGAAACACTTGCTGAGCTCATGAGGATGAAGTCCCGATGGAACGCAAAGGGTCCCAACATCCCCAAGATCACTGTGATCTTGAACCATTTCAAGAGGAAGACTCTCTGTGCTCAGCTGAACTCACTGCTGAATCAGTCGCTTCCTTTCCACCGCGTTTGGGTGCTTTCCTTTGGCAGCCCGAACGAACTCCTACTGAGGAGAACCGTGGAGAGCTACAACAATTCAAGGATCAGCTTCATCAGCTCCAGCTATGACTTCAAGTACTACGGAAGGTTTCAGATAGCTCTGCAGACAGAATCAGATTTTGTTTACATTCTTGACGACGACATGATTCCTGGCAAGAAAATGATGCAGATTTTGGCGCATGTTGCGGGGACCGAAAAGTATAAGAATTCTGTGTTAGGTAGCATAGGAAGGATTTTGCCATTTCGACAGAAGGATTTCACTTTTCCGAGCTACAGAAAGTTTCGATCCAAAGAGGCAGGCCTTTATTTGCCCGATCCAGCCTATGATATCTCAGTTGGCAGCATTGTGCAGGTTGATTTTTTGTCAAGCTCATGGTTTCTGTCCTCTGATCTCGTCAAAACTCTGTTCACTGAGACTCCTGCCACCTTCACCACTGGTGAAGATCTACACCTCAGGTATTAACATCATTAAAAACTACTATTTTTTTAATACTAGTTGAGAAAGTTATCTTGAAGAGCTCAAATTAAGCTCAAATATACAATTAATGAATACTTATTAACCTAAAAATCTAGATAAATGGGTAAAAATCTTTAATTATATATATTAACACCATAATTTATATTGAATATCTAATGTGAGATAATTCTCAATGTATATTTTATCATCTCAAGGGCCCACTCAACTATCTGGAGGAACGGTAAAAGTAAGAGCCAGTTCTGATATCAATTGTAATAACAAAATCTCCTATTAGATTTTAATATGAAAAAGAGAATTTTCTCGAGATTTAATCTATAAGAAAAAAGCTAAACACACCATGCAATAATAATAAGAAGCAAGAAAAAAAAAAGCAATATAATATCAAGATTTACATGGTTTGACTATAAATAGGCTACTTTTATGGGGAGAGGAAAAACTAAATATCTATTATCAAAATCAAGTATAAATAAAGACAAACAAATAAGAATAAAAGCTTTTAACAATCTAAAAAGAAAAATAAAATAGATCTCACAAAAGAAAAAAATTCTAATCAAGTAGCAGTTAAAGGGATGAAATGCCAAACGAAGATCTCCAAAATCAAATTCACATTATTTGTCTTCGTTTATCTCTTTTTCTTCTTTCTCTAATTTTTTCTCAATTTTCTTCTGATCACGACAAACCCTTTTATTTTTTGGGTTTATTTTATTTTATAAAATATATATTAAATTAAATGTTTTGATTCAATATATATTAGAAATATAAGTGGCAATCAATCCAATAAATTTTCTATCTTTTTCTTTATAATATCTTCAATCTTAAATTTAAATTAAATTTACAAAATAATATTAAAATATTTGATAAAGACCAAACATATTTGCCTTTTAGGTGGTTTAGGAGATCATTGTTTGACATGTTAGGCTTGTAATTTGCAGCTATCAGCTGCAAAAATACAGAAATGCAGGCTCATATGTGCTGCCAGTTGATCCAAATGACAAGGAGACATGGGGAGATAGTGAGCACAGGCTTGCATATGTCTCTGAGACCACAGTAATCTTTAAAGACATTGTTCAGGTTCGCGATGATCAGTGGTGGAGGGCACTCTCTACTGGCTACATTACTCAATGGGCAAAAATGAACCCTCAGAAAATAGATGCTCTTTTCTATGCTCATTCTCTTGGGGAGGTGAGAGCTTTAGCTCCACTCCTTGAAAAATTTCGGTCGACCGTTGGAAGAAAGGCTTATATTGCTGTTTCCGGAGGCAAATATTGTCCTTGTGAGGAAGCAGCAGGCATTCTTAAGTGGCCAAGGTCTGTTTGCAAGGAGAGGAGGTTTAAGATCTTTGATTTGGAAGTTGGATCCATTCTGGGGGTATCCAATTCAGAAGTTGCAGTTATACAGGCAGTTTACTCTGGCATGAAAGGCCTAGTTAAGATGCACAATCCTAGCCTTCTGGTAGCAGTGGCAGATATTGATCTGAATGTCAGGAATGCTCTAAAAATGGCTGCTGAAAGTAGTGATCTGAGCAATTCGACACTTGTGCTTTTGCCGAGGACTTCCATAAACAAGGTTCTTTGGATGCCTGATTTAAGGCCAACTGCATTACCAAGTAAGCAATCCTGCCCCTTAGCCTTCGCCTGCGTCAGTTTTTCTTTGTGAAAATACCACCTTTCTATCGTTTCTCTTCAAATTTCAACATTATTTTCCCTTTTGTAATTTAACGTCATTGGTTATAAATCATTTGTGCTAAATGCTAGCCCACAAAGTAAAAGCACACAAAGAAAATATATGTCATAGAGATGAGAGTGCTAAGGTAGATGAGTGGGTATACACGAAAAAATAGAATAAGAAATGAGTATAATTGTGAAAAAAGTTAATATAGCCTAAGTTGAGGATCAGTTCAGGGTAAGTTGGCTCACATAGTTTGCACGTATGGAGGCTCCAATAAGAGAAGTTGGATTATTTGATTTTGTTCGTATTAAAAAGAGGCAGCGGAAGATCAAATAAGATATGTCAAGAAACTATTAGAAAGGATCTCGCATCCTTGAAGATAAATAAAAATTTATTATTTGATATAATGTAATAAAAATAAAGTATTCATGTAGCTGACTCTACCTAATAGGATAAAGACTTTATTATTATTGTTGTTGTTTATGAATTATTTAAAGTATTTCTACATTAGAATTTTTTTTTGAGAACATACTAAATGAATCTACTTCAACGGAAGCAATGAAGCAATCAGTAGTCAAACTCACTCACATTTGATGGGACTTTTTATTGGCCTACGAACGAAAATTCCACTTTACATGTTCTTGGCCTTCTTTTCTTCAAAATACTGTAATAGAAAAAAGCTATTTTTGTAAATTTTATCAGATTCCTTTGCTAGCTTCGACTTATACAATTGATCCTGCATTAAATATTCTGATAGGTGCATGGAGCCTGATCTTCCACATCAAGTATGCTAGGGTTTGGATCTTCTTAATATAGGGAAATTGACCAACAAAATTTTTATTGCAGACTGGAACAAGATGAGGATCTCTGTGAATATCATCACCCAGAACCGTGCAACCTCTCTCCAGAGACTCCTGCGTTCCCTCCAGAACGCGTTCTATCTTGGTGATGAAGTCCTTCTCAGCTTCAGCATGGACAGCAAGGTTGATGAAGAGACTCTCAAAGTTGTTGGATCCTTCCAATGGGCTCATGGCCCCAAACAAGTTAGAAGAAGAGTCATCCAGGGCGGCCTCATCCGAGCTGTGAGTGAGAGCTGGTATCCAGCCTCTGATGATGACTTCGGCCTTCTTCTGGAAGATGACATTGAGGTCTCTCCCTACTACTATTTGTGGATCAAATATGCGCTCCTTGCATACCATTATGACCCGCACGTCTCCCTCCCCGAGCTGTCATCGCTCTCTCTGTACACTCCTCGGCTAATTGAGGTGGTGAAAGAAAGGCCCAAATGGAACGCCACTGATTTTTTCAAGAACATCCATCGTAACACACCATATCTCCATCAGCTGCCATGCAGCTGGGGAGCAGTTTTCTTCCCCAAGCAATGGAGGGAATTCTATGCTTACATGGGTTCAAGGTTCACTGAAGATGCAAAGCTAAATCCAGTTCAAATACCCAGGTCAAGGACCAATGGTTGGCAAGCTTCATGGAAGAAGTTTCTGATTGACATGATGTACTTGAGGGGCTATGTCAGCCTTTATCCAAATTTCCCCAATCAGATGAGCTTCTCCACAAATCACATGGAGCCTGGAGCTCACATCAGCGCCAGGGACAATGCTGTTATGCACAAAAGGGAGGACTTTGAGGTGCCACTTGTGCTGGATGACTTCACCAAATTCCTGCCATCAGGTAAGATGCCTCCGGCCTCGCGGCTGCCGGTGATCAATCTGTTCAATCAGGCGATGTCGTTGAAGGGATTGAAGATGGCAGGGGCGAAGCTTGGGCAGGATGTCATTAGCTGCCCGGAGACTCAGGTGGTTGTGGTTGATCAGAGCACGGGTTTGCCTAAAAATTGCTCAAAATTCTGAACCATGAACTGCAGTGTTTACTTTGTGATTCATTCTAAATTTTGTACCTCATCTCATTTCTCATTTTGATGATGCCAGAAGTGGCAGCATTCATTCTATGTAACTTACGTTTTCAAATGATTTATGTACAAATGTAAGCGGGATTGAGGACTTATGCAAGTTCTAATGCGGGACAGATTTAAAATAACCAGATGAGCACAAAATTCTTTACTTGTTTTTTCAGCTTGGGTCCTGAGAGAGTTGACTCCGCAGCAGTAATTTCGGATCTAACTAGGTTTCTTTTTCTGCTCATGATGAAGCCTACTCTATATAGATTGCCAGAAAACGTTCAGCTCCCTTCCTGTGATAACCCATGGCTTAAGATAACGGGGAGTCATCATCATGTGATGGTGTAAGGCCCTTGGTCCAGTTAAAATTAAGGTGAATTCTTGGGTTTTATATATGTCTCTGTGCGTGTGCTTGCTCTTGTGTGACCATGAGTTTAAAAATATTAAAGTGCTTTCTGGGGAATAAAACTTGAGGCTATAACCAAAACGAATAATACTTCGACATTTGTGGATGAGTCATGACAATTTGGCATAAAAGCCGACCTCCCTCGATGTGAAGTGGTTCGAGGAGGAACAAAAGGAAGCAGCTGGGCCGATGATGACCTGTGACTGAAGAAGTTGTGTGTGTATAAGACCATGACTTTAAAAATGTTAAGGTACACTTGGGGGACACAATGTGAAGCTACAGCCAAAGAGGACAATACTTTGATATTTGTGGATAAGTTATAACAATTTGATATAAGAGCCAACCTCCCGCAATGTGAAGTGGTTCGAAGGGGAACTAAGAGGAAGCAGATGGGTTGGTGATGACCTATTGCCAAAGAGGGATAGGAATAATCATTGGGTGATGCTACAAAGAATTGGAATTACTAATATAAGGAACAACTTACAGCTAGCTTTTAAATTTAGTGAGAGAGCACAAAGATGAATTATCTTATTTTAGAAAGTAGAGGGGAATTCTTTAATTATAAATGTGAGATTATAATTTTAAAATGTCAGGGTGTTTTTTTTAGAGACAAAGCTACCATGGGGCGACTATTGACTCATGATTGAAGAAAGCAAGAAGTAATTGCCAGGTGATATCTCAAGTAAAAGAAATTATAAGTATAAAAGATAGCTCCTAGTATGTATTTTTTATTTATAAGATAAGCACATAAATGAATTGTTTTATATTAAAAATTATAGAGAAGTTCTTGGGTTTTATATATATATATATATATATATAAGATTGTAATCTATTAACTGCCTTGATATTGTGAGGACTCATGCATTGCCTTCACTTTTGACTATATAGAGAAATCCATGAGGACACATGCATTCATACAGACTTAAATATGACCTTAGTTTTTACATGTTATAACACATAAACAAATTTTAAAATTTAACTTTTTTATAACTATAAGTAATTATTTAGTATTCGCACATTACAATATACATAGACTTCGCGATGTCTTACCCTTAGAATGATCATGTAAAAACATGATGCGAGACTTCTTGTATTTACAAGGCATTTTTATTATGCTATGGATCCTGCAAGACTTAATGTGAGATTTTTTTAAAAGATGTATAATTTATTATGTAAATAATTTAAGAAAAAATAGTTTAATTATGCAAATATGAGAACAATAAAAAGAATGAAAGTTATCTAAAATTTTACCATACATTAACTTTGCTATAATTTCACTGACGCTGCATAATGTTTTAAATTACAAAAAATGATATGAAATTTGTTTTTAAACTACATATAATTAAAAAGTGTTAAAAATTTTCACTCTCCTAATAGAATAGCATATATTAAGCACATTTGTGTAGTGTTCAAAGTCCTTTGGAAACTATCTCTTAGTTACTAAAAAATATGATTGCTAAAAATCAGAACTAAAATCGTACTAGTTTAAAAAGGTCCTGCTTGGCATAAGGACCAAAATCAGGATCAAAATCGTATCAATTTAAAAAACAATAATAATAATAATAAATAAATTTTTTTAATCATTCTACACAAATTTTAATATAAAAAAATATTATTTTACTTTACATACTCAATAATTTTTAATAAAAATATTAAATTTATTTGACATCCTAGATCAAAATACTTAATTTGAATATTTTGGTCTAAAATATAAAATAAAGTTAATATTTTTATTGAAAATTATTGAGTATATGAAGTAAAATAATATTTTTTATATTAGAGTTTGTATAGAATGATTTAAAAAGTTATTTATTATTATTATTATTATTATTTAAATTAGTATTATTTTGATCTTAATTTTGATCCTCACACCAAATAGAGCCCAAACTTTTGTTCTAAGTTGAGAAGGGGAGATTAAAAGCATTTTTTTTTAGATAGCATGGAAGATCGAGATCTACCCTAAGAAGGCTAACATCATCACAAAGTGGTTGAGATCAAGAATATTATCGAGATGTGATGTTTCGTTGACACAAGCCAATATGTATTATTCATGGACAAAAAGTTCTCAAAGGGTAGCACCGACAAGAATCACTATATTGAAGATGATTATAGGAGAGAGATTTTCTAGCAGCAACAAATTCAATTGAAATTTCATAATAATTTTGCTCACATATTATATATAAAAAGAATACAATAAGCCTTAGGTTTAGTATGAACATTACGGGTCTGTTTATTTGTAAGGTAAAATTTAACAAGGTTAAAATTAAACTTGGATAGAGATATTTTTTTATTGAAAGTAGTGAATGATGTGAAGTAAAGTTAGTTATTATGTTGGGGTGTGTGAGGGATATGATATAAAGTTAATTATTATGTTGGGATATGTGAGGGATGTGATATAAGTTAGTTATTATTTTAATAATATGTGTAAGATGTGAAATAAAGTTAATTTTTTAATATTAAATTTTATATATGATGTGTTATGCCTGGTTAAAATTAAACCAGGTTAATTTTAAACGGGCAAACAAACGAGGCCTAAATGAGTTGAATAGAATATATCCATATGAGAATTAGTGACCCGAATTCTACCCTACCACCATAGATTCCTAAAATAATTTTATTTTTGCTGTATCACAACCTCTTCAGATCAGACCAAAATAGAGTTAGAGTCACCGTACTTTAACAAACTATATATGCATGTATATGTTTGGCTTCAACTTCTCTTATATCTGAACTGAAGCGAAACAAATCATGTGGAAAACGAACATCAATAACTAAAAAATATTGCGGATACATGTAAAAAAAAAGGGAATTGCTTAGCTTTTATTCTCTGCATATATAAACAAGGACTTCATCCTCCAATCTAGCTTGCACTAAAAGAATAACCAACATGAATTATAAAATTTTCCTCTTAGCTTGCCTCTAGAACCATTCTTCCTTTAGGGTTTGCTTCTTTTTCATTAGTGGGGTGGCATGTAATTATCTACCAGCATATGTATAACAATTTTGATTTGCTCTTTAAACCTAATTGTGATGAGACCTAGGGCCCATTCGCAATTTAAACATTCATTGATCTAATGTATTGTAATATAAAGCACGCTCATGATGAATATAATGTCAGAATATTTAGAGTTTTGTAAAAAAAAAAGGAGTCAAAAAAAGAAAAATTATTAGTTTAGGTAGCGAATCAGTGAAGGTACATTTTTCTGGAACCACTAGTAGTTCAATGTATTCGATATGAGTGATCTAACAAAAGCGAAAAAAGAAACAAATAAGAGAAATATTGTTAACCATTAGTTCTATAATTGTTTACTTTGCACGTGTAAACTTTTGTTTATATACAAACTTTGTTGTTATTTCGTATAAGATTTTTTTTGTTTAAAATAGACATTTTTGTTTGATATAGATATTTCTTCGTTGTAAGTAATATGAAAAAATGCATATACAAAATAAAAAAATATTTATACATAACAAAATATACGTACAAAGCAATAAAAATGTACAAGAAATAAAAAAAAATTGTTAATAATATCCTCATTATACCAATTTAGTAGTATTTTTTACGTGTTATATAAATAAGATGTCACGGTTTTAAAATTAATAAAATGAACAAAAAAAAATGACAAATTTACTTTACTACACACATAATTAAGTATTACCATGACACGATTGAATGGTCCAACGAACCATTGAACAATTCGATCTTCTCTATTAAAGGCCCCGTTTATCTCCAAGTTCAAAATTAACCTAGTTTAATTTTAACCTAACATATCACATCACACATAAAATTTAATATTAAAAATTAACTTTATTTCACATCCTACACATATTACTAAAATAATAACTAACTTATCTCACATCCCTCACATATCCCAACATAATAACTAACTTTATTTCACATCATTCACAACTTTCAATAAAAAAATATCTTCATCTAAGTTTAATTTTAACCTTACAAACAAACAAACCTTAGTGTTATGTTAATGGTAGTCACGTCAAATCGTAGGTGATTTTGTTCTACCAATGCGTTAATTTCTCCTTTAGGTTATTTGCTTTGAAATTTGATCAATAATTTAATTTAGTATTATTGCTAATAAACTTTCTAATTTTTTTATTATGAAAATAATATTAGATTAAAAAAAAAGTATTCGCTCTACTTACAGCCTTGCTTTGAATCGTTATTAGCGTTGTAGCAAATGTGTAGTCGTGCACTGGCTTAGACATTGCTTATGCTACAGTTTAACTAGCAAATTGACTATTAATCTTAGGTGGAGCCCACTACTTACACGACATTCCTCCATTATTTGGCCATCGATTGGCCGAATCGAATAATTTTTAATCCCTAGCATTTACGTGTTTTAGTGATATTTATGTAATGAACGACGGAAACTCCGACAAAATTACCAACCAGTGCCTGTGAGGTGAAACTCATTATTGTCTGGACCTAACTATTTATAAAGATTTGCTTTAAGCCGGTCAGTAGCCAGTAGTTCTCTGCTCTTCTGTTGCTTCTCCTCGCCGTTATCCTCCGCCACCAACCGTTGACGGAATTTTAACGTTGCATCAACGCCGTCAATGTATTTTTTCCACATCCCTAAATCGAACATAAGAGAGGGCAATCCCTTCTCCTGCAAGAGCTCACTTCTCTCTCCCCCCTCCCCCTATCTCCCCTGCTCTCTCTTTCTCTCTCGGGGTTTCCGTTCGATTGGTGTTATTGATCGAGAGCTGGAACGCGTGATTGGGATCTTTGAGGTGAGCTTCCCTACAGTTTGCTCCTATTCCTACTTTGCTTTCTTTTTCACACATCTGTGAAGGAATACTTGCTTGTCCACGGGTGCGTTCTCTTATCATCTTCTTCAGTAAGAACACTTGTTTACCTAATTTTCTTCCCGTTCTATGAGAGACTGGTATTATATAAAACGGTAGAGTGTCAACAAATTAAGTTGCTGAATGAAAATTGTTCCAGAACCACATTGTTTTTTTTTATATCAAAGTTCCTTGATTTGATCATCTATGAATTGCTCCTCTGCTTATGCAATGGTGCAGTCGAGTTGGGTGAAATTTTCTCATTCCAGTCATACCTATAGCCATATATACATAATATTGAAAGCCTGATATGGATTTCTAATTATGTACTAGTCAAAAGTGCCTATTTTTTCAAGTATGTTCTGATCATTCAAGTTTCTACTGGAATTTTGTATTATTTCTGAAGAGTTTTGTTTTTGGTAGCTTAAAAAACCTGTATTGATCAGCTTCCTTCATTGGGTCTAAAATCGAAATATTCCATTAGTGTGATTCCCACTCCATCTACTGGCTAGTGGCTACCCACCCATGTTGTTGGTGGCTGGGGCAGAAGTGAAGGTCACACAGGCTCCGGACTTACTTTAAAATGTCAAGTAAATCTAATTGTTTCTTTTTTGGTGAGCAGAAAGTAAACCAATTGTTAATAACCATGGTTTGTAGCATGATTATTGCTTTTTTAAGTGTTCAATAAGTTTATCCTAATTTGTGAATGTTATAATTTTGTCAAATGAAGGAGAAAACAGAGACGAAGAAAGATGGTGGAGGGATCATTCCAAATTGGCGTCATTGGGTCATTGGCCCTCTCAGTGGCGTCCTCCGTCGCCATTGTAATCTGCAACAAGGCACTCATGAGCTCCCTCGGCTTCCCTTTTGGTTAGTCTCTATAACTCATCTTTTTGATCAATTGGCTCTTAGTTTCTTGCTTATTTGGAGCACGTGTTTGAATGGAGCTTATGAAATATCAAAGTTGAGGTTACATCTGTTAGGGTCATTCCATTGGCAGCCGAGCAAACCGAATTTTATCCAAGATTGTTTGTATAATTCGGAGTAAAGACTAGTGTAAGTTGGTAAAATTTATGATGTGTAATTTATGGTATGAGAAGCATTTAGGTACAAGTCACATATAAATTTTTATCTACTAATGAGTTATTAATGATGTGATGTGTGGAATTTGCATTGTATTAATTTGACATTTGTGTTTAGATATATATATGCATTGTAATTAACCTATATAAAACAATATTAAGAACTTTAGCAGCGCATTTGATTGCAATTGTCTGAACCAAAACATGTTTAATTGTTTTTTATTTGTTTAACTAACACATTTTGAGATGCTTCGTGAAAGTCATTTGAGTATGTTTTGTAACATCAACTAATTTTTCGAATAATATCTATTTGGGTAAAAATGTCTAATGTTAAAGAATTGTATTGTTTGAGTTACATGTTATTAGTAATCGAATATTGCTCAAAAATGTTTTGAGTACCATTAGCTAATATTAGAACTAGTATCTGTTTCATGACGTTACTTAATAGTACTCGAATACTTTGAAAAGTATTCAAGCATGAATACGTAATATTGCTGGATTATACCTATTCAATAGTGTTAAGAGTACCTATCTGTTGGATAACATTACTTAATAAGACTCGGACATTCTCAGGAGTATTCATTTATATCTGATGTTGAAGAACATTTCTGATAAAGTACTAGCTGATAGTACTCGAACACAGTTTTGAAGTAGTCGATTACTATTAAATAATGCTATAGAATAGAATATGTTTGATAATTGTACGTCATAATACTCGAACATTCTGAAAAGTGAAAGTATTCAAGCACTAAAATCATATTTTAAAGAATTTTGCTGATTGAGTACTGGGTAATTGTACTCGAATATATGCTGTTCAAGTCTATTAACTAATGCTATAGAATGGTATATGCTTGATAATATTACTTAATAATAATTTTCAAACTTTGAAAAATATTCTAGTATTGTTACATAATATTGTGGAATAGTTCTGGAATTCTGTTTCACAGTATTCAGTTCATAAATGTAATTAATAAAGTAATGCATATCTGATGAAAGCACCGTTAATGACCTTGCCATACAGTGTTCGTTAGTTCATGATACATATAGTGATACGATTTGGGTTGTGCATATAAACCTTTGTGCATGACCGTACCTAAGAGTGCCTCTTGTGGTATAGCAACAACCCTGACGAGCTGGCATCTGATGGTGACATTCTGCACCCTCCACGTGGCACAACGGCTGCATTTCTTTGAGGCCAAGGCCATCGATAGTCGCACCATCGTCCTCTTTGGCCTCCTGAATGGCACCTCCATTGGCCTCCTCAACCTTAGCCTTGGCTTCAACTCTATCGGATTCTACCAGGTCTGAGCCACCCTCCACCCATCACATGGTCATCATCTTCTTTCTTTGGATCAGCATCATCCACATTTATCTGTTTGAAATTCTTATATAAAACTGTTTGTATGCAACCTGCTCTGTTGAAGATGACAAAGCTGGCAATCATACCGTTCACCGTGATGCTAGAGACCATTTTCCTCAAGAAGAAGTTTAGGTAAGATGAAGTCTACAATGTTCCTTTCTTCCCTAGAACACATGATACATAAAGAATTTTAGATGTGATGAATTGATCAGAATTATCATTTTAAGTGGATTTTTCGTAAGCACTGATTATATTAACTTGGCTGCAGCCAAAGCATAAAGCTCTCCCTTGTCATCCTCCTCCTCGGGGTCGGCATTGCTTCTATTACTGATCTCAAGCTAAACCTTCTCGGCTCCATCCTCTCCTTCCTTGCAATTGCAACAACTTGTGTTGGCCAAATCGTATCCTTAACATATATATGTTATTACAGTTCTCAAGCCAAATCATATCATAAATGTTATTTTCATCTCTTTTGTCCTCTGTACATTCATTGTGATTAGATTAATGGTTTTTTTGGTAAAATGCAATTTATTATTGTTATCTAAATATCATTATTATTTAGATGTCTATGTTATCTATAACTTATTGTTTGTTTGATTTTTTGTCATTATATAAAAGGTGACATACTATCAATTTATTTTTGTTATTCCAAGCTTTACTAACTCATCTCAAACAACCTCTCCTTCCCACCTCCCCTTTAAAGGATCAATCTCATATCGTCTCTTTAATTACCATTAAAGTGTCATCTCTTGAGTCACATCTAGATGTAATTTTGTGATAATTTTATTAAAAATTTTAGTGTAATCTAAACAAAAAAATAAACAGTTAATTTCTCTAAATAATATAATATCACTATATAACATTGATTTCAATGCCACCTGACAAAAATTCGATAGATGCCTATAAATGTTGCCTTGATCGTGAGGACATTGTGAATGAAAGATGACAAACACAATACAAAAGAGACTCAAGGTGTCATCTACCCAATTGCTGTACCAGTCCTCGCCCTACCAAGCAGCCATTCTGTTTGCCACTGGCCCATTTGTGGACAGGTGCCTCACTAAGCGCAACGTTTTTGCCTATGACTACTCTCCTGTTGTCCTGGTACAAATATGATATGTTTTTAAGTAAATCATATTATTCATATTGTCTTGTAGCTTGATACTCAGTTAAGCTTCTATGTATGCAGTTAAATATTGTGGCTGTTTGATGTGTAGGGATTCATCGTTTTGTCTTGTTTGATAGCGGTGTCAGTGAACTTCAGCACATTCCTGGTTATCGGGACGACGTCTCCTGTAACGTACCAAGTGTTGGGCCACCTGAAGACATGTCTTGTGCTCTCATTTGGCTACACACTCCTCCACGACCCTTTCACCGCTAGGAACATTATTGGTATTCTCGTGGCCATCTTCGGCATGGCTCTTTATTCTTACTTCTTTGTCCGTGAGAGCAAGAAGCTCAAATTGGCTGCCGACTCCCTTCCTATCTCGACACAGGTACATTGAGCTCTATTTAGTTGTAGATCTCTCTAGAAGCGTATATGTTAAATAGACTGAGAGCGAATATGCTGATGGTAAAGTCTAATTTTATGCAAACAGATCAGGGACGAGGAATCTCCTCTTTTGGGATCTAAGGTTGGGGGGCATCAACTCGACCGGGAGAATGGTACTGATCAGACCAAGAAAGATGTTGCCTAGTTGATGAGATTCCCATCCATGGCTACCTCAAAGCTCTGTGTTTTGCTGCTACAAGTTATTTTGATTGCTAAGTTCATTAATCATTGTTAATGGTGGGGAGTACTGTGGAGTTGAAGAACTTGGGATGTTTACAGATGTTCCATTTCCACATTAATTTCAAGCCATTTTTTTATTGTTTGATAGCAGTATGTCTGGTTGATCCTTTACAAAATTTTTGAAAGTTAAACTTGTGATTACTCATAGCTAGCTTGCAATGTAGTCAAGTGAAACTACATTCTTTTTCTTTTTATGTCTGGTTATGCTAATCGATCGACTTGTAACGTATCATTCGAGTTTTTATGATTGTATTCTTTTAAAGTGAACAACTTAAACTCAAAATTTAAGTTGAGGTAGTTTTATTGATTATGTTGAGTTTCTCTCATATTAGGTAGGAGAATGTGTGTTTAATTGATGATAGCACTGTCCCTTTCGAGCGTCATCGGGCCCATGGCTCAAGAAATCGACAATCAACCGACAGAGATTGAAGGCCCCGCGGTGCTCTTCGCAATTGAAATTGGGCCCCACCTGACCTTTCCTTCCTTCTTCTTTTGTTTATACCGCACGTCACACGGCAGTAATAGACGACTTGGATCGGACCACGTGGCTACACGATCGGCGGTCGGGTCACAATGGCCGACTTGTGCGGCTGCCATCGTCTTCTCCAAGTTGTCTCGTAGCTGTCACCGCACGAGCGTGCGCTGGCCCGCTGGAACCGTTTAGCTCTTAACAGGCTTATCTTGTTTTTTTTTTTTAGAAAATGCTTATCTTGTTTTTTAATATAATTATTTATTCAATATGTGCTAGTCATCCTCGGGGCGCAGGATAGCACGATGAGGGAAGAACAGCGCAACTTGAGCGTCACGCAAAGTTGGCCTGTCAACTGTTCGAATTTTTTTTTTTAATAAAAAAATTCTAAATTGAATTGAATCAATCACAATTCAAATTCAACTTTCATCTCATCGTGATCAAAATTGAATTAGATCAGAATCAGTACAGCTCGGATTTATAATCTACAATAAATCAAGTTTTCGAATCAAAAACTCATAACATTTTATTATTTATTCAAATATTTATAATCAAACGAAAATGATACAAACGAACTTCGCTACAAGTTTTTCTTTAATTCTTCTTTAATTACTTATTAAATATTTTATTCTTATATTTTATAAATAATAGGTATTAATGTCATGCATATATTTACAAATATATTAACATATCTTTTATTTTTTATGTTTTTAATAATAAACTTTTAAATAATCATAATTATCAAAAAAAAAAATTAGGGTAATTTAAATATCCCGCAATATGTGCTTCAGGAAGTATTTTTTTCTTAAGTTCTTAGGAGTCGGGAATATATAATCGAATTTGGGATCAGAGGATACTACCAGATTCTAGCATGAATTCAAGTTTACTTCTTTCTATGACAAACTTTGGGTTCTCTTGTTATGCTTGTTTGATCTTTTCATATAAATTTGATCTTCTTATTTTTATGTACCTTGGTCTCTAATTGTAATTGCTCTATTTCTTTTGTAAGTGCTTCTTGATTAATGAGAAAATTATTAGCTAATTTTTAGCTGAGCACATCAGCGATTACATTGGCCTTTCCTGAATGGTATTGAATTTGTACATCATAATCCTTTAGCAATTCTTACTATCTCTGTTGTCTTAGATTTAGTGCTTTTTGCATAAAAACATACTTTAAATTTTTGTGATCTGTGAAGATTTAACACTTTATTCTATATAGATAATAATTTTAGATTTTAAGAGCAAAGATAACTGCAGTTAGTTTCAAATCATGTGTAAGATAAGCGTTGACGATAACTTTACCACCTTACATTAATATGCACACCTCAATCCTTTTCAAGAAACATTACTATAAATGACAAAATTTTCAAATGTGAAAGGAAAAATTTTTGAAAAAAAAGCATTTAAAAAAATTAAAAATTAAATTATAAAAAAATAAGAAGTATGCATGTAAATATTCTTAATAAATTATATTAACCTGATATCAATTATTTAAAAAAATGAATTGAAAGGATTTTATGATAAATATTAAATATTTAAGTAACATTATATATATATATATATATATATATATATGAAGAGATAGATCTCCCTAAAATAATTTAAAAATAAGTGAAAAATAATAAAACTCTTGATTCTAGGTCGGTTACAAATTAAAAATTTTAAATCACCTATTTTATTATTTAGATTTAATAACTTAACGATCGGATTAATGTTGGATTGAATCATGAAAACGGATTTAGTTGGACCATCGAATCGGAGCGTCTGATCTGAAAAAATATATAATAATAATAATAATAATAATAATAATAATAATAATAATAATTTAGTTATTAAATTGGAAATGAATTTCAGCTGAAGATCAGATCAATATTCTACCTGTTTACAGGCCTAATCCAAGGCATGGCTGTCGGCGCTGCTCTGGCGAACTGTGTTGGCCTATCAATTCATCAGAATCACCACCACTACTTCCTATTAATTGCGGAGTTTATGAGCTGCCGGACGCCTCATAATAAAAGTCAATCGTTTTCCTTCTGATTGGAGACCGCACGATTTTCTTTTCTCCCAGCGAACTCCAAAAAGCAAATCTATTCATTAAAAAATAATAATTATCTATATATCACATCATTTTATTTTATTTTATTTATATATTATCAATTCATTCTTAATTAATTATCCTGTCCACACTCAAAATATTATAAAATCTTACATATGCACACTTAAGTTAAAATTTAGTCAAAATCTATTTGAAAAAAAAAATTTCATTAGTAAATCATTAAAATTACATTTTTATTCTTAATAGTACATATTATTTTTCTTCCTCGATGTCACAATAAAGCGTTGATATGTCCTAAAATCAATTCACGTCGCGGATATTTCCTTCCCTTACCACAACCTAAATATCAAAATTTTAAGATTTTCACTCAAAATATATTTAAATATCCTTAAAATAATATGATGAATGGTTCAGATTTTTTGTAATTTAACTATAGTTAGGTTGTTGGAAAATTGTAATTGCTCATTATAATGAAAACAAGTGAAAGTGTGTGTATGTAAGATTTTATAATGTTTTGAGTGTGCATAGCATAATTAACTAAGAATGGATAGGTAACGCATAAATAAAGCGAAATGGTGTAGCAGATAGGTAATTATCCCTAAAAAAAATGAAAGATAAATTGCATTCGAGTCCTTAAGATTTAAAAGGTATTATAAATTAGTCTTACGTTTTTAAAAACATTAATTTGAGCTTTTTGAGGTTGCAAAAGCTCTATAATTTTTTTATTATTACGCTATAATATTATTTTTATTTATTAACTTTATGACTTTTAAAGTATAATTTTGACGTATTAATAGTTATAATTTTTAGTTTGAAATTTTTAGTTTGAAATTTTTAGTGCAAAAAAAATAAAATGAAAGAAACTAAATTTAAAATTTTTATTATTTTTTAAAAGAGAAAATAGAGAGGTATAATGGTCAGAAAAAGACTTGTAAAGGTAATGATATACTTAAAGAGGGACCAAAGTCATAGTATTTTTACAATCTCATGGATCAAAATTAAATTTTTAAATAATTAGGACTAATTTGCAATTTTTGTGATCCGGATGCATTGTACCCAAGAACAAAATAAAAGATTATGTAAACTTAGTTCTTTACATACAAAAATAAACAAACTTAATAAAATCTTAAAATCTATTAAGTGTGTTGGTTTATAAACATTAATTTTAAAAATATCAAAATTAACTTGAATGATGGCATTTTTTATTGAGAATTATGTATTATATAAAATAAGTTGAGATATATGAGTGGTGTAATATAAGTTAATTATTATTTTAGTACGTGAATTAGGATGCGAATAAAATTAAGTTTTTATTTTAAAAAATATATATGATATAAAATATTATTAAATTTTAATATTAAAATTTATGTGTGATGTGATGTATTAAATAAAAAGTTAATAAAAATTAATTTTAATTTAGTAAATAAAAATGAGTGATACATACAAATCATCTCGAGCCAAAAAAAGGCCAATCGAAGATGGATCCATTGAAGCCTCCTGAATCAATTCAACATATTAAAATTCTGATTGACAATAAATAGAAAAAGCTTTTAATGATGTTAAATGTAAAAAAAATATTTTAATATTATTATTTATATTAAATGTGAAATAAGTTTAATTTTTTATCATGAGATGTGAAATAATATTGATTTTCAATTTAAAATTTGTATAAGATGTTAAACAATTAATTTTTAAAATTAAAATTTGTATAAGATGTAAAACAAATATAAAAAATTAATATGAGTGATTAATGATAATTTTGGGATGTTTTTGGGCCCGAAATTGACAAGTAAATTTATATTGTGAAGAATGCTAGCGTCATACTTTATATCCTAAATATAACTATCCTAGAAACAATATTACACTAATGCGTAAAAGATTGACTAAAATTGAAGGTTAGATAATTTATGCAATTATCATCTTAAATTAAATACGTGAATTCTAGAAGTTCTCGTTATTATATATAATTTTATCTTACGCAAATAATGTAACTACTAGAACACTATCATGCGTTTTCTTAAACCATCAAGGTTGTTAGGCAACTGAAATAACCAGTATTATTTATCGCAAGAGGGACAATGCAATTGTACGAATCGTGAGCATGACTAGTTTATCATATTTGTTTGCTTACGTGGTATGATCGATAACTATTTCTTGAACAAGTTGAGGAGTAATTATTATAGTTTTACTAATGCGATAATCATTTATACTACGTACTTGAGCTAATTGTAAAATAGGATTATGCTTCAACATATGAAAGGTACTCTTCAGCATAGTAACTGTTAACACGTGGCTCCAACGCCGCATCATAGCCATACACGTGGCTCCCAGGTGGCACTAACTTCTTATTTGAATGCTATTTTTCTCGCAGGTCCCAAACCTCGGCCACGAGGGCTAGGTCGAACCTCGTCCACGATGACTCAGAATCATCCCCTAGCAACATTGATGAAGATGTTCCTTGGCTGCGCCTGTCGCAGTCAACATGGTCCGACCGCATCATTTCAAATACAAAATACTTTTCCCAGTCACGCAAATCAAAGACCCCCCTGCTCAAGTTATCACGAATCCCTAAAAGAAATGCCAAGATCGAGAAGTCAAGCTCTCCTTTCACTACCTCTAGCTCTTCTAGTGGCCGACAGCAGCATGGGTTCAGCATTTGTTTACTCCTTTCTCTTCCGGAAGACTAGGACGGAGTTACACTATCCGCTGCCTATAAATACCCTTGAACAGACTTCAAGGAGGGCAGAGCGAGAGGATAGTTGAAAGAGCAAAATCCCTCTTCTCTCACCCTTGTATTAAGAGCTTGAAATAAGAAAGCTCTCTCTTTTCTATTCGCTCATTGTACTAGTCTTTTCGACCACCTCCTTTTTTTTTCTAGTGAAATCATCTCCCGCTGACAGCTCGATGGACGTAGGGGATTTTTTCTCTGAACTACCTTAAACACCTGCGTGCTATTCTGGATGCATATTATTCTCATTTAAGTCTCAGTCAACAGGCTTAACTCACTGTGTGCTGCCGTCTCTCGGGACTCTCCATTTATCTCCTTCCTGGGACCTTTTGTTTCCCACGTCAATATTTTCTAGTGCTCCAATTGAGAATCCGAGAAGATGATGGCTAGAACAAGTAAACCAACTCTGCAGCCTGCAGCATACACGCGGGTGAACCATCTGTCAGGGCGCCAGGCGATGAGGCTTCCGCTTCAACATCTCGGCGTCGTGCCGGATCTACTTCTTTCGTATTTCAGAGTTGCAGGGGATGCTAGCCAACCTCACCGACCTGGTTACTGCAGACTTACTTCTTCCTCTCTCTCTTTTGTACTCAGACTCTAACAGAAGAGCTCTGGCTCTCTCCCTCTCTTTTCAAGAATATTGTGTCGGCCTTTTCGGCCACCCACCTTCTTTCTTAGTGAAATTTGTCACTCGACCACCCGGTGGACGTAGGAGATTTCCTTCCCGAATCACCTTAATCTTTATGTGTTGCTCTAGATGCCCCGAACTCTCTTTTAAACCTTAACCATCAGGCTTAGCTCTCTGCATATCGTCGCTTCTCAGGACTCTCTCTTCTTCTTTGTGTTTCTTGGGATCCCCTACATCTCACATCAACAGGTAGATAAACTAAAAGAAACTTCAAAGCTAAAGGATTTTACCCTATTTTGAGTTATACAATTAGAATTAATGCAATCCCAGTCCCACTATCCAGTCCACAAGATTTTAGAATGCGGCTCAATTTGACTATATGTAGCATGGTTTAGTGATATGTTTGATCCAGTGCAATTTCATTTGGCTCATAATGTTGACAAATGGATGATTGAGACAATTGTTATGTAAATTATAAGTAAAAACATGTTCAATTGTTATGTAAATTATAAAATGAAACTACACCACACTTAAAGAAGTTTTTAAAATAAGAATATATGTATCATTATAATGTTTGGATTTAATGATAGTAAATCTGCATTATCATTAAAAACCAAAATATTTATAACTTAAAAAGGTTTATGATAAATGGTTGAAAATTAAATTTCTTAAATTTTTGTTATAAATTTTTTGATTTAATTCTTTTAAAGAAATGTCAATCCAGATTCTTCGTAGAGCGAAAGCGAACCATGGAGCTATTCGTTCATTTATTCTTAAAGATGAGAATTCCTCAAATGAATTAAATTTGTATTCTCAAAGGCTTAGAGAATATTAGACGATTATGGACTAGTAGTCACACCAGTTCATTGTAAGTCATTATGCGAGAATAGCTACCCAGAACAAGTGACGCGCAAAGCATTCTTTAGAGTACTCATTTAAGCTCATTACCATATTCTTCTATTATATAAAAAAGGAAATAAAGATGTGATTTGAGACTATTGAGCAGTGATGTTGCTATTAAGCACTATACTTGAACTAAAGCCAGAGGTCTAAAAAAGTATATAAAGATTCATATTAAAAGGAGAAGTCAAACGATGAGAATCTCAGCAGGCGTGATCTACTCTTTGATGATCTTAAATTGACGAAAAAAGGAAAACAACTTCTTTATTTTTACTTAGGTAGAGAATCTTAAGTAAATATTCTTATACATCTTTATTGAATCATAGAAGAGGATCACTCAAATCAAATATTTGATATTTTAGCTAACTGTTAGGCTTTTAGCAATTATATATTTTTAACATCTTACGCAAATCTTGTAAGTGATAATATTCAAGTTAGTATAAAATCTTGAAAGAACGAGTACTATCGTATGCCTTTTCGCATTTGCTCTTCTGCTCTTTAACAAGACTTTTTTTTATCGATATCGATGGTAGAATACTTATCTAACTTTGTTAATAGATTCTCACATCAACATCACGAGACATTGCTCTACGACCTGTGCAACACGCGGATGGCTGAGATCGGTTTGTCAAAGATGATTGATAGCTACAATTTTTTTTCATTATTTTATGAACTGACTGAGAAGTGTTTAATTTAGGCATTAACATTTGTTTTTGTCAAGCAACAGAATAAGTCGTTAGCTAGCAATTCTAATGGCGTCACTACAAAGTGGCAGAAAGGGTAAATAATTTGAAAGACGGGGTGGGGTTTTAAGTTTTAACTGGTGAAAGAAAAAGGGCACGGATTTCGTCGTCGAATCGGAGTCTCGGAAACAGGCCCGAGTTTCCGAGTCGTACGCCGCCTCGGCGATGAGCTAATAATAACTGCTTCGTTTTCACTTCATCCTCGCCGGGAATCCCGTCGGCCGACCAAACCCTAGTAATACGTTTCGGTCTACCGTTGGCTGCATACGCTGCGCTCTGTTACAGTGTAGTATACTCGCTACAAAGTAGCCTGGGTTGGCATGTTCTCCAACTCCAAGAAATTTTCTTTTAATGGCGGGTAATTTTTAGACCCTTTTGTTGAGATTTTGTCTGAGGATAAAGGGAGGGGGAGAAGGAAGAGGGAATTCTGAAGATCTGGTGGGTATGGCTGCCAAATCTCTCTTTCTACCATATAGGATCTGGGGGACTCTCGACTGATGGAGAGCTTCTCAAGGTAACCTACCAATCTGTGATGCTAGATTTCTACTAAAATTTCAATGGTCTGCACTCTGCAGTGGCGACAAGAAGTTCTCAATTCTCATTTCCTAGGGATGGGTTTTTATTTGATGGAGAAAAGGTGAGATCTTTCAAGTTGCTGGATTGCAAAGCTCAGATAATGGCATCCGTAATAGCAATAAACGTCTGAAAGGACGACCTTTTTGGTTCTTCTTGCTCGCAATTTCGAGATGCTTTAGGAACTGCTAGTTCGCGTTGTGGATCATTGGGAAGGTGCGAAAGGGTTTCTGCTTCTGTGTTCTTGGTTCTTGAAAGGGATTTCTGCAGTCAGGAAATGCGTGAGCCTGTAGATGAGGAAATTTGCTTGATTCTTCCCAATCGTGACGGAGGAGCTAGGGTTTACCTGTCGTAGTTGCCCTTGTTGGACATCGGAGCATCTGGGGCTCTATTTGTCACCATCAGCGGCCATCAAATCAGTATATGTAGTCTTTGCCCTACTGCTCCAGATCAATCCAGAGGCTTTTGGTCTTCTTTGTTCACTGAAAAAGAAAAAGGTGAGGAATCTGTTTATCATGGTTCTTAATTTTAATGCCTTCGTTGAAGGTCCTTTTTTGCTGCTTCTGCTAGCTTTAGTTACATTTGTCTATAAATAGCATTTTGGAGTCATTTGTTTCTGCAGAGATTTGTTGACCAAGACGAGTATTCCCCAGGAAGAGAGAAAGAGCAACGAATTTGTTTTACAAGAGGTAAATGGGAGTTCCTAAATCCTTCCTAGTACATTTTTGTTGTTTTACAAGACCTAATGTAATTTAAGTATTTACATTCTTGTTACAGTTTTTTTTTCTTTAGATCACCTAAGCGGGAGCTTGAGGATCTTTCTTGTTGTCTATGATCAAAGATTTTCTGACAGACTTAACAACAAAGCAATGAAGGAGATGGAAAATCGTCTGGACCCCCAGCTCTGGCATGCTTGTGCCGGAGGAATGGTGCAAATGCCTTCAGTGAATTCCAAAGTATACTACTTCGTTCAGGGTCATGCTGAGCATGCGCAAAGCCCCGCGGACTTCAGCAATTCTTTGAGAATTCCGGCTCAGATTCTTTGTCGTGTAACTAATGTGAAGTACATGGCTGATCCTGATACTGATGAGGTTTACGCCAAAATACAAATGATCCCTTTTAAGGGTGATGAGCCAGATTGCTGTGAAGAGGATGATGGGCTTGCTTTAGGTGGCCATGGGTTGGAATTACAAGAAAAACCTGCTTCTTTTGCAAAGACATTAACCCAATCTGATGCCAACAATGGTGGCGGCTTCTCAGTTCCAAGATATTGTGCGGAGACTATCTTCCCGAGGCTGGATTACTCGGCTGAACCACCTGTCCAGACTGTGCTGGCTAAGGATGTTCATGGGGTCATTTGGAAATTCAGGCACATCTACAGAGGGACACCTCGCCGGCACTTGCTTACCACTGGCTGGAGTTCGTTTGTGAATCAGAAGAAGCTTGTGGCAGGTGATTCTGTCGTGTTCTTCAGAACTGAGAGCGGTGATCTTTGTGTGGGGATTCGACGTGCAAAGAGAGGAATTGGGCCTGAGCCCCCGGCAGGTTGGAATCCTTCAACAAGAAGTTGTATGTATGGGGGATTCTCCATGTTCTTGAGGGAGGAAGAGACCAAGTTCTTTAGAAGCAATACAAATGCTGGCAGTACCATTTCTGGTTCAAATGTGAGGGGAAGGGTGAAAGTTCAAGTGGACTCTGTGATCGAAGCATCTAGGCTTGCAGCTACTGGGCAAGAATTTGAGGTTATTTACTACCCAAGGGCTAGCACGCCTGAGTTTTGTGTGAAGGCATCAGCTGTGAGAGCTGCACTGAGGATCCGTTGGTGCTCGGGCATGAGGTTTAAGATGGCTTTTGAAACAGAGGATTCCTCTAGAATTAGCTGGTTCATGGGGACAATATCTGCTGTCCACGCTGCTGATCCTTTAATGTGGCCCGGATCACCTTGGAGGCTGCTTCAGGTATGCTGCCTCCACGATAGGCATCAATGGTTTTTTTTTTCCTTCTTTTTGTTGCCTTGTGTCTCCACTGCTTTACTTGAGTCAGTTATTTATTGTATACACTTCATTCTTTCTTATTTACAAACATTGCTTGATTAATGATGTTTTTCATTTAGACATGACATTTTTTCCTTTTTCAGCCTTGTTTTTTTCTGTTTTATTCATTTCCTTTAGGTTGAGATTAAATTATAGAACTTATTTGTTGAATTGGTTTAATCACGTTAACTGGCTTCTTGTATTATATTATGCTGCCATCATAATAATGTGTTCCTTTTTCTTGATCTCCTTTATAGGTTTCATGGGATGAGCCTGACCTCTTGCAGAATGTAAAATGTGTGAGCCCATGGCTGGTGGAACTTGTCATTAGCATGCCACCTATGCCCTTCACACCCTTCTTACCTTCGAATAAGAAGCCTCGCATTCCTCAGCATCCTGATTTCTCCCTTGATTTTCAACTTCCGACCCCACCTTACCATGGAAACGCCCTCATCCCCAGCAGCAGCCCATTGTGCTGTCTCCAAGACGGCAACCCTGCGGCTGGCATACAGGGAACCAGGCATACTCAATATGGTATATCTCGACCAGACCTCCACCTTAGGAAGCTGCAATCTGGGATGTTCCATGCTGGATTTCAGCAACTTGATCACTTTCTCCCACCTTCAAGAATCTCTACAGGCCTCATTGTTTCAGATTCTACAGCCTGTGAAGATGTCTCTTGTTTGCTGACTCTAGGGCACTCTCCTCAAAGCACAAAGAAGGAATTCAGCAAACAGTGCAATGCACAGGCTCACCAATTTATGTTGTTCGGAAAACCCATCTTCACAGAACAGCAGTTCTCACAAAGCCCAAACAACTCTTTTGACGTAAATTCAGAGAAGACATCAAACTTGTCTGATGTTTCCGGATCTGCAATTCATCAAAATATAACCAAGAAAAATTTGTCGTGTGAAGGAATTTCTTGGTTTCAGAATCAGAAAGTAAAAGAGCTTGGCTTAGAGACTGGCCATTGCAAGGTCTTCATGGAATTTGAGGATGTAGGCCGGACCCTTGACCTATCTGCATTTGGTTCTTATGATGAGTTGTATAGGAGACTGGCAAACATGTTTGGAATCAAGAAATCAGAGCTGATCAGCCGAATTTTATATCGAGATGCAACTGGTGTCACTAAACAAACTGGAGATGAGCCTTTTGAGTGAGTTGTGACTACAAAATCTTTATTTAGTTTTATTGTGATCTGCAGAAATTTAGAACATATCACTTGTTTGTTTTCCTATTGTTTTTGTTCCATTGAATGATTTGTTTAATGTTTCCTTACGCAGTGAGTTCATGAAAACAGTAAGGAGGCTGAAGATATTGGTGGATTCTGGTAGAGACAACATGGGAAAGCTCTAAAAAACTCTTCTGATTACTGTACAGTTAAAAGGAGAGTTTTTTTACTCTGAAAGTTTGATGCCAGCTTTATTATGATGTTAAATGCGAGAAACTGTAATTTTCTTTTTTGCACTTCATGAAATCTAAGGGCTTTTCTACTGCCAACTTCGAAAGAAGGGTCCTTTGTTTTTATGAATGTGCTGCGAATGGTCAGCTAGAAAATGTGTTTTATTTGGTTTATATAAGTGCTGTTCATCCATGGATTATATTCTTCAGCAGAACTGATGTGATGTTTTTTTAGTTAATTTATTCTAATGTTTGTTGATTGTAGACACCAAAACCCACCCTGCTTTATGTCCAACATCAATAGCGTATTTGGTAATAATATTAGGTGATGTAGTTTTTGAGGCAGAATTAGTGCAATCAAGTGTGTGCGACAAAAACCTGCCTTTGCTACTCACAAGAGCGTCTACCACCTCAATTGTAAGACAAAAACCTCATAATATGAACTCTGGAGTTATGTTTTCTCTTAAACTTTATCTTTGAGTTGAGTTCCTTTCTTATTGTTTGTCTATTCTTCGAGAGAGTCTCTCGAAGAACCTATTATTCTAAAAGATTTAGAAAATTTAGAAACAATTATAAATTAGTGGTCACGTTCAAGTATTACAATATAAAATTATTTTTAGATCATAGCCTACCAACTTAAGCTTTTAAATCAATCGATAATCAAAAATATAACATTAATAACTTGCCAGATTGTTTTGTAGGAGTGGTCAAGTCACTATGGATGGGTCATTTTTGTCAAATATTGAAACTATTGTCCTACTTCTGCTATAAAGATGAATGGAAGAAATGCATGTGCTTGATGTTGAGAAATAGGAATGGCAATTTTATATTCATACTCATACTTTACTTTATTTAAAATTAATTTGATTTTTTTTTGACTTGAAATTAGCTCACTAAAAAAAAATCAATTCAACTCATAATCAACTCAATATATATAAATATAAATAGAATTTTTTAAAACATAATTGATTAATTTTTTTATATAAATATGTATAATAGTTTATATAAAAAGATAATATTAAAAATATACACATAAATATAATATATTTAAAACTACTGATGAATATTTTTTTTATAAAAAATATAGATTATAATTAGATTTAATTTGAATAAAAAATTTTAATTTTGAGTTAAGCCAGACTAGCGTGAAATTGATTCGAAGTCACCCCATTGAGGAAGTATGATGTTGCAGTAAAAACATAAATTCACACAATTAGCGAAGTCTAACACCAACAATCCCAATAAATTTTAGTCTCTTGAAGCCTTCCAAAAAATGAAAAGAATATAGTATATTTGGTTTTCTCCTATGTAACTGTTAAGGGAAAAATCATTGTCACCCAATCGGAACACATGTACGGGTTACACCGCATCTCCAAAACACGGTTAGCCGAATAGGGGCTCTCGAACAACCTAGGTGACTTACTCGGAGTGGGGTCCTTTGGTCGAACAGCATGGAAATAGCTGAACGATTGAGTCGAACTACTGGCCTGCCATTAAACCAGCTGTCACATCATAGTCACCCTATAACATGACGGTCCCCTATAGGAATAAAGAAAAGGTGACTGTCATTAATGTCTAAGCTGTTGAGCAGCGTGACCAGGTTTGGCCACCGACCCACCCCCCTGTTGTTCCCTCATTAATGAAGCCCACTAGAGCTACCTATTTATGGCGAGAAAGAAGGTTCCGCAGGAGCTAGGTAAACACTGTTTAGCTCCAATTTAGCAACAGCCTCCACCCTGTTCGACTAACTCTTTTGCAGCATAGTCTCCTCAGCAGTCCACAGCCTACCTTTATCCATCCTTCTTCAAGAGACCTATTTTAGGGAAAATCCACCTCCTTCCTCCTTATTTAACTTTATAGCTCAGCTAATCCTCCCTTAGTTCCTTGTTTGGATTTTTCACCCAAACAACATAATGCCTTCACGGAGGATCTTCCTCCATTCTTCCTTTTGATAGCTGAAGATCTGTAGAACAATTCTCCTTCTCACCCCCAATCCCTACCAATAGATTCATCACAACAGCTCTCCTTATTACTTGCAAGCATGATAGTTAACCCAGTCTGTGAGTCATATTATCTCACTCGGACTAGTGGATGTTCCACAACCAATTGCTCGATCTAGTAGCTGCAAAAAGTTGAGTTTTGAAGTTTCTACGGCAACCCCAACTTTAGCAACTGGCCTTGAAGAGCATAATTCAAACTCAGAGGGGGGAACATTAGATAAAGATGTATCTCCACTTTGATTCCCACTTGAGATCTCCATACTCTACAGAAATTTTAGCAGCTTCAGTCCCTCACCGCTTCAAACCATTGTCATTTCCCATCTTTGACGGCAAGACGTATCTAGTTCACGACATCCAGTGATTTGAAAACACGCTCTACACTTGTGACGCGGTGTCAGACTCACACAAATGCAAATTGTTTGGCAATACCTTCTCAGGAGTTACCCTCAAATGGTTCGATCATCCCCCCAAGGTTCTATTGCCTTTTTCTCCCAATTCTCTTTGGATTTCTCGACTAGCTTTGCCACAAGCAAGCCGAGATCTCGCAGCTTTTATGAGCTACAGAAGCTAAAGCAAGAGACGAACAAGTCTCTGTGTTACTTTGTTGATCGTTTCTGCAGCCTTACATAGAAATGCACAACACCATGGATGATCATTTGCTCTCCTGCTTCACCAATGCTCTTTTGGTCTTTAGCAATCCCTATCAATCGTTCAGCAACCAAAACCCAAAGGTAATGTTCGAGGTGTTGCTGCGGGCCAAAAAGGAGATCCACTTGGAAGATGCGATTGTTGCCACAACGCCAGCAACAGAAACAAGGCGAAGGCCGAGGCTTGCAAAGACCGTTCAGCACCCTACTTGAAGAGCAAGCGGGCTCGAAAGGAGCATACAAAACTGAACTATGTAGCTCCTTGCCACCAAAGTTCTCTGCTTGCCTACTCAGTTATCTCTTTAACCCCCATAACAATCGAAGAGATATTTAACACCATGAAGGCCAAGGGCTTCGTTAGGCCTGCTCCGAACACCGACTAGCCGTGCCCGGGACAGGATCAATCCTAATTCTGCGAGCTACATGGCACTTACGAACATACCCTAGCCGAACGCCAGAAGCTTCACGAATAGATCAAGCTTTTGGTCAATGCCAGACACCTTCTCGAATTCTGTCTGTTAGAACAACCATCACCACGCCAGGCAAACTACAATCCGGGAGTAGCCTCTAGCCAATCTAAGCTCCTAGGGAAGAAGGCAATCATCATCATATTCAGCCACCTCTCTAATAGCTTCAGCTCTCCGGGCGGCATCTTCGCCACACAAGTACATACCTCCTCTCTTTTGCTACCTGACAAACTTTTCTGTAGGGGATCTCTTGATGGAGACAATCACAAGAGACCAGTCGGTCGTCATATCTGTCGACATTGGCAAATTCCACTTCCACATAATCTTAGTTGACACTGGTAGCTCTATTAACATTCTCTACACTGATGCCTTTCGACAAATGGGCTTCCTAGATTGTGCCCCCCTTCCCACGAGCATTACGGTGACAAGCTTCGCCGGTGATACATACTGATCGGTCAGACATATCACCTTCGTGGCCACCCTCGAAGAGGAATTTAAGGCGGCAACTTGAATAGTGAACTTCATCATTGATGCAACCTCGAAACACGCCATCTTCGGCAAGCCAATCATAGCTTCTTTTCACATGGTTGCATCAACTTTGCAGTCTTGTCTGAACTTTCCTACTATAAGAGGAATCACCACAGTTCGGGCAGACCTAGCTCAAGTGAAGAGGGTGCATGAACATCACTACAAAGCTCCTCGAAGAGAGCAGAGACCCTCGCTTGTTACTTGTCAAAAAGCCTGAAGAGTTTCCAGTGCACTTGTATCAAATAATGAAAAGCAACTACTTGTATCTTAAAATTTGAATAGCAACGAAAAAGAGCCACTTGTTGCCCTCCTTTCTTCTTATACAGACATTCGCTTGAAGCCCTTCTGATATGACACGAATCAATAGGGACATAGCCGAATACAGGTTGAGCATTAAAGAAGGAAGCAGAACCATCAAGCAAAAGAAAAGATGCTTCGCGCAAGAAACAAAAGGCCATCTGAAAAGAAGTCAAAAGCTCACACTAGACGAATGCGAGGTTCAATACCTAAAGGCCAATATAGTCGTGGTCAGGAAGGTGAAGAACAAATAGCACATGTGCGTGGATTTCACTGATTTGAACAAGGCTTGCCTGAAGGATTCATATCCCTCACCAAAGATTAACAAACTAGTAGACTCCACGGCTGGCTGCTCAACCCTCTATCTTCTTAGATGCCTTCTTTGGCTACCACCAAATCCTCATAGCTTCGGAAGACAGAGAGAACGACATTCATCACTGATGAAGGTATTTTTTGCAACAAAGTAATGTTGTTTGGCCTCAAAAATGCAGGCACCACTTATCAAAGAATGATGAATAGGGTCTTTCGCCACCAGCGTAGACGGAATTTAAAAGTGTATGTCGATGACATCCTGGTGAAGAGTTCCAATTTCTCTCAACATATCCATGACCTCGAAGAAACCTCCCAAGCTCTCTAGGCAAACAACATGAAGCTCAACCCTTAGAAATGCTAGTTTGTATTATCTTTCGACAAATTTCTGGGCTTCATTGTATCAATTCAAGGAATCAAAGCAAACCCTCAAAAAAATCTAGGCAATCCTAGACAAGCCGTCACCAAAGAAATATTAG
Source organism: Apostasia ramifera (assembly GCA_019297695.1). NCBI lineage: Eukaryota > Viridiplantae > Streptophyta > Magnoliopsida > Asparagales > Orchidaceae > Apostasia > Apostasia ramifera. The sequence continues at coordinate 604,706 of JAEMOT010003270.1, read as the reverse complement.
GAAGTGTAGAAACGAACTTGGTGAATAGCAGCACTCAGCAGGTTTATCTCCCGATTAGGAGAGAAATGTTCTTCAAGGTCATCCAAAAAAGGGGCCTTGAGTGGAGTGACGAATATGAAAAAGCCTTTGCAGATCTAAAGAAATATCTTTCCTCACCTCCTATCCTATCCGCGTTCCCGTTGAAGGTGAAATACTCTACCTTTCGACCTCTGACGTTGTTGTTTTTGCAATCCTCATTCATGAAGAAAGCAAAACGCAGAAACCTGTACACTATGTCAGCCATAGGCTCCAAGGTGCCGAAGAACACTACTCACCACTCAAAAAGATAGCCTTTGCGTTGGTAATGGCCGCTAGGTGCCTTCGATAATACTTTTAGGAGCATATAATCTCGGTGCTAATGAACTTGCTTCTCAAAAGGATACTCCGCACTTTGGAGGTCTTTGGATGACTATAGAAATGGTCCATCGAATTATTGGAGTTCGATGTTCAGTTCGCTCCAAGAACAACAATAAAGGCCTAAGCACTCGTCGATTTCATCGTCAAATCTGACAGCCGAACAGTCGCAATTCTAAGAAGACCAACTCCCGTGGACTCTCTTCACCGACAATGCCATTGGAAGAGAGGCCAGGGGGATTGGCATCCTCCTCATCAGTCCAAGAGGAGTCAAGCTCCACAGGTCTGTTCGGCTCGACTTCCCTGCCACAAACAATTAGGCTGAGTATGAGGCACTCATCGCTGGCCTCCTCTTCGCCTACAGACTGGAATATGTTAAGGTCCACAGTGACTTAAAGCTAATAGTCAGCCAAGTTATAGGAGAATACGAAACTCGGGATGAAATCCTGAAAAAGTACCTGAATAAGGCCAAAATCATCCTCTCGCGCTTCAAGAAGTTCAATCTCACACATGTCCTACGGGAGTAGAATAAGACGATACATAAACTAGCCAAAAACAAGCACATGAACAAAAAAAGCGAACTGCATTTATCTGCTCCATGTTGCGACGAGCCAGCAGTGCTGACTACTTCGTCTAGCAACTGCTAGTGGATTGAAGAGATTATGAAATATCCAATAGATGGCCAACTCCTCGACAATCGAGCGAAAGCCAAGCGAATCCAAAGAAAGGCTGCCAAGTTTGTGATCCAACAAGGGCAACTTTATCGAGATTACTTTTTTGCAGCCCCTCGCAAAATGCATAGGCTCGAACGAATCAAAGCATGTCCTCAAAAAGTTCTACCAAGGCAAATGTAGGACGCATGCAGGCGGAAGGAACTTGGCATTCTGTGTGATCTGACAAGGATACTATTGGCTGAGGCTCCATGATGACACAACAAAGTTCGTCAAAAATGTTCTCAATGTTAGCTTTACGGTACCATCCCAAGGCGGTCAGCTGGGGAATTGTAATCAATCCAAGCTACCTGGCTATTTTCCACTTGGAGATTGGACTGTTTTAGTCTTTTTCCTAAAGCTGCCAAGAACTAGATGTTCCTCCTCTTGGAAACTGACTACATCTCCAAGTGGATAGAAGTAGTTCCCATCGCCCATCCTGATGGCCCCCATGTAAAGAGGTTCATATGGACACAGATCATATACAGGTATGACATCTCTATGAACCTTATATATGACAACGAGACTACCTTCACCGCCAGACAGGTCACCAAACTCTGCATAAACCGTGGGATTCGGCAATAGTTTGCTTTACAACACCCCAAAATGAACAGTCAAGCCAAAGCATTAAACAAAAGATTCATGGCGCAACTCAGAAGGCGCATTGAAGGCGTAGTAGCTTCAATGCGAATGGAGGACTGTTTGGGCGTTCGTCCTGAGCTGGACAAACAATGACGACCTCCCCTTGGCGTTCAGACGTCCCAGTCTTTGACCCCTTAGTGAAGATTTACTCTTCCCCTTCGAAGCTCCAGAACCTATTGATCTTATTGAATTGCACGTCTGACAGCTCACTAGCCTCAAAAATGGTCGACTCGAACAGTCGTCATTGATACTCGAACCTAGACCTTGTCATCAAGCTAGCAGGAGGAAAGAAAAGAAAGAAGAGGAAGCGGAGCAACGATGCAAACAGAAGAAGGAAGCAACCGCAGGATGTTCTAACCCATTCATTATATAGAAAGGCCAAGACATCCCAACGGGCGCTTGCCCCACGAGGACCGAGGTGTCATGCACAGTTGTTAAGGCCATGATGACGCCTATGCACTGCCTGACATTGACACGACGTGCACATGACCTCTCGGCTTCTGTGAATCTTCTGCTGCACTCCAACCTGGATGATGCCCCGCAAATCTCACTAGTTCAATGCCTAGCGAGAGACTACGATACTACAAGTACATACAGACAGACAAATAAGAGAACTTAGAAAAATCTTATTCATTTAGAAAGGTTTCATTACAACAAGAGGCAAATTACAGCTTTATGGCAGAAATACTGCAAAAACAAAAAAAGGTTGGTGCATCCTTTTCGCAGTTATTAAGCAGGAAAAGGTGCCAAGAAGCCAAAAGGCTCTTACACATTGCTGAACGAACTAGAAGGAGCCTATGGAGAAGAGACAGCAGAGATTGAAAAAAAAAAAAGAGAAGAGTCATCTTTTCTTGTTTGAAGACCCCTTCAACGACGGGGTGGGCGGCGAGTAGCTACCTCAATGATGGAGTCGGCAAACTGCGGCAACTCATTGCGTTCAGCTCGAACGGACTTGAACTCCGCTTTTCCTCATCCCTTTGTTGTTCGGTGACGCGCAATGCTGCCATGGCCTCCTCCAGGCGGGCCTGGACTTTGGGGAGACCCTCGCAGGCTTTCTTTGTCATCGCCAGTTCAATCTCCAGAGCAAAGAGCTGCCTCTTTGCCTCCTATAGATCTCGTCGATGGACCAACCATAGGATCTCCTGAGTCCACTCCCCTAATTGCGTCACCCAGACAGAGCTCAGGGGAAACTAATTGTTAAGGGAAAAATCATCGTGTCACCCAATCATGACATGTGGAATCATGATGTGGATGAGTTAGACTGCATCTCCAAAACATGGTCAGCCGAATAAAGGTTCTTGAACAACCTAGGTGGCCTGCTCAGGGAGGGATCCCCTGATCAAACAATGCGGAGATAACTGAACGGCTGGGTTGAACCACCATACTGCCATTAAACTATCACGTCATAGCCGCCCTATAACGTGACAGTCCCCTGTAGGGATAGGGCGGAAGTTGCCGCCATCAATGTCTAGCGTGAGTAGGTTCAGGCACTGACGTGCCACCCTGTTGTTCTGTCATTAATGAAGCCCACTTGAGCTACCTAATCCCATCTACCCCATGCTCAGTATAAATAACCTCATTATGGTGAGAAAGGGGATTCCGCGGCATTTAGTTGAACATTGTTTACCTCCAGTTCAATGAGAACCTCCACCCTGTTCGACCAGCTCTTTTCTAGCATAATCCCCTCAACAGTCTGTAGCCTACCTTCATCCATCTCTCTCCTTCAAGGGACTTGCCTCAAGAAAAATCCACCTTTCCTCCTCTTAACTTTGTAGCTTAACTAATCCTCTCTTAATTCTTTGTTTGGATTTTTCACCCAAACAGTAACCATTTAGAAACGTTTGGTATAAGTGATGTGCTTGTAATCCTCTAAGGTTTTAAGTGCCTTATTGTGGCAATCATGAGTCTTTTGATATCAAAAATCCTATACATTTCAGTTCATTTTCAAGTTGTAGATCCCCTCAGAAGATATATAGCACTGGCAAGTTGATCCTCGAAGCTTAAAATCAACATCCCTATTCCTAGATAGACTAATAAAGCCACAGTGCATCTTTTGAATGGAGAGCAAGGTTTTAAGTTTAGAATTGTGCAATAGGATCTCATGGGTGCGAGAGAACATGATGTTGCCTATAGAGAATTTCACGAATTAGCAGGTGATTAGTGGGGAGAGATGCAAGCTCCCGTCCCCTACATTGCAAGAGGGTGTTTTGACTTCTGAGAACAAAATATCATTTACAGGAACACAGAAAATATTACAAAGATTTGTGTTATCCCGTTCTTCACTTTAAATCGAGTTATCATTTTAATTAAACGAAAGCATTAAGCAATCACAAAAATAAATTAAAAAGCAAAGTCTTCTTACATGTGACTTAATAATTGAGCATCAATACCTTTTCAAATAGCTAATCAATACAACAAAAAAAAAAAAGAGAGACTACTAAGCTTCCCACAAGTTGACTTTCATTCCACATGCGCTGCATACGTATGAGGAATGAAATAACATTAATAGCAAATTAACCAAAAGCGTCATATGCGAATAACTGAAATTCAGAACTATGAGCTTGACAAGCAAGTAAATGATTGTCAACTTTGTGAGTAGCACACGACGAGCGACCTTTCGGAAAGAACGACTATCCGAAATAGCGGCAATAGTAGCAGACGTCAATACCAAAATGCCCGTAACATCCAGGCAAAGATTGACACCCTCAAATCAATCAAAAACCAAAATATTAGCAAGACGTACAAAATGTAACTCAGATGTCAGAAATCCCCAAGGAACCTCACAACAATATCGCACAATATAGCAACTGAGAACATCAACTAGTGTATTACATACCACATTATGTCAAAATGCATAACTAGGATGATATGCACAATGCACAGTATGATCGCTCCAAATATCTAAGAGTTTAGTATAACATACAAGGTAATATCAATCATCTTTAAACATAAATATTAATACCTAAAACCAGAGAATAATATGATACTCAATTGGCGAAAACAATTGTTTATAGCTTGACAATGGTCTGATGGACAATATAAAGTGCTCATGGAATAGTGGCAAAGTGGTAATTTACGAATAGTATTTTGCGATGAAAATAATTCACCGAAAGAAGGAAATAAATGCAGAACTTGGGAAATGGAAGGCTGCCTCGGGGAGATCTGCGCCCCCCGGCCTGACAGAGTCAATGGTCTCAGCACTCAATCGGTAGGCAGGCATACATCTCAAAAAGTCAACACATGTAGAATAGACACCCAACCGCACCACATTTTCTCACGTGTGCAGTGAACTCATTGGTTCAAATATTCAATCGCTCTCCAACGAGCACAACACCTCAGCAAGCATGCATGGAAGTGCTTCACTTCATTATTGTCGCGCTTATCATCATAATTTGTTGTTCTGCTTCTTGTTTTCTCATCTCGGTTGATTCTCTTTCTCTCTTTCTCTCTGTCATATGTAGTTATAATGGGAGTACAAAATGGGAGGCATCAGGCAAGGTAAAATGGCGCACCTAAGCAGAGGATGAATGCAGTGGCTGAAGAATAGCCACATGGTTTGGTTTCTGATAGGAAGATTTTAAATCTCAACCACTCAAAATGGAGACACATAGCAGTTAGGTAATGAAATGTACCAAAAGGCTGGGTTTTTGGACCAATTCTGGTCTAATTCGAACAGCACCAGAATCTGATGAGTTGAAGTCATGACTTACATCTAATCAACAGGAAGTGAAACAATCAAAGAGTTTGAACAAAGTTCAAATTTCAATCAATACCAACCCTACATGACATACAAGCAGTAAGGGCAGCCAAAATGAGGAACAGGGTAGAACACACTATTTGTTAAATACGGTGTAAAATCTAAAGAATCGAGAAGCGACCTGTGACCAAATGACTCTTTAAACTGGTTAGGTATATTTTAAAGAATAAGATGTAGAGCCGAGTAGAATGGACTGCCCTAGGTTCTAACATGCATTCCTTAAAATTTATATTCAATTAGCAAATCTACAACCACAAATCTTTATAGATATGTATGTATACTAAACCCTAAATGCATCCACCATTATAAATAGATCTGTATCATTTACTTATAATTACATTTTTTTTCTATGTTTTAAAAGCACACTTAAGTCTCTAATTAATTTGTGAAAACCTATTAAATCCTCATTTCAATTTGCTTTTAAATTTCTATTTTAAATTCCACAAATCTAAATAAAAAATTTTAAAAAATATTAAAAACCTAAGTACAACCACACCCAAACTTTTATCCTACTAAGTAGAATCAACCGCATAAATCTTTCATTTTATTGCATTTTAGCAAATAATAAATTCTCATTTAACTCTAAGCATATTAAATTATTTCTTATACTTACCATATCTTTTATCTTTTTTCTTTCTTTTTTTACATAAGCAAAATCCAATAATTAAACTTACCTTACTTGAGCTTTTATTAATTTACAATTTATATGTCCAAACTATCTAAATCTCTCTCTTTAGACTTATCCTCAATTGAAACTACTTCAACTTTCTCATGAATATATTCATTTTTTATCTTATTTTTTGGCATACACCCACTCATTTACTTTAATATTTTTATTTCTATAACAATTGATAATTTCATTTCTGTAATACTTATATTATTTATGTGTTTTTATTTTGTAAACCTACATTTAATATCATATAACATTATCAATCTTACAAACTATTTTATAAAATTTATCTTTGAATTTGAAAAAAAAAATTCTATCACACAATACACCAATTGTATTTTTTTAATTTAAAAACCTAAGTAAAAATTTAAAAAATAATTTGAACCATAATATAATTATAAGTAAATTGCAAAAACATATAAATAATTTGTTGAAAAGCAACTATAAAAGAGGCATGCAACCATCAACAATCAAGCTAAAAGCTAGATAAGATAAATTTATCACACCACATTAAGGTACATTATCCGTAACAAGTGCACAACTATTTATCAATATTGTTCACAAGCACGATAACCAAACGAGGGATTTATGGCCATAATACAACGGGATACTTCTCCCGATTAACATCTTCACAAGCGGAAGAGCCATCTACATTCTATCAACCTGCCAGAGCCGAGACCCAAAAATTAAGAGTTCTGATTAATGCAATACTCACAAACAGAAAAGAAAGTAGAATTAAGTTTTGAAAACAAAGTTTAGGAGCCATTTGATTTACTATAATTAATATTATGTCATATTATCCATATATCATGATATCTTGAGTAATAATATCCTTGAAGTCTATATTTTATCGAATATGTTTTTTTTACATTATTTTAAGGCATTTTCATTAAAAAAATTGAAGATAAACTTATCATCTAATAATCTGCAAACTTTGAGCTTAACATGTCATAAGCTATAAGAATTCATCGGTTTAAACATGTGATCATGAACTTTTTTAGGATAGATTTCATCCCACCAAACTTCACTCAGAATAAACTATTTAAACAAAAATTTCTACATAAAAATTGTAGAATAATATGTCCTCTATCTTCTCATAAAATTTCATAACAATCTGAGTTCATTTGATATCTCCAATACTCTACAAATTAAACTTTATTTAAAAATTCAAATTTCTGTTAGGTTTACTAACAATATCCAAATCATACTTTTCGCTCAAAATAGATCTCTTCACAAAAATTACAGCTAACTTCAAGATCTAGATTAGAATCAATTTTCATCGAAATCAAAGTTTATTTGATACCCCAAAATAGTGCTATGAGCCTCAAAATGAAATCAGGAGAATTTCAACAATATGAAATTATGTTTATATATAAACAAATTTCTCTAATAAGGTAGATGAAACCCATAAACAAAATTTATAGCAAAAAATGGAAAGAAAAATGAAGAATGAATAAAACAATATATTGCAAGCAATTTAACATTAAAATATTTAAATAATTTTAATTCACTATAAATCAATATATTTGATTTTTTATCATTAAGAAGTTTAAACTTTAATAGTTAAAAGATCTCTTACCTCAAGAAACATGAAAGATATCCATCTTTCAAAAAAAACATGAAAGAAATCTTATTTTTCCTCCGCTCTCTTTTCCTCCAAATCATTAAAATTCCCCTCCTGTGGTTGCGATTTGATAGGGAAGGAATTATATTGCATTGGATTATTAATTTTTTTTCCTCTTCTTTCTCTTTCTCAACTCTTTTTTCTCTTCCTTTCTCTCCCTCTCTCATTTTGGGCAAAGGGGATTATGGATTATGTAAGCTTAGATGAAGGTTGTCAGAAATAATCTGCACTACCTTCACTCTATTAAAGGTAGGCAAAAGTACAATGGCGATTCAAACCAATCTATGTAATCATTTAAATCACTCTTCTTACTGTAGTCGTCAAGCTTAGGTATTTGGAAGTTGACTGGGAATGGTGTATTAAGAATTTCTTTTGAGACGACCCTAGTCTTTGCCGTCCTCGTAACAAAAAGCAAACAAAAATGAGTAATAAGATGAAAATTAACCTTGCCTTCCAGAAACTCATTTCGTGACAAAGGTTGAGCAGTTGAAGTTGATGGCTACATCCACTGAATTAGGTTGGGTACCTCCCCCATCTCCTACAGGAAAAAGGAGAACATCTAGCCTATTATGCCCATTGTAACTCTATTCGCGCCAAACTATCTCCTCTTAGCAATAAAAAAAGCTGTTGCGAATAGTGTAAAGAAGGTCATAGCCAACAGCCGTGTTGCTCCAATTGGTGACGCTTGAATCTCATTTAGTTGAAATGTAGTTTTGAGATATTTTATATTTTTTTGAGATATGAAGAGAGAAAATTATTTTATTATTGTGATATGAAATAAAATTATTTAATTATTGAAAATTGTGTTGAATGTGAAATAAAATTAAATTTTTAATTAATATTGATGTAGTATGTAAATTAAATTGATTTTTTTATATTTAAATTTGTGCATAGTGTGAAATAAATATAAAATATTGATGGAATTATTTTTACAAAAGTTTGATGGTTTTTTTGCGCTCCAACAAAATGAGGGCTTGATCTCCCTAATATTGTTCCAAACTAAATGCCTACGTGAAAGGTAGGCCGCCATCGAAAGCTGAGTATTGGACATTAGGGCCTATGTGAGGGCACCACACCATTGTCTTCGAGAATTGAGAACAATTAATTGAATGGACATGATCTCTTTGGCCCTGTTTGGTTGGAGGCCAGGCCATAGCCAAAATGGCCTCCTACCATTTTATTAAAAATAATAATAATAAAAAATTAAGTATAATGTGTTAAAAATTGTATAGATATAATATAAAGTGAATTTTTCGTATTGAGGATGAAAAATGAAAAAATTATTTAATAAAATAGTTGGAGGCTATTTTGGCTATAGTCATGGCCAAGATGACCTCCAACCAAACAGGGCCTTTGTACGAGAAATTATACAGTAGTAAAGAAGAAAATAAAACACAATACTATTTCATATAGAAAACACAACTAGTAAAAACCACTACGCCAAGTTCTTTGGTAGCTTGATGTAGTATGAAAGAGGCCGAGTACAGAAAAAGAATCTTGAACTTTGTAGTAGGACAAGAGAGCTCGAGAACTATTCACTAGCCAATCAAGTTTACATGTATTTATCTATTATTTCATTACCTCAATGGACCTTACGTGAGAGGATCTTGTGGTCACCGTTTGTAAATCATGATTGTAATGACTGATAAATTGTGGGTTGGTGACTATTGATCTGTGAACATTGTTTTAAATCTTTATTGTGAGATTTTGTAACTATTTAAACGTTGCGTTATTAATGGTTGGTTCTGTCATTATGACTTGAGGATTTAATTAAATTTGTTCTTTATTGAAGATTCATTTGTTAGTCGATGAGAGTTATGGTCAAAGTTGTTACTACTCGAAAGAAGACCTCGAGATAGTTTTGGGCCAAACTCTACCAAATGTGCACATTTTGATCATGAATCGTGTCTAAATCTTGTTCTGCCACATGTTAAGGTATTTATTTATTTTTTAATTTATCCCCGAATACCACAATTTCCCTTATCCAACTTGAAAATTGCAATGGTGTGGTTTGAACTTGAGACTCCCTGGTACCTAAGCAAGTTCTCTCCCCAGTAGGCTAAGAGAATACACCACCACGTGTCAAGGTATTTATCATGTTGTGATGTTTAGAATCCAATAGATAACAAGAGGTATTAGGTGACACAAGAATTACTATAAGAACGCTCAACATAAATTCACTTATAAACTCAAAAAGGATTACACAGACAGTTAAGGCATGTCATCTGCTAGCAAAATGTAGAGAAAAAAAAAAGCAAAAGATACTACCGTGTATATGTACACTCCTTGAAGAGTGCACGTACACAGGCAAGATTCCAAATAAGTAGTAGCTTAAAAAGCTAAAGGACAAATAAAGAAGCAATTGTTTGCAGAAACTTGTGGATAAACAGATGTAACTAAAATGAAAAATAATAGACCAATAGAGAGGCATAAGTACAGGATAGTCACCACCTAATCTCACTAATGTTTCTAAGCCCAAATATCTCTCCACCCAAGATATAAATGACAATGAACCTCCAATTCAAATACTAATTAGATGAGTTCCCTAATAAATTGAACCAGTAGGATAACGGAAATCAAGTTAACACCAAATCATTACAGAAGGGTATATTCATAAAAAGAAAAAAAAGACCTAAACGAGAGCGAGGGCGTGAGTAAGGATGACAATCGTACCTCGCGGAACTAGTTATAGTAGAGCTCTAGCCCCATTCCGTCATGAATCTCATAGTCCTTGAGAGTGATGTGATCCTTGTAGATGGTGTACCACTTCTGGATGCGGATCTTGTCCGGCCGCGTTCCCGTCTGCGCCGCTACAAGCTTCTTGAGATCTCCGATCGTGTCGTCCTCGTTGCACTTCACGCGCACCTTCTTCCCCAGACGATCATTCAACACCACCTCGATCATGTTTCCCCTTTCTATAAACGTCTCTCTCTCTCTCTCTCTCTCCAAAAACGGCGAATATCAGTAGCGAAGGTAACCCTAGAGAGCCGAGACCTATATATTGGCATCGACGACGTTAGGAAACTTGCGCAGCAGGCTAATAACGAAAATACAAAATATTTAGTTTTTTACACATCTTACCACAAATTTATCCTTAATTTATATAACTTATAAATAATTACAATTTAATTTCAAAATTTACATTTTTCGGAGTTTGTATTAATTATATATTTATTAATCTTTTAAAAATTTAATTAATAATAAATATAGATTTAAAGGCTGACATTATTTGACAAGTATCTCTGAAGACTTTTAATTTGCGGATATCAAAATTTGAAAAGAAAAATGAAGATTTATTTTGGTCTGTAAAATAAAACTAATATTTTTATTAAAAATATTAAATATATAAAATAAAATAATATTTTTTATATTAAAATTTAAATAAAATGACTAGAAAAATTTATTTATTATTATTATTTAAACTAGTATTATTTTAGTCTCCACGTCAAATAGGGCCTTAAAGATTGATATTATTTGACAAGTTTGCCCTTCAGATTTCAATTTGCATTATCAAAATTTGAAAAAAAATAATGAAAAAGTAATTATCTACCTTTTTTTATATTAAATTAGATACAGTGCCCTGGATCCCTTTTTTTTAACAGCATTTCTCAGTTATTTTGAGCTTCACAAAAAAATAATCAATTAGTAAATGCTTGACATTCAAATTTTTTTTATTTACTTGAATCTCTTTATTAGGTACATCTATTTTAACATATATGTGTCTGAATATTATTTTTATATTGATAAAATTTTTAATAAAAATCTGTGTTATCTATTAATTACTTCCGTATGATGTTTTTTAAGATCAAAATGATTCTATGGTCACATTTTCTATTGTTCAGAGGCTACCACCACCCATTCCTCTTGCAGATGAAGTTGAATCAACGATTCAATTTTCTAAATAACCTAACATAACATCATAATATCTTACTCATTTACTCGGTCTCGATCATTTCAATTTCTATCTACTTGTTGGACAAATGAATTTTATATGCACATGTTATTACTTGTATGCAAAGTTTTGAAAACCGGACCGGCTTCAGAACCGGTAGACTGAAAGGTTCAAGATTCAATGGTCGAACCGGGGTCGAACCGGGGTCAAACCGGGATGGAGTAAAAATTAAAAAAATTAATAAAATATAATATAAATATAGTTAAGATATATATTATTCACACATCAACACAATAATTAGACATAAAATGAATATTTAATAATTAAATTTAATAAATAATATCTTATGTAAATAATCCAAAAAATAATTTCAAGCAAATCGAAATAACAATAACCCAATAAAATATTCGCAAATCATAAATTGAGTATAATATTTAGTACATATTAAAAGATCTGAACAAATGTATGATTTATCAATATTAAAATACTAAATGATTTTATCATTTAATATCACTAAAATTCTAAAATACTAAATTATTTCGAAAAGATGGGGGCTGGAGAGGAGAGTGCGAGGCAAGAGAAATCGCGAGTTCGTGACTATCGCGCGAGTAGAAGCCGCAGAACTGAGACTGAGTTAGGGACCCAGAATTTAGAAAAGTTTTTTTTTTTTAATTTTAAACTGAACCGGTCCAACCGTACCGGTTCACCGGTTGACCGGTTGAACTGCGGTTTAGACCGGTTTTGAGCGGATCCGGTTATAAAGTTAAACCGGACTGGTTGGCTGACCGGTTCACGGTTCAACCGGTTGAACCGGCCGGTCCGGTCCGGTTTTTAAAACCTTGCTTGTATGTTCGCATGCAATCAACCCTTTTCATTTTTAAATTTTTTTTTGGAAGAAAATGTATAACTTTAAGATTGCTGCATCACAATTTATTGCATACTGTTCAACAATGGTATGCCTATGAAGCGAAGTTAAAGTGGAGGCTCATTTTGAGAATTTCTGTGGATACATGCATGGAAAATTTCAAGAATACCAATACAATCCTCCCCACCAGCTGATGTCCACATAAATGGATTGGTATTTAAAAAAATTAGATATTTTGACATTTTTTTTGCATTTTTCAAAAATATGAATATGATAATAAAATAAAATAAAATAATCATGCTAAACATTATATTAGTGTAGAATAAAACGGTGTTTTAAAAATATCTTGACACATGATTGTCATCAAATTTTATCGAACAAATATGACAACTAATAGAAATTTTAATAAGAAAATGAGTTTATAAATTTTATCTGTATTAAAAGATGAAAAGAATAACTAAATAAAACATAACAAAGAACTATCAAAAAAAAAAAAAATCACATACTTGAAGATAAATAAAAACTTATTATTTAATAACACACAATGAAAATAAAAGATATATATAGCCAGCTCCACCTAATAGGATAGAGGTTTAGTTGTTATTGTCAATATTGCAGTGGTGTTTTGAAAATTTTGCAAGATACAAAATAAAATCAATGTTCTATATCAATATTTGAATAGAATGAAATATATAAATACTTTTTATTATGTACGCATAGCTTAAAATAATATGGAAATTTTAGTTATGATAATTATTGGCCTTACAATAGGAGCTTAAGCAATGTTATGCATCCAATCGCCCAAGTTTCAATCAATGTTAGGAATGGGCAGAGGCAACAAAATGAAAAGAAAAACCGAAATATCATTCCCTTTGGACGTATTAAAAAAATGAAAAATTGCGGCAGACTTAAAGCGACTGCGAGCAATATTAACTCAAGAACACTGAAAACAGCAAAAAATTTATTCATCAGGAAAAATTACCCATACCAATGACTTGCTCTTTAATTAACTCCACTAGCTTCAACAGCAGGAAGCCTTATTGGATCAAATAATGCATTACAAGAGCTTGTTTGCACCTAGAAGTCTGCATGAAGGCTAGTCATGAAAGCTAATGTGTAAGGAGAAGTGGACTTGCCAAAGAGTGAACACCAAGATGGAAGCTTCTCCAGTACTCTCGCAGTCTTTGGCGTGATTCTATTGACATCTGTCCTTAACTTCAACAAGAGAGGCGAGTCCTTCGTTCGTCTATGATCCTTTGGTGATTGGTCGGATGAATTATTTGTCCAGATGAGGTTCAGATGAAACTTCGTTGGTGACTCCTTCCCGCCGGAGAACTGCACGATATGCCATCCATCCACGCCACTCTTACCGCCTATTGGGACAATTTCATCCGATGCCACTGTTCATAACAAAATATCAATAACATAATGATACTACAATCCAGAAACAAGATGAGAAATCAAGGCACTCCTGCAGCAGCGCAAACCCAAGGTTGACACTTTTTGGGACCATAAAGAAACAAAGTGCATAAAGAATAAAGAATGCAATTCACAGAAAAAGGTAAGGAAGCAACTATAAACCTACTCACCCTGTCTAGAAGAGTACAATTAAAGATAAACGTTACAGATCAAGAATTCCAGCATAAGGAATTCTTTTCTTCAAGCGTTCCAGTTGAAAAGCCATGCACCAGAAGCCCATCAAGGCTAAGGCAGGGTGAAAAGTTGATGTTGTTTACGATTCAGAAGGATGTTGATCATGGGTATATAAGTTTTTAGGAAATAGAAGTGTCCAATTGACTAGAACTCGGAAACTACGCATATTAACAAAGTTTGCATAAGAAAAGGGCAATAAGGCAGCTATCAATTGAAATCAACCACCAAGAGCAAGATCAGAGGGATTCCAAATCAAATCCCAACGCAAAAAGTCATAATGGATATCTTCACATGACAAAGTCATGGGAACCACATGTATCTATCAAATTTGTAATCCCCTTTTGTCCACATTTTAATCCGCATAATGCACCACAGATCAATAAAGTTTGCATAAGCATGTGCATTTTACAAAACAAGAAAACCTAAAAGATAGTATCATTTTCTTAACAATGCAATCAAAATTGCTCCACAAAAGAATAATAGTATAATTTGTAGTAAATGAACTCTCACCTTGCAACGTAAAATCATAGATTAGCTCAGTGTTGATTGCAAGTGACCAACGCTTGGAGATTTTAGCATCAACTAGAACTCGTGTTATTCTAGAACCCATTCCCAAATCACTCTCTACATTGATTAGAGGAATCTCCTCTTTGCTCCATCCACCGTCAATATCCATAAAACTCAAGCAACCGTATTTAACATTGAAAGTAACAAAATCAAGGGCTGTCTCCCTTCCGCAATCGAATCCCTCATCCTTCAAACTCCTAGCTTCCTCCAATAATTTCCCTGGAGTTGAAGAAAATAAGGAAACGTATGAAGATGGCTCTGAATTGCCACGATTGCTTCCTTTAGTGTCCACAACATGCACAACCTGAATGAAAAAAAAATAAAATAAACATAAGCTGCACAAGAAGAATCCCAAATGGTTTGTAGACCATGACCTATAAGCAATTTTTTTTTTTTGACGGCAAGACCTACAAGCAATTTAAGCCTATACTACTGGCAAAACTAACCGAATATCCCTAAGGCATTTCCAGTAATACCACTGCCGAGTAAAAACAACTCAAATATGCAAGACCTAGCCTTATGAGTAAAAGTAATAAAATACCTATTTATTTATTTATATTAACAAAACTGAAGTATATCTCATTTCAATTTTCAAGGGGAATTAGAAGGAAATAAGTTTTTTCCATTCCTGAAGACAGTTCAAAGAGGAGATTTGAGTGCATAATGCACTTAATAATGTCAAATGGGTACACAAGACTAGGAAGATCATGCCAAACAGGTAAGATCAAAAAACCAATATTTAAAATGATATGATAATAATAGGCTTGTGAGCACTAAGCCTTCAAGGCAGAAAAATAGAAAACAAGGATTACTTCTATAAGGTGTTAGCCTAATATGCTTATTCTGTTCAAGTTATTAAAGACATGTATGAAGGAGCTGTTACCTGTGTTCGGACACAAGGAGGTTTGACTAAGGATTTTTTATTATAGTTGGATTACACCAAGGCTCGGCTTTAAGTCCGTATCTTTTTGCTTTGATTATGGAAGTCATGATTGGACATATCCAAGATGAAGTGCCTTAGTGTATGCTTTTCGCAGATGATATTGTCCTTGTTGAGAAAACTAAAAAGGAAGCTAAAGCGAAATTAGAGCTTTGGAGGAATGCTCTAAAATCTAAAGATTTTCATCTCAGTAGATCAAAAACTGAATATATGGAGTGCACATTTAGTCAAGAAAGAAATACTTATATTGGAGATGTAACAACTGGTGATGAAATTGTCAAGAAGAGTGAGCGCTTTAGATACCTTGGATCAATTACACAAAATAATGGTGAAATAGATAATGACATTATTAGCAGGATTCAAGCAAGATGGGTAAAATGGAGAAATGCTTCTGGTGTGTTGTGCGATAGAAAAATCCATCTAGAATCAAGAGTAAATTTTATAAAACTATAGTAAGACCAGCGATGATATATGATACTGAATGCTGGCCAGCAAAGAGGAAACAAATAAATAAAATAAATATTGCAGAAATGAGGATGCTAAGGTAGATGTGTGGATATACACGAAAGAATAGAATGAGAAATGAGTATATAAAAAAGAAAGTTGGTGTTACACCAATTGAGGATAAACTTAGAGAAAGTCGGTTTAGATGGTTTGGACATTTAAAAAGTAACTCTAGTTAGAAAAATTGAGTTATTAGATTTTGCCCATGTACAAAGACGAAGAGGGAGACCAAAGAAGACGTGGCAAGAAACTATAAAGAGTGATCTTAGTTACTTAGACTTAGATAAGAATTTGATAACTGATAGAGCGCAATGAAAACAAAGGATTCATATAGCTGACCCCACCTAGTGGGATTAAAGCTTGGTTGTTGCTGTTGGTTGTTGTTGTTAGTGTCAACTTTATGAATCCTTGTGTCAATTATTCATATCCAATACAACCAATGGTTTTCAATCTAATTCATTTAATTAAGTCTTCCTTATAAACATTACTTAAATTCCCACTTTCTTGATTCATTTTTTCTTCCCAGCACTACTCAGAGACAATAGCAGGCAAAAAGAGAAAAATCCCAATTATAAGGATAAAAACAAAGTCTTAATGCCAAACTAGATGTGGTCCACTGTGGATCTCTCTTCTTCATTTAGTTCTATACGAGCAACGGTCCTTGTGTGTGCAAGTCAATCAAAATCATATATAATGATCATATCCCAATTCATTTTTTTGTCTTCTTCTCTATTTAATGTTGTGAATTCATTAACTTGTCTTTTATGCACAAGGAATCTATAGAATGATAATAGATATTTTCCCACAACCTTAAACAACCCTCCAGTATTTTATCCTCTATACGTGGCATGTCCACTTTCTCTCTAATACAATCACTTATGATGTGGTCCACTCTAGTATAACTACTAATCTTTTTGAACAGTTGCATCTCAAATTCACCAACCCTATAGCAACCCAGAGTTACTATAAGCAAAAAGACAAAAACTAAATATTAATCTAATATTCAAACCATAAGACTGTCAGGTAGATTTACTACATAAGCTATTTATTTGTTGAGATATTTATGGAGATGTTTAAAGAGAGAAAAAAAAAATCATTATTTGATTTTCATTGATCTAGAAAAAGTTATGATAAAATCCCAAGAGAAGTGTTCTCAAGAATTTAAAAAAAAAATTTTGCACTACTTATATTCAAGTTATTTAGGACATATATAAAAGAGTTGTTATATGTGTTCGGACACAAAATAGTATAATTAATAATTTTCTTATTTTAATTGGGTTACACCAAAGTTCAACTGTAAGTCTATATTTTTTTACATTGATTATGGAGATTTTGACTAGACACATTCAAGAAAAAAATGCCTTGATGCATATATGACACAAAACCCAAAAATCTTTTCCTAACAATTATATATTAAAAGAAATTTGCTATTTCTTTAAATCCTTCATTGCAATTTTTCTTTTTAAAAAGATGATACCCTTAATTGTAATTTTGATTAACAAATATACTAAATCTCTTATTATAATTTTCCACCCGGCACCCACCATTATTCATTTCGTCGGTAAAAGGATTAGAGATCTAATTGCAACTGTTCTGTCTTTTATGACTTAGTCGAAAGGAATAAATAAATTATAAACTCTTAATTGTAATTTTTGAAATATATAATATTCACTATCAGCTTCCCAGCCAAATTAAGTTAATAAATTGAATTTAATTCTCGACAACCCTCCAATATCGGCAAACCACCCAAATAAATTTGTTTTATCATTTTCTCCCCTCTTGATTGCTATATTAACCCTTCCTCTCCTTCGTTTAAACTCACCTCAAAAATATCTTTTCATCTTCATAAGTGTTTGTAATGACAAGTAAGATAAGTCGTTATACTTTTGTATCGAATTTATTTTGAAACTTTAATATTCGTTCTATGCTACTCATAATTATATTTACAATTTCATATAACCATCTGACAAGCTATTCCAAATTTAACAAGTTTAAATCAAGATAAGCACAAAAATATAATCATCATTATTAAAGGCTTATTACGTAAATATCCTAATTATTTTAATAAACCTAAAATAACCAATTTAAAGAATACATAATAAATGCATGCCAATTGCAGTTTCGTTAAAATAAAAAGTTAATAGGAAAAATTACATATTAACATCTATTATATAATTAGATTGTTGAATGTACATGTAAATATATTAAATATTATATTAAACTAAAAATTTATAAATTAAATATACCCTTGATATATGCCATAATGAATGGCGTTGAATTTTATATAAAAATTATATTTAAGTTCCTTAATTTTTATAATTTATCTTTAAGCCCATCCTAATAAATAAACTAATATATATTAAATTCTTAATTAAAATATCTTTAACATTGTATCAGCATCATTTGACTCCTTGAAACAGTATTTGAATTGTTAATTTGAGCAGCTTTTTATGGCCTTTATGATAATTTATAATACTTTGTGTTGGGATCATAATATTTAGAAGTTAAGGTTTGAGATGCATTGGCAACATATAGGGGTTTGCTCCATATCATTCGCGCGGCTTTCGTTTAAGATCTGTTTGGCTACTAATCTATTTTAAAATACTAATTCATACTCTAAACATGTTTAGATAATCTACTAATCTGTTTAAATAAGACTCGAGAATGGGCTAAGACCAAACTCAAGTTATAGAGAAAATATATTAAAATCTAAAAATTTTAGTCTTAATAGATCAAAAATTGAATATATTGTGTGTAAATTTAGTAAAAATAGAATAACTTATAGTAGTAGGAAAATAACAATTGATGATCAAGTTATGAGGAAGAGTGAATAGTTTAGATATCTTAGATCAATTATATAAAATAACAGTGAAATAAATAGTGATGTTATTAATAAAATCCAAACAGAATGAATAAAGTAAAGGAATATATCTAACGTATTGTGATAAAAAAATATCAATCAAACTTAAAAGTAAATTTTATAAAATAATTGTAAAGCCAGCAATATGATATAGTGCTGAATGCTAACCTACAAAGCAGAAACATACAAATAAGATAAGTATCACAAAAATGAGGATGCTAAAGTAGATAAGTGGATATATGCGAAAAGACAATCCACAAGAAGATTGGAGTAGCCTCAATTGACGATAAGCTTAGAGGAAGTCGATTTAAATAGTTTGGACATATAAATCGTAGGCCAATATAAGCTCTAATAAGAAAAATTAGATTATTGGACCTTGCTTATGAAAAAGGCGGAAGAAAAAAATCAAAAGAGACATGAGAAGAAACTATAAGAAATGATCTTACATATTTGGAGCTAAATAAAAATTTGTTATTTAATATAATACAATAAAAATAAAAAATTCATATAGTTGACCTCATTTAGTGGGATAAAAGGGTTGGTTTGCTGTTGATGTTGTTGTTGTATTCAAATCCTAAGACTCTTTGTCGTATGAGATGCGAAGATGATTAGTGTATGACATCATATCATAACAAATAGACTCTTTAATTTGGCCCCCCTACCTGAGAGTTTTTACTTAGATCTCTATTTAACAGAAACAAATAAAGAAACAACACGATTTACATATGTGAGGAAACTATAAATGGTCACCTACTCCACTCTATGAATAAAATATATTTAGGTTCATGTATAAATTAAATATTATACATGAAGGTTAGAGTATATCCAATTGAAGTTAAACTCAAAAAGAGTCGACTTAGATGGTCTGAACATATCAATCGTAAGCCAACAGAAACTCTAGTAACGAAAATTGGATTATTAAATCATGCCCACGTAAAAAAAAAAATGCTAAAAAATATAATAAGAAACTATAAGACATGATTTTACATACGTAGAGCTAAAAAAAGATTTATTATTTGATAGAGTATAATGAAAACAAAGAATTCAAGAATTAAAAAAAAGATTCAATGAGGATTCAAAAGCTGACTTGCTTGGGCATGAATCAACTTATATGTCCTCTACAAAGTCAGCCTTACACCCATTCAGCAATCCACTTGATAACAATTTGCCTATTGCAATCGGGAAAAGCTATTGAACTTATTGTGATCACCCCTTGTATGGACAGTTTTAAGGGTTTATTTGTGAGCTTGCAAGCCTTCACTGCTAACTTGAACTCAATTGCTTTACCATCCTCAGTCTCTACAACATAAAGGTTGGCACCAAACTATGAAAGAGAAGATGCAAGCTCTACATAAGAATCATATTTAATATTTGGTTCAAGGAAAATAAGCTATTGTTTGTAGATGAGTGTATGCAGTAAAAGATCATCATGATGGTACAGTGACAAGCTTAAGGCTAGCTTAGTAGCAAAATGTTATGCTTAAACATATGGTGTGGATTGTGTTGAGACATTGTCTCCTGTCACAAAGATGGCTTCCGTGAGATTATTTCTCTCATTAGTTGCTATATATTCATGGTTATTTTGTCAATTAGATGTCAAGAATGCATTTCTACAAGGCGATTTGGATGACGTGATCTACATGGAGCAGCCAACTAGGTTTACTTTTCAGTAGGAAAAATGTGTCGTCTTTTCGATCTCTCTATGGTTTTAAACAATCCCCTAGAGCTTAGTTTGGCAAATTTAATAGTGGTTCAAAACTTTGGCTTCAAGTAGTCACAAAAAAACCATGTTGTGTTTCATTATCAATCCTCATCAAAAGAATGTGGACTAGGCCAATTAACTAAAAAAATACAAAGAGTGCATCTGGTAATATCTTTCAAACGAAGGTTACAAAAATCATTAGAGAGGCGCATTTCCCATCCTCACGTATATTCTCCAATGGTTGCAATATGTGTCACACAATTGGTTGCTCAATTAACATATATTTCAATATGTGAGACCTTATAGATAGGAACATTAACTTTGAGACAGGATTTGGGAGGGTTCTGCTACTTTCTTGGCATTGAGGTTGCTAGAAAAAGGAATAATATACTGTTGTCTTAGAGAAAGTATATGCCTAATGTATTTATTGAGACTGGCTTGATATAGTCAAGAGCAATCCCTGTGAATCTTGTGGTTAAGTTGCATCCCGACCAACTAAGGTGAACTACTTCCAGATTCAGAGAGGTATAAAAGAATAGTTGGTAGGACTACTTGACTAAAATGACTATGACTGACATTATCTATGTAGTAAGTGTTGATAGTCAATTTATTGAAACAAAACACTAAAATATTATGATGAGAATTCTGTGATACCTACAAGGTAGTCCTAGAAAAGGACTTACATTTAGTGGCTATAGACATACTAGAATGGAGTGCTGCACTGATGCAGACTAAGGAGGTTGTCCCATTAATAGAGGGTCCGCTTCTAGTTATTCAGTGTTTGTGGTAGAAAACTTGATTTTATGGAAGAACAAGAAAAAAGAAATTATTGCTCATGATAGTGCTGAAGTAGAGTATTGAGCTATTGCTTTTGCTACTTCAGACTATTGTAGCCGAGTCTTCTTATGGCTGAGTTGGGATTTATTCTTAACAAATTTAGTTCTATTTGGTGTGACAGCAAGTCTGCCATTCACATAGCATCCAATCCAGTCTTCCATGAATGAACTAAGCAAATCAATTGTCACTTTGTTGGCTTAAAGCTTTAGAAGAGAACAATTGATTTGTGTCACGTTCATGTCAAGGAGCACTTAGCTAATATATTTATCAAACCTCTCCATAGTCCTACAGTTACACATTTTTAACAAGCTGAACATAATATATATGGCTTAGCTTGAATGGGGTGTTACTTGTTATGTATTAGATATGATTGGATGA
The DNA here is from genome assembly GCA_019297695.1 of Apostasia ramifera. Classification (NCBI taxonomy): domain Eukaryota; kingdom Viridiplantae; phylum Streptophyta; class Magnoliopsida; order Asparagales; family Orchidaceae; genus Apostasia; species Apostasia ramifera. Next base: position 582,712 of record JAEMOT010003270.1, on the reverse strand, counting down.
TATAATGGGCTAGGCATATAACCCTTGTATTATATTTGTATACTAAACTATACTATTAGATGATGAGATGAAAACCCTGATTCCATTCACCGTTCCAAAAATCACATTTACAATAATGAGCAGTATGTAGATTTTTTGTTTCCAAAATTGAGCTCCAATGAGCATAGTACCTTTTGGTAGGTCGTTGTTGGGTCATACAAAGGATATATTTACTTTCTTGATTATTCAACTGGAAGCATATTGTAGACATTCCAAACACTGGTGAGGTACAATCACCTTGTTTCATTTTTCCTGTAGTTACTGTGACTTGCATGCAAGATAGAAGAATTAGCTGAGAGTTTCATAGTGCTTGCTCATTGCTCTCTCAATACCAAGGAAGCTGCACTTTTTATGAATTTACATCGTTATCCAATACCCAGTGAATGAGAATCTTTAACGTGCAACCGTCTTAGTTGCTTGCCATCTAATTGTGGTCTAGTAAATAAGACTATAATAAGCCAACTTTTGCAGGAAAATCCCCATTTTTTGATGTTTTCAGGATTTAGCTGTATGGATACTTTGTTGCTTGAATAGTTCCGCATGGCTTGATTGCGTAATTGACATTATTAGTTATCCTACTGCTGATATAAATTGCAATTGGATTGGGATCTTTTGGTAGAAAAATGCTTTGTTAGATTGTGGTATTCCATAAATGGATTAAATTTGCACATGATTCTGATGATTATTATTGGATGTTACCTATTTTTGGGACATTTTTTATATTGTTTAAAAGTTTAACTTTCTTATCCTTTGTCCTGCATTTATATGCTCTTTGTTTTTTGCAAGTTTATGAAAGGAATAGAGAAAAATGGCAGTCCATTAGCATAGATGATATAATTATTTTTGAGTAAATTACATCCAAGTCCTTGAGATTATAGCATAATATCACAAATGGTTGACATTCTCAGATAGATTAAGCTTTATGATAGATTAAGCTTTATGATAGATTAAGCTTCCTTGGACAAGTCCTATCCCCGTAAGGTTTCCTAGAACTTCCTGTCAAGCTCTGAGATAGAGAAAACACGGTAACAAAGATGATTGAGTTCACTGCCATCAACACCCCTTGGGCTATAATGTCACTTTCTAAAGGCCGACTATCAATGCATTCAAGATGATACAATCATCTTTCCATCATTGTTTGAAGTTCCTGAACTTAATAGCATTGTGACAATCTGTGGAGACTGCGAGCAAGCAAAGATGTGATTCGAAATAGCTTTGCAAATGCACGCAGATTATTTGATTCCTAGAGACGAAAAACCCACTCTTCTCAAATAGAATTTCTAGACCAACTGGAGGAACCAAAAAGTCTTAAGAATATAATCTTATCTAGAAATCTTGATGGAATGGAAAGGGCCACTACTGTAGCCCTCTTTCCGAGTACTTTTATGCTTTCACCTAGAGCCCACAAGGTATGCTCGAGATAGATAGAAACCTTAGCTTGGTACCTAACTGCATCTTGGTTAGGTGATTGGAGGAAGACAAAAAACTCTTTGAAGCAAACTTCATCTAAGAAGATAAATAACTAGATTTGCTAGCTACCATCGTTGTGGTACCTAAAGCTAATGGCGACTGGAGAATGTGTGTCCACTTCATAGACCTCAAAGCAAATGTTTTTACTCTTACTAGTCGCCAAAGATAGACAAGTTTGTAGACTCTAATGTGGGATTTTCAACAATGAGTTTCTTTGATGCCTTTTCAAGATAACATTAAATCGAAATGGCATCATGAGACAAAGAGCAAACTTCATTCATCAATGATTATGACACCTACTGTCATAAAGTGAAGTCGTTCTACTTGAAGAATATCAAGGCAACTTAGTAGAGGATGGTAGATTGTCTTTAAAGACCAAAAGGGGTGAAACCTCGAAGCGTATGTCGACAATATCCTAGTCAAAAGTACCAATATACAAAATCTCATTGACCTAACGGAAACATTTGATGAACTTAGGTACTATAATATGAAACTTAACATTGCTTACTGCACTTTTAGTGAAGCCTTAGAAAACTTTTCTGGGTACTTGGTCTTTGCATGAAGAATAGAGGCCAACTTTATAAGATCAAGGCAATTTTTACAAGGTCTAAAAATTTGCACTAAGTCGGATCATTTCTAAACACGGAAGTGCATCTCCTTCTACAAATGTCTTTGGGGACATCAAAATATTGAATGAACTCCTGAGCGCAAAAAAGCCTTTATTTCTCATAAGAAGTACCTCACCATGGCTCTCGTTACCAGTACCCAAGGCGAACAAGGCTTTATATTTGTATCCCAAAGTGGCTAATAACATGGTGTCGGCGTTCCCGGTACAAGACAAAGAAGGCACTCAACCACCAATGTATTATGCTAGTCATGTTTTAAAAAGATGCTGAGAACAAGTACCCTATCCTAACAAAACTAGTTTATTCCTTAGTTATCATTGACATAAAGCTCCAGCATTACTTTCATGCCAACACAATCAAAGTCATCATAAACCAACCAATGAAGCAAATCATTTAGTTCCCCAAAACATCAAGAAGATTGCAAAAGTGGGCAGTCGAACTCACAAAGCTTGGCATTAATTTCATGCCAAGGAAAGCTATCAAAGCATAGAAATTAGCGAACATAGTTGTTGAATTGACTAAAATTGAAAGGCTTACATTGATCAAAGAACAGAACCCGTGGACATTATTTGTGGATGGTGTCTCAATACAGCCATCACTTGAAGTCAACATCTTACTAATAAGTCTTCAAAAAGTTTGACTCCAATCCTTTCGACTCTTATTTCAAGCTACAAATAATCAAGCAAAGTATGAAGCGCTAATAAAAGCGTCTCCAGCTCGCCAATAGTTTGAAAGCCAAGTATATGTAAGTCAACAAAGATTAATGCTCATGGTAAATCAAGTTGATAGTGTCTCCCAAACCAAAGATAAAGTCCTTAAGAAATATCTGTCTGAAGCAAGCTCATTATCTCCCGGTTTAAGAAAGTTGAAAAAACCCATATACCCCGAGGGCAAAATACTATCGCCAATAGGCTAGCGAAATCCAATCATGCCAACATTGAGGATGAGCATATTCTCCAACAACCTAGCTAGAACAATCTTGAAGCCATGATAATTGATTTGTCACCATCTTGGATGGATAAAATAGTTGTGCATTTGAATGAAGTTGAGCTTCCCATCTATTGAAGAAAGGCTAGATAGGTAACATGCAAAGACGTAAAGTATATGCTTCTCAACGACTAACTCTACAAGCATTACTATTCAAGACCTCTAATAAAAAGCCTCAAACAAGAAGTCATCGAGTAGGCCATGAAGGAAATCCATGCCAGTGAATATGGAAACCATGGTAAGGGAAAAATTTTCAAGATTCTTCGATAAGGCTATTTATGGCCAAACCTGCATCAAGATGCTAAAGACCGCCCAAAAGTTCAGTCGACAAAACTCTTCAGTCTATTAATGTCTCCGGTCCATGTACATTTTAGGAGTTAGATTTATTAGGACCTTTTCCCAAAGCGATATACAAAGAGGTACTTCAAGTGGGCTAAAGGAAAGGAAGTCGCAAATCCTACGACAAACCAAGTCGAATATTTTATTTGGGTGCACATTATAAACAAATTTGAAATCGTTTTATTATATACAACAATGAAACCGCTTTAATAAGCAAAATAGTCGGAGACCTCTAAGCAAAAAATGGGATCATAGTTCTCATCCGTGCGGCACCCACAGACTAACAACTACTAGAGGCCACAAATAAAAATTTCTTCAATGCACTAAAGTGCCAACTACAAAGGACGAGCACCATGTTGACAACAAAGTTTTTTTTTTTACAACAAAATTACCAATAGTACTTTGGGCTATCAATACGATTCCCTCGACGACCAGAGGTGAGAAACCACATTCCATTGTCTATTTCATCATCTAGGGAGGGAGGAAGGCAGACATACCCATTGAATTGGATATCTTCTTCCTGAGAGTTAAATTGACCACTAGCTTCAAACCCAGAAACTTCCATCATTAGGAGGAGGAATAACACAACACAAGCCGAAGACATGATTTAAACGACCTAGAAAAGGTAAGGGAAGTCCTAGCCATCAACATATAGCCAATACAATAAACACATACTCTTGCACCAATTTCGACAAGGTGAATTAGTTCCCAAAATCAAAGAATTTAGCCAAAGAAAAGCTTGAATGAAATTGGAAAAAAGACTTTATTATTCGAGAGCATGTGAGCTGAAATACCTATACAATTATGAAGCTTGATGGGATGCTTTTATACAAACTTGGAATGGGAATGACCACAAAAAGTTTTACCTTTGATGCAGCATCACAACAAATTTGTATAAGAAAATTTCTATTTGAAGTGTTCTCACTCTAAACTCTCCATACATTTTTAACATACAATTGCAACCAGGTATGTAAAAAAGCTTTTTATTTTCGACTATCCACTAAGAACAAAACTCAGGAAAACTAATCCCAACAAGTTGAGTTTCAACAACGACAGTTACAAACCTGCTCAGGGAAGTCAATTACAAAATCTTCCTTGCCTTTAAAGCCACAACTTCTTAGCAAACCCTATGGAACCTCCTAAGGCCCTATTCGCTATTGGACCCCCATACCACCCCCACCCCCTACATCCGACTACTTCTCTGGGACTTATCCCAAAGACATCTCAGGCACAACTACTCAAATCCAACAATTAGAGGCCTTGTTTGGCATGAACCCAAAAATGGGCAAAAAAATATCTTAATAATATTTTAAATTTATTATAAATTTTAATAACTTTATTTCACATCCAACACAAATTCCAACCTTAAAATCAACTTTATTTCACATCCTACACACCTCCCAATATTAAAATAAATTTCTTTCCCATCAACTCTATAAAATAAATTATTTTCTCTTTCCTTACCTAAATTCATCCTCCAACCAAACAAGCCCTTAGTACTTGGAAATGGCTACAAGCCAAACAAACAATACTTTTGCCCTGTTTGGCGCAAGGACCAAAACAGGACCAAAATAGTACTAGTTTAAAAAATAACAATAATAATAATAAATAAATTATTTTAATTATTTTACACAAATTTTAATATAAAAAATAATATTTTACTTCACATCCTCAATAATTTTTAATAAAAATATAAACTTTATTTCACATCTTAGATCAAAATACTCGATTTGAATATTTTGGTCTAGAATGTGAAATAAAATTGATATTTTTATTTTAAATTGTTGAGTATGTAAAGTAAAATAATATTTTTTATATTTGAATTTGTGTAGAATGATTTAAAAAATTTATTTATTATTATTATTGTTGTTTTTTAAATTAGTACCATTTTGGTCCTATTTTGGTCCTATTTTAGTCCTGTTTTGGTCCTCGCGCCAAACAGAAAGGCATCTACGAACCTAACAAGCAATACTTAGAGATGATAAATAATTACACAAGCCAAACAACTAGTTGAGGACTCATATTTTGAGTTCTCCCAATTCTAACTACTGGGAAAAGATTTTCTCATTCATCTTCAACGACTTGAAAGAGCTCCGATGGTGAAGTCCTTGCAAGAGTTGCCACATACCCACTCACTTTTGCTAAAGCCGCCAACGACAGATTTTTGGTTGACCTTACTATCTAAAGCCTTATCGCATAGCCAAAGCCTAACTCGGTTATAATAAAGATCCCTTAATGCACCCTATTTATAGAAAGGATGCTTAACCTCTCATTAATGCTCTTGTATGAGACAAGTCACCATTTGGAAAAGTGTGTCAAACACACGACCCAACACATCACATCGAGCCCAAGGCAAATACTCTTTAGTCTTCTAAGTTTTGCCATGATGATAATCTTCATAGAAGACCATGCCATTAGACCCCCAAGATGAAAACTCCCTAACAAAGTTTTCCATCGCAACTTGCAGTTTAACAAGCAGCAAGAAATGGGATGACATGAAAACAAGTGTCATACATATCAAACAAACCAATAGCAACTTGATGATGAAGATGCCACTAAGGAGATAAAGGAAAGAACACTAAGGATACACGCACAAGCAAAAAGTGATGGGAACTATATTCGCCATACAAAGCATTGGTATATCCATAGCCTAAAAACTTCTAATTTGGTAGAAAATATCAGGAGGGATGGGAAGAAATTCCAACCCAAAATATCAAAAGAGAGAGAATGAGATTCTGGGGGAACTTGGCAAAAACCTATTTCCTTCTAGTTAACCTCCGCTTATGAGTGTTTGTATTCTCTCCTTCATTTGATTCCCCTCTAGCCCAGGAATCATCCTCTTCTTGTAACCACCTCTTTCATATAGCGGATTTCAAATCACCTACTCAAGCGCTATGGTTTCCTCCTGGTATTCGAGTTTCACGAAATATCTATTGGATTATTGTTGACAATATTTCCTATTATCTTTATTTTCCTTTTCCTTTTACAGAATCATCCTCATCTTGTAACCACCTCTTTCATATAGTGGATTCCAAATCGCCTCCAAGGCGCCATGGTTTCCTTTGTTATTCGCGTTTCACGAAATATCTATTAGTGCATTGTTGACTATATTTCCTATTGTCTTCATTTTGCTTCTCCTTTCACGCATTATTATTAGATTTTGATTTAGTTGGTGGTTTTTCACATCAACAAACTAGTTCTAGAACTAAAACTTTATCCAGCATCAATTTATAGTATTTCATTAGTTCTTTCTATAAAAATAGCTTTTAAATTTTATTTGATCATTTCATAATATTGCAGTTCACATTTTAATAAATGTCTTAATCCTTTAAAAGGATCCTATCAACAAAGGATAATCTAGAAAAAATATTTGCAGAAGTATACTTTGAACTTACATTAACAGGACGAGCAATGTCCTCAGTGAATGTAGGGAAAAGACCAACTGAGACAGCAATCAATGTGAGGCCCATCAACACAAAAATAAAAAACATAATTGATCCTTTAACACCTGTGAAAGATATCATCGTTAACTTTATAAAATATATATCATTATTCAGACAATACCGACAAATAAGTAGATGAAAATTAATTAATATCTTGAAATGATATTAAGCTTAATAGCATTGAGTACAATGATGACCACAACTTCAAAATAGGTCCTTTTTATGGCCAATAAAAAAAGGAGTGGCATTGCCTGCCTACTTGGCGTGTATAAAAGAAAACTTCGATACTCAAAAATTTAAGTAGCATATAAATTGAATCACCCATTATCTATAAAGAAAAATCATATTAAGAAACAAAATGATTGAAGAGAGCCAAAAATAATTATTACTCTGGCAAAGAGAAAAAAATGTAAATTTAACATTTATAAAAAAAACAATCATAACTATTGTGATTTTGAAATACTGTAAGTGCACAATTTTCGAGTTCGACCACATCACGCTTTTCCTGTGGGGGTGGGAGGGGGGGGGTTTCAAAGGCACAAAGTGATAAAGGGAATACATCAAAAAATTTAAGTATATCCCCTAAACTACCCTATATTTATCCCACTATACCATGCACAACTGGCAATAAGGGACAATGAGCTCTTGCCATTCCCCAAAATTGGTTCCCCACAAGTCCACATGTTGCTCTCAATTCACTCACTGGGGGACATGTCGCGTGACTATTTGGCAATTGTTGCACCTGTCTTTGCTCCTCGAAGTGTTCTTCCTCGTGGATGAGGTTAGCCCTCATTCTTCAAGGTTGTCCTTCAAAGCTACAACTCGAGATGGTTTACCAGTCATCAAATTATGGGGTCTAAAATAGCTTTCAAACTACCTAATAATGCTCTTTCTCAATCCCTCGAGATAATGAAGAACTTGAGGTGCTTAACAAACCAGTTAGCTAAGATTTTCAAAACCTAGCTTATTTACATATTTAACACCTAATAGTCAAAAAACATAGTCAGAACATATAAAACAAGTAAATTACTTCTAGCACATCTATAGCTAACAATTAAGATAATATCAATTTACTCCAAATATTTTATAAATCCCTTGATGCGGATTGCGGAGCAATCCCAAGACCAACCCTGATAATGAATTTGTACCTAGTTTGGGGATGATTTTCATCATCTCATTTATACTGCTTTATTTACTTGTATTTTATTTTACATTTATGCGAACATTTTATTTCATATTTATTTTTGGTGAGAAAGAGTTAATATTTAAGGTTGAGAGCATTTTGTATTCATGAGTTTGAGTGAGAGTTGAGTTAACTGTAATTGAGCTTAAAAGATGAGTGATAATATAATTTTGGGTTTTTGAAATTTTTTTAGGCTTATGTGAACTATTAGGCTACAGCTTGGCCCAACTATTCTCTTTTTGGAACAAAGCAATCAATCCTAACTCTTTATTAGGTTGATGTTAAGGCATAATGGAGATCAATTTGATTAGTAATCAATGGCGAGTGGAGAGATTCTACATATAGCATACATTAAGGGGATAAAAGGGAGGAGAGAGAGTCCCCAACCTTAGGCTGTCAGCCAACCTCACTGCTACTGCCACTGGTCGTCATTGCCACTGCTTCACCACCATCTCTGTGGGTTTCTAGGTGCGACGCTTAGGCAGAGTGGAGCCGCCACCTCTTGTGTAGCCGCCATTAGTCGTTGTCGTCGCCTCGCCGCCACTGACAGCGATTGAGCTTGCTATATGGAGTTCTTGATCAATGCGATGTCAGTTTAGTAGATTGTGTGACTCCAATCTACATGCTGTCGATCTCATCATGTGGGGTTTGATGTATTGCCTTGAGTATTCCTAGAGGCTTTTTCCATTATTTGCATCTAGATTTTCCTCCATCTACTTGCTTTGTTTGCCATCTATATGACTATGATGTCCTCCTATTTCTCCCCTTCACTTATTAGTGATGAAACCTATGTATTTTCCTTTCTTTATGTGTATAGATGTTCATGAGATTGTGTTCTTAAATAAGACTATTTCATACTTGAATTAAGTCAACATTCATGCAATTTCTTATTAATTTGAACTTTATTTATAGTTTAGAAGTTATTTTTGTGAGTTTATTTTGGATTATTATCAAATTGAGGCCTAAATTATATGTTCTCTTTATGTTTGAACATAGATGTGATAAACTAAGTAATTTAGAGCATAATCCTTAATTGCAACCGCCATGTGAAACTCTTCCAAATAGTTGCATGCTCTATGTTTGATGAAATGCCACATACACATAAGCATTTAAGTATTCATTTTCTTAGACTACATTTAGCCTTACATCATCCCTTCTTTCAAATTTACAACAAGTACCATATCCCAAACCCTACTAGAATTTTGTGTTAAATACATAAATCCCTGAATCTTTTATTTTGAGCTCTCCTCAAGAAAGACACATTGATCTTGAGGTACTTTCGTCCTCCAAGAATTTTCCATGACCAAAGTTTTTTGAAGTCAAGGCCTAATATCTTGGTTGTCCTTAATCCTTCTTTCTTAAAATTTAACAAACTACATCAAAGAATTTGAATTTTCTTAAAAAGCCTAGACAAGGAAAGACTGAACTTTTTCAAAGATGTTTGCTATAAAAAGTCTTCCTGCTTCCTTAAAGAAGCTCCTCAAAGAACATCTTCAGTGAGCAACATTCAAAGGGCCTAGAACAGTGAGTGAGTTGAAGTATACTTAGTTCAATACTTAATCATACAAAATCCAACATCATAAACAAACACATTAGAACTCTACAACAATTTTATTGTGAATCTAAAACTATTTAGAACTACAAGCTAATACATATGTAAACTACATTTCAATTAAAGGTTCTCAGCATACTAACAAAAACCGAGTTATTTTTTAAGAGTATCAGCTCGAGAAGTCTTCAATTGAATAAGATGATGCATTACTCTTACTCAACAACATATGACCTTCTTGAAGCATTACCTAAGAAAATTAAGAAGTCTTTAATTTATACTATATGGTGTTCGATCAATATTTAATTCCAATATCGATTTCAAACTCAAACAGTAAAAAGAGATTAATGTTGAATAGCAATTGTCATTATCAAAAAAGAATACAAGTACTAAAATAAACAAGTTCGGAATGGGATAGCATACCTGAAATATGAACATACGAAAGGAGGTAGACCAACATAAGACAAATAGTTATTGTGATGAATGCAGCAACAATAACATTACCTAGCCATTCAGGTGCACCACCAGGATTCCTGAAAATTTCATTACCAAGAATAGGTATATAGCAAAGCATTTCAATATTATGCAAAACCTAAACTAGGTTTCAAGACTAGCATAGCGAATATAACAGTTCGCAAAGTAAATGCAAATTATTTAGCTGATTAGATAACTACAATTTAAAAAATTTTGCAGGTTATTAAAACAAACTAAATACTTAAAAGGGAAAATCATACCTATCAAGTCGAACTAAGGTTCCTGTTATTGTTCCAACCAAGCGGATAAAAATACCAGATGACAAGATAACAGGTACGATTAAACCCAAAATTAACGTAATAATTTTTAGCTTTTTCGGTAATCTTACAGGAGATAGTGTTGCTTCCATAAGTCCATCTGAAAAAGTTAAAAAAAAAAAATAATCAAAAAGCATTGTATAAGACGTATCTACTAGTAAATGCTAGAATAATTTAGTTAAAACATACAAGCAAAAGAAGGAAACACCAACCAAACCAGTGCTAAATATGAAGCACCAATCTTATACTTGTTGCCAATAAATAGGAGAACAAGCCATTGAACAAATCCAGCTTTAAAAATCCATCGCTCTGCCTCCCATTTTATCAAATTTTCTTGGTGAACAAGAGAAAGACTTGTCATTCTTCTTAACATTGTCTTCTGCAGATGTTTCTGAAGAAAAAGAAAGCCTATATGCTGACCAGCAATTGCACCGAGCAGTGCTGGTGCACCAAATAAACCAGCAACCAACCAAGGGTTTGCAATATATGGAGCAGGGGAAGAAGAGATAAGAGGTATAAGAAACGCAACAAGTACTGATGAGCCTAGGGAGAACAGCCACATCAAGATCAAACTAAAACATGATAATCCAAAAGCTACTACACCAGGATAACCACCCATAACCAACGAAGCTGTCCACAATAAAAGAGCTTGCATCATCACTGAGTTGGAAAGCATGCTAGCAAATTGTTGCGAATACACAATCATATACATCCCCTATGAAAATACCAACACTAAAAATGGTAAGAACAGAAATCCTGTAAAGGGATTACTATCAAGTAGCATCCAACTTTTTACAAAAGTAAGCTAATTAAAATAATATATAAAAAAAGGCGAATCAACACAAGAAAATATAAGTTGAATTAAAGTTTTAAAATTGAAATTATTACAAAAATAGCATTAGGGCAAGGTCAAACACGCCTTTCAATTAAGTTGGAATTATCGAATTGCTTAAAGCAAGTATTGCTCATCATTTTTTTTATCACTTAGGTCCCCTGGTCTTCCAATGTACTTTAAGTGGTCCAAGAAAACAAATTTAGTACATAATTTATGATTTAGCTCAATAATTGACCAAAATTATCTATCTCACCTCTCTCCATAAAAGGAGGGTAAAGCCTACACGAATAGGAGTGAAGAGTCCAAGAAGAAAGAGAAAAGAACATAATAGAGAGAGAGGAGTAAGTGTATTATTGGTATTTTAGATCAAACTACTGAAATTTTAATAAGAATTGCATGAAATAACTAACACCTCAAGACCCAATGAAACAATTAAATTGTAAGAATGTATTATCTATTACTATACTTTAGGGACTATATGGCATTTAGCTAAATTAACCTACTGTCATGGATAAATTTTTCATACAACTTCAATATATATATACACATAATAAAAAATAAATTTATATCTCATTCTAAGTAAACTTTAATATTAAAAATTTTTCTTTATACTATATCCTACACAAATCTCAAAAATATTAATCAATTTTATTTCACATCCTACATACTTTTTAAAATGACTTACTTTATTTCTCATCATATTTACATCTCGAAAAAAAAATTCCAAACAAGCCATTTTTTCAAATGCCAAACCGGCTCTTAAATTTGATACCAATAAGCAAATTAAATCGAAGACTAGAAATCATTTTGAAAAATCAAGAAATCTATAGTTCTGAGCTTCTATCATTGAGGTGCTCTAAGGTTTCAATAGACGTATCACTGGCAACTCAATGCTTATGGAGGGAGGGTCTACTGCCGACTACACAACAGCAAAAGGAGTCTTCTGGAAGGGATGCAACTTGTGTCCAGGTAAGTGCCATAGCCGAGGAGGAAACTATTGCCTGTCGGGGATCTAACAGCTATAAGTGAAGAAGGCCGCAACACTGATGCTAGCCAACTGATGGCGGAATTCGCCGAAGTCTGACAACAAAGATAATGTGATCTATTGCCTAGAACAACATATTTTTGGCAAAGCGTCAGCAAGAAGAGTGGAGCTCCAGCTTTTCATATGTTGTTTCCTCTAAAGCCCAATGAAGTCTCCACTTTAATTGCATCTCCTTCACATCGCATAATTCTAAGGGACTACAACAAGGTGTTGATGGATGCTTTAACTGTTGCCACCATTCTAGATCCAGTAAGGCTCCCAACATATGTATTCCTCCCTCTTAAAGCTAAGGAAGATGGCAAGCAGATGACCTCTCAGATTAGCCATGCCGGTGGTCTTTGATAGCAAAAAAGAAAAATCAGGGTGCATGCCATTTAATGCCAAGTAACTCCTTCAGGGCTAAGCAAATGGAGGAAAAGGTAGTGGACCTACATGGGATGGCTAGAGATGACGGCTTGAAGTCAGCTAAGCCACTCCAAAATAAGTAAAAAACCGATTGCAATAACAAAGCTTCAAATTCAAGTTTGTTTCATTCCAAAGCTTGTGGAAATGTGCGTGAATGTGTGGGTGAGGAGTGTATTCCCATCAATAATTTTCATGCCAGAACCATAAACGGTTGTGTTGATAATCCTAATTTGGATATAAGAGATGAGCGTACTTCAACCTTTCCTTGCACTCTAAGGGTTTGTTTTAACGCCGATCTAAATTTGCATGTGCCGAGTTAATCCAAACTAATCGATGGTGATAATAGCTATACTTTGAATGCTAAGGGACTAAATTTGAGTGTTGTACTATTTTTCCCCGTCTTGCATATCGGCTGCTCAAAGAAAGACATGAAGCTTGTGAGCAAATCAGTTTCAGTAGAACCAAAGACCAGTTGGTCTGGCAATGTTGAAAACAAAACAGGGAAGCATAATCCAATATCCAAGTTAGAGTGGGATAGGAAAAACCATGTTGAACTATCACCCATTGACATTTCCCATGGAGATCATATCCAAGATGCATAAGTGTTGCTTGATGAAAGAGAGATTGTGTGCGCCCACACCAAGTTACAAAGAACCTTATTTGGGAGGGAGATTGTTTGGCAAACACCTTCCCTGTCAAGTATTAGCATCTAAACTTCATAAATGATGAGGGCACTTTGAAAGATTTATTAGACTCCACGATTTGGGAAGTGAATGCTTCGTATGTTGCTTCGATAGGGCTAATAATCATGACTGATCTTACAAAGTGGGCAGTGGATAATTGCCAGCCAAATTATGGGGTTGGATGCATGGACACCTCAGTTCACACACCTTCCCCAAGCTTGCACCACAATCACAGTGTGGATATGCCTTCCTGACCTCCCCTTGGACTGTTGGAGCCTTCCAAACCTGAAGAGAATCGCCTCCCTTGTTGGACATCCTCTTTGGGCTGATTAGTACACTGCGAACATTGATAGGATTGGCTATGGTCGAATTTGTGTTCGTGCTGATATCAACAAGCCACTAAAAAGTTAAGAGTTTGGGTAAAAGAGATACGCCGGCGATTTTATCAAACAACTCTCGAGCTTATGTTTTGATTTGTGGCAAGGTGGGTCACAAGGAGTATGGCTTCCCCTTAAGGGGGATTCCTATAAATTCTAAGCAAATGCTACGTGCATCTTACCCAAAAGGTAAAGGGAAAGCCACGATAGCAAAGAATCCAAGCAAGTCCCATCCCGGTCAGTCCTTTCTGCAGTATAGTACTCTGGAGAAACCAGATACATAAAAAAAACCTGAACCTACAGTGGTTAAACAGGGTCCTTGAATCCTAGTCAGTAAAAGAATAAGGAATAGAGACAAAAGAGATGCTATTAAGAATAAAAATATAGCAAATTTCAACAATCAAATTGACAGGAAAATTGTGGCTGAAGGGCCAGGCTGGGAGAGGAAAACAGCAATCAGACCGAATTTTCAAAACCTTGTTCTGGTTTTCAGCAGAGCTAAATAGTAGGTAGAAAAACCACTCAAGGACAAGCCAATAAGTTCCAATTCACCAAATGCGGATCCTTTTGCCGGTCCTAGTGATAATCTGAAAGTGGTCTCACCTTTTGAGCAGCAGAAGGCAGTGCAATCAGTAGCTTATGAACAGTGCAGGGAGGAATTGGACCAGAATAAGTTGGTACAACCTGAGATGCAGCCTTCAATTGATAGGCCCCATTCCACAAGATGCAGGGAGGAGTTTTCCCAAGATCTGCAAATGCAAGAGTCAGACAAATGTCCCAGACCAAGTCCTCGGGATTCACGAGATTGCAGTCAGCCATAGCAAGCTCTCCTCACAGGGAGTTGTTATCTTCAGAAAGCTCATGGCCTCAGGACAAGGATGGAATGGAAATGGCAGTAGATAATATAGCCCTCTCCCCTCAGCCTTTCTGCTTCCCCCGAGTCTAGTTGATACAGCGACAAGATCCCCATATGCCAATCTGCAGCCTCTTCGGTGGAATGTAGCAAGCTATCGACCCTCCACAGTTTCCAGCAAGCTACCGACCTTCCTCAGTTTCCAGCAAGCAGCAAATCCCCTTTGGAAGGTGAGAAGAAGAAATGACTTGACGCAAGAATGGACTTAGAAGACAAGGATAAATCAGCCCAAAGCGAAGAACCATAACAAGTAAAGGGATAGGAATGGTTTGGAGCTCATCTCCAAGAAGCACCAGGCAAGAGAGGCCAAGAGGCCAAGAGGATGCAAAAGGCAGGCATCACTGACTCCAAAAGGCATGGGGATACCAAAAGAGCAGCAAAGGTTGAGTCTCCCCTCCATTTCTTATGGGATGATGGTGATACACATGAGCCAATTGGAAGCAGAACAAGGAACCCAAGTAACCTATGGGTAGATTAGACTACAAACTGAACTCTATGCTCTATTTTTGGGTATCCCACCACACGTTTATTTTCTTTTATCTTATTGTATGCTTTTGGGGATAGCATTGGAATGGACAGCTAATAGGGATACCACCACGAATGTCTCTTCCTCTTTCTCCGGATTGGGACCTAGGCTTTCCCCTTTCCTAACAGAAAATGTAACCCATTGTGTTTAAGGAAGTTCTAAACCTTAATGGAGTTGGAGTAGAGGCACCATAAAGTATCCGTTTAATTCGAACCTCCATTGTTATCAGGTTTTGTCATGTATAGTTGAGTACAATGATATGAATCCTTTTGCTCAAAGGAGGCATGCCCCCTCTAAAGATCTTTTGTGGCTTTCAGGGGTTTTGTTTGCTCTTAATAGGTAATATATGGGCTACGAATGAATCTAAGAAAATATAAAATGAGCCTTTCTAGTTTTACCATTAAATTGTATTTAACATTGTTGCAAGTCACCAAGTGATCAATTTTACCCTTGAATACTACTATTATTCTCATTTTTTCATCTTTTACTTATTACTAAAATGGTCAAGATACAATAGCAACTAGCAAACTGTTCTTTTATTACTACGGGTTTCAATTTTCTATAACATTTCATTTACTGTTACAATAAGCAGGTTTACTTTAGCATTTTCATTTTTACCCTTCATATTCTCTCTTCTACACAACGCACGTTCGGCCTCTTTCTTTCTTGCCCGATCATTCTTGCGCTCTCTCACTATCCTTTCTCTCTCTTTCGTTCTTGCTCTCTTTTGCACTCTCTTTACAATTATATCTCATATATTTCTATAATATATATAAAAATACATAATCCAAAAAAAGAATGTCATTATTATTTTTTTATTGTTAATAATTATTTATATTATATATAATATTACTTAGTTGAATAAATTTGAACTTTCTATCCTATCCTTCGTTTTTTTATGTTTGTCACTCATACCTCTTAGATCACATTGGCAACATCAGTCAAGATAATAATTTTTTATTTACTTAATATGTTTCTTGCCAAAATACCAACCATGGGGATAGCCAGAGGCTAGTATGATGAAACCTATTTTTTTAATATAAATATGAATTTAAGGTTATTGGCTAAGTAAGCTACTAAAATTTGGCATTTTCAATTTTATCCTTCACCATATTATCAATATAAAAAAATTTCTTCCTTATAAGCAAGTTTAATCGCCTCTCCAACAGGAATTTATAATAGTGTCTTATAGGATGCTGAAATTTAGCAGTTTTAATTTTGCTCATACACTAATTTAAATTCTTTATAAAATAAATATTACATATATAAGTTAAATATAAATTTTTAAATATATAAATTAATTTTTTATATTATTTTAAATATATAAATTAATTTTTCACTAAATTTTAATTTTCGTGCAATATACTACACAAGCACCCTACTAGTATAAATAATTCTTGGGGCTATAATGTACAAGCTTAAGCTTTTAGGTATTAAACATGATATTAGAGTCACGGACCTCAAGTTCAAACGCTGGCAAACCACAATTATCTCTAGCACGAGAGTAATAAAAAAATACCTATATTGAATTAACTCGATGCAATAAACTAAATTAGCTTACGCATGAGGGGGCATGTAAAAATATAAATATTACCTAAGCTATAACCAATAAGCTCAAGCTTTTAGGTCAGTTAGTAATCAGAGATTTAACATAAATATAATTTAAACTTATGTAAAAAACCAACTAGACCTTATGGTCAAGTGTTGAACTTCAAGATATGCATACATGGTTAAAGTAAGGACTATAACTAAATCAAACTCTAATTCAACCTACCATAATAGCAAAGTTACAGAAATTAAGATGACAAAATTTCCTTATTTACCCTATTATAGAGCTACAGCCCCATCCATGAATTCTTCCATAGAGGATAAATTGCTATCCATAGAAAAAAAAACACGCACTTGATTGTTACACAACGTAAAACCAACATGCGTTACTGTACTATGCAGAAACAATTATGTTTATCGGCACATGCATGAATGAAGCTCCTATAATTCTAATCAACGGGTTAGCTTTTTGTTTTACAACTACCAACAAGTCATTTCACTACAATAAAAGAACTCAACTCCATTTTACTGGAACAATAAAAGATCAAGTAAATAGATTAAAAAAAAAGCAGTCTCACTAGAAAAATGGTAACATGAAGAACCATTAAGGAAAAAATGGAGAAAATCACCAATTACAGATACTAATACAATATAAAAATAATGCAAACAAAACAACTCCAATCATACATATATTTTTGAAATGAAATTTAACTAGCAAGATTATTCAAAAATAGAGAGCCAAAAAACGATGGCATGATCTAAGGTCATTCATGTTAACAAAAGTTGATTATTTCAAATAAGACATGCTTTTGTCACTCATATTCATAAAGGCAGGCAGAAAATGGCACATAATTTCATGATAGCACATAATGAACAACTTCTTTGTCTAGACAAGCCTACTGATGATAATTTTGTTCAAGATGAGTCCTAAAATGTTTTTTTTTTTCAATCTGTAATCTTTTTACATATAACAGAAACTGTTATACTTTCAGAAAAATTTTAAAAAAAAAGGAAAGCATTTTTCAAAGTTACGTAGAGAGAATATTGGAGCCAACCCCATTTACTTGGGATTAAAGCTTTGTTGTTTTTCCTGCCGTTACTCCCTATTCTTGTACATAGAACATTTGACATTGTAATGCAAGATGACAAAACAAGAATGAATGACAAATTATAATTAAGAATTAATATATATACAATTAAAACTACTAAAAATGAGAAACTCCCAATTGAAATTGGTATCTATACATCTTCCATACCAGAACATCAAAATAGATGGGCTTTTTCTCTTCAGCTGCCACATCTGATTTTTCAGCCAATTTATAAAAATCAGGTGTCCTAGCAGCTTGAAGCATAAATGCTAGCATATTTTCTCCAAGATGCTGAAGAGAGCCTGGCTTCAGTAGCTTCAATTTATCATTCTGCAATAATTTTAATTTAACCAGACATTAGGACAACAAAATGTGATAAAAATCATGCATTACCAAGTACCTGTGGCTAGAATAGTCAATTACTATACATGTATATACACATAAAGGGAGATTCTATCTTATTTCCCTATTTACTAGTTCCTTGTTTCTCATTTTCTTTATTTTCTAATTTTCTTAGTTCAAGTTTCGACACTATCCTCACGCCCCATATTAAATAGGAGGGTCACCTTACTATTGGATTAATTCCAAATAATTCTATCACATTCTAGCGGTGCAATTCCTTTCAACTTAGTATCAAAGCATTCTCTTACACCATGCCATCTCTCCTCCGCCTCTGTTTGGTTAGAGATCATTTTGATCATGACCTTTTTTGATATTGTATAGGACATAAAATAAATTAATTAATATATTGAAAAATATGTAGAATGTAATATAAAGTGAATTTTTTATATTAAAATTTATATATTTAGGATGAAAAAATATATTTTTATTTTATTCTAATTTTTTTAAATGCGACCATGGCCAATCTGGCCTCCAACCAAACAGAGGCGGGGTGAGACTTCAAAAATGCGAGAAAAAACTTGTTGGACAATGAGAACATTAACAACGTTGGAACCAAGAAAGACTAGTCAACAGATATGTCAACAGAACAACTGGTTAAGAAACCTTATGACAAAGAGGAGCACTTGGACTTCACCTATCCAAGCCAATGCTAGAGAACAGGAGCCGACCACAACTCAGACAAAAATAGTATTTACCATAACAGCACACTTTACTTGATAGGAAACCAAGAAGTCCCATAAAAAGACATCTCAAAGGAACTACCCAAGAGATGAAAGCATCCAAGAGACTACTACCAGTCAAGCATCCCGAGAGATCACGACTTCTCAAGAGCACAAGATATCCAAATATTACAAAAACCTCTAGACAAAATAACGAAAAAAGAAATGTTGAGAAAAGACATCTTGAAGAATTTGAGAGATATGAAACTTCAGGAGAAGTGCTGTTAGATATTGATCACTCCCATAAAAAAGAAGACAAACTCCTACAAGTTCCCAAATGTCGCAAGCATAAGCATCAAAAGGAGGGAAGAGGTAAAAGGGATAACAGTTGACTAGGTATCATCCTGACTAGATAAGTCACCTATAAATAGGACTAAACAATGTGTAAACCCTAAGTTGAAAATAAAAGAAATTGGAAACCTTCTGCCGTCACTCCTTCCCCTTCCTAGACTCTTCTTTCTTCCTTAAAGGAAATTCATGTGTGTGAGAGAGAGAGAGGGACAGTAATCCAACCGCCTAACTCTATAGATGGGAGTTGATAGATCCCATCAAGTTTAAGAGCTAATGGAAAGGAACCGAAGTCCTAAAACTCCCAACTAGGACCTTTTGTAAGGAGATCTGAGATCATCCCATCAAAGTTCCATAACAAATGAAAGGGATTAATGGATTTTGAACTCCCTAAGCAACAACATCAAAAGGTGAAACTTTTGAGTTATCTTTGAATACTAATAAGTTGTTCAGGCTTAGGCTTCAACTTCAGCTAACAACCAGAACTAATAGGCACAATTCCAAAGGAAAAGTGGGCAAATTACCCAAAGCAAAAGTGGTAGGATGTATGTTGACACGTGATGCAACAACCACAAATATAAGTTAATATATATTTGGTAACATAGCTACTCCAAAGTAACTACAGATTAGAATATTACTAACTCTACAGTGAGCAATCTAGTACTACATTTTTTAACCCATCTAGACTATACATTAAACTTGGAGGGTGGCCGGTAAAAAATGGCAATTCCCTAGGCCTAAGCTACCAAATCAGAGGTGAAGAAAAAGTAAACTAAATCACAGCTTCACATTTGATGCAGTTGAGAAAACAAAACAGGGCCAAGAATACCATAGTACATACAATGACATTGAGGAAAACCATAAATACGATACATAGAATTATAGCATTCCCACACATTTTTTCACAAGAGGAAACTAATACCAAAAATGTTTATGGAAGCATACTCATCCTACTAAGAGCGATCTCACTTGAGTAAAACTTCCATGTTAGCTCCACTTAAGATAACGTATTTAACATACAACCAAGGAGAAAATCACCATACGAGTTCAATAAGGAAAACAGTAGATAAATTAACACTTCTGTAAATAAATTAAATTCCAAAAAATAACTCAACTCCCAATATGTAGAAAGAGAATGACATGACATCACAAGCGAAAATATACTAAGTTAAAGGAAAAAATACTATGTTAGCAATGATAGGAAGAATTCCAACATTTGTATGGCACCAAATTCCGGGAAAATATTCAACTTGAAAACATAGCATTAAATTTTTAAACTCATTTACACAACTGAGATGATTATCAAATAAGAAAAATAGTGTGGAGGCATTTTGTATTACATGGGATGAAATAATCTACCATAAAATCATAACAATACACAAGCTACATGATGGTAAAATGTATATTTGTAAAAGGTCAAATTATTAAATCTTGCACCTTAGTGTGATAAACAGCACTGGAATCTGAATATGCAAAATCAAGCCCGGGAAGGCCGGCAACTTCTTTATAAACTTGAAAATCTGTAGAGGACTTTATTGCTCCAGAAAGAAATAGATCCTGCAGAAGAGTATGACCAATGTAATATATATATAAAAATGGAGGATTACAAATGTTGTAAGGAATTGTAGAAAAAAGAGGCACACATTGCATTTTGCATCTTCAAAAGAAGCTTATCACAATTCCATGGAAACATCAAGTGGCCTTTTGTACATAGTTAAGTACCAACATAAAATCCTATCAGCTCTAAATACAATTTATTCTTTGGAAGTGAAAACTATCATCTTAGACATGGAATCCAAATTAGCCAATCCAAGGGCTGAGCAATAATATTCTCAAAATATATAAGACACCAAAAACTTAAACGAAGACATTGAGGCCTTTTGTACATAGTTAAGTACCAACATAAAATCCTATCAGCTCTAAATACAATTTATTCTTTGGAAGTGAAAACTATCATCTTAGACAAGGAATCCAAATTAGCCAATCCAAGGGCTGAGCAATAATATTCTCAAAATATATAAGACACCAAAAACTTAAACGAAGACATTGAGGTTGATAACAGTTGGATGCAGAAAAAGAATGGCCAAAGAGAACGTGCTCGAGCTCCCTTTTATCCAAAACAATCTAGCCCAACCTTTTACAGGGAATGATCATATACTCCCTTGCCTGCCTCCATTTAATGTCCAAAACCGTGCAACCAAATAATGATGGTCTGACAGCAAAGAGGAATGATTACAAAGGATTTACACAGTATCACCCTTGCCCTCCCCTTTCATGAGCCATTGAAATTGGTTTTTCTCCATATACTGAGTGGGAGAATCAAATCAAAGAAAACAGGAAACAAAGAGATTGATAACTCCCCAGACTGCCCTAGTACGCCATCATGGACAAAAGAACCATTAACAGGCTGACAATCCTCACCTGAGCTAACACTTTCAATTCAGCCTCAATGGCTGAAAGGAAATCCACGAATTTTCTATTTTTCCAGGCACATGATCATGTGACAAGAAATGGAGCATGTTTGTCAAGTCCCTAGTTTCTTATCTTTATTTCCAGAACATCAGCACATTCACGTTTTATCATATAGTTTCGCAAGATAGGAAAAAAACCATATTAAATTAGAAGCTAGACAACAGGAACACCTTGGAAATATAATCGATAGTTTTACAGTAAAAGGGCTGAAAATGCTACAACAAAGGTGAACAGAAGAATGGGAAATTAAGATAACGACCTGGGCAATTATTTGGCCAGATGGGTACTTTGCCGCACCTGCATATGTTTCAACAGCCCAAGGCAGTGGACCAGTCTGCTCATGCAAGCAATCCTATGTTAGTGGTGCCTCCAAAGCTTACAATAGCATAGACATTTCATAACAGGAAACATGATGGTTAGCAAGTAAAAAATATGGAACAAAGAGAAATCACCTATCCTCCAAAAAAAGTGAACTGCAAAATGCTTTTTACACATGCAATATATTTCTAGAATAAAAACTACCTGAAAGATGCTAGATTTGCCCCCAGTGCCCATAGCCTCCAAGTCAATCATAAAACGAACTGTCTTACTCCATGGATGCTGCATTGAAGAGAGAAAAAATATAAAATAAAATCTAAAATCAACAAAAACCTTCTCCAAACTTTCACAAAAAAAAGCTAATTTGTAATAATTGACAAAACCAGTGCAAAATCAGGAGCAACGAAAAACTCTTTACTACATATCTCAAAGGAAATCCAAGATGCAAATTGCAATAGAGAGATATGATGGATATGCTAATCACGATTGTCTCAACCTGCGTAATAAAGCTGTGAGCGCCATTAAGGCCCTCTTCTTCACCAGTATTAAATAGAAAAATGACGCCACTTCTAAATCCATGAGCCCATTGAGATATTCCACGAGCAAGCTCCAACATCACACCCACACAGGAACTGCAGTCACCAGCTCCTTCTCTGAGACAAGAAAGTTAACTGGATATGTGAACCAAGATTACATTCCTTGAAATAACAAAAAGAACAAAATATGCAAGCTATAATCCATTGTAAATTTGACTAACATTAAGCAAACAAGGTGGACAATCTCAAGTACTATCATTTTAACAAAGAAAAACTCATTGAATTTGCTGGACTCTACAGCATGCCAAGGCACAACACAACTTGAATACACTAACAAGTAGCCAGCTCGTGTACTAAAAGAAGAATGCACTAACCTAGATTAGTATGAAAAGGGTCAAGCAAAAATTTTTAAGATATGGTAGGAGACCTCTCGTCGTTGTTTATCCTTCCTTATCAAGAGGAAGTCGAAGAAGGCTACCATACCCTACTTGAAGAAGTCACACTCGAAGAGAGAACCTTTGGGATGGTCAACTGTCAAGACGAAGAAGCCAAGTTGAACAAGTCACTATTTGACAGGACCCAACAGAAGGTGAACACAGGTGCACAATGCCTTCCATGGAATTCAAGTTTACTTGTTCAATTCTCCAACACAGAATGGAGCAACCATACCCAAGAAGGATACAAAACATCCACAAATCTTTGAGAAAAAGGCAACCACGAGAAAAGTATTAACTCTTTTACCTAAGTGAGTTGACCACGCGTGCTACACAAAGACCTAAGGCGACAACAGCATGTCAATGCCCATTTCTAGGTGTTCCCAAGAAGCAATTCAGTTCTCCTATAAATAGGAAATAACTAAAGAAAAGGACAGTGAGAGAGGCATTAAAGGGAGACTCTATAGAAGTGAATATCTATGACTTGGAGCATCTCAGCAACAGACTGCTACTATGAAGACATCCTCATAGTGATCCAGACGAACTGCTCACTTGAAGCATTCAAAATCTGTTAATGAACAAAGTTGAACAAGATGCAAAGGAAGAAAGCTCCTTCTCTAGTACCCTTCTTGGTCTTATAAGGTTTAGAAGATGAACAGTTCCTTCCCCAAATGTCCAACAAGTTGCCACGCTTGAAGCAACCATAAGCTAAGTCTCAAGTTAAACTATATAGTGTTCAGTGTAATATTCCTTATATCAAGGCAATGTTTGTTTGACCAGCAATACTTTCTTACTAAGTTTGTTGGGTATTTCTTGATCATCCAGCAATAAGTGTTTATTAGGCTAGGGTAATTCATAAAAAATCCATTATTTTTACCTCTAAGTTCTACCAAGATCTTTCTAACTAAAGTTAAATAAAGTACTCTTTTAAGGGTGTTGCTCAAAATCACTTTATCTCTGCAACACTCAATACAAAATCATACAAGGAAGCATCAAATAGTAGTGTGGAGTCACAATAGCCGGTGGCCGCAACACCAGCACCTCTTTCATTGCATTTTTAAAACATCAAAAACCAACATATTCATCTTTCAAAAAACCAACGTGTACTGGTCACTAAGATTAATATATTACTTTCATAGTATATCAAATCTCCATAATGGTTAAACTAACTACCATACCATTACAAAGTGAAAACAATGAAGCTAGCAGGCATCAGAATCAACCCATTAACTCCCCCACATAAAGAGTTTCATTCCTTCTAAAAGCCAATTGAATACCAGCCAAAAGCAAAGTCTACTCTATCTATCTTTCTACACAATATAATTAAAATTGGTACAAGATACTTAAATTTTGAAGTCCCCAAAGTTCCTCTTCTAATTTCCATAAATAGCATTTGATCCCATTGGGACGTCATTAAAGCCCAACCACATAATGCGAAATCTTTTTTAAATTCCTAAATATGCATAACACAACCCCATGAAGCCTCCTGCCTAACGTTATTTTAATAGTTTTTTTTTTTAATAATGAGAAAAAGCTAAACTTAACTTTCCAAAATATTCCAAATAAAAAAAAACTTTCCAAAAAATTCTCATCAATTTTAATAACACTTTTATTTTTCTATTATCATATTTTTAAATATAATATAAAATATCTAAAATTTTTATTTAAAGAGCAAAATTCTCCTTTTAGGTAGCGTTTGGGGGTTTAGTGTTAACGTAGAGTTATGTCATGTTATTTAAAAAAAATAAATTATTCAGTTTAATGACATGTACAAATAATATTGTAAAATATTATAAAACTATCACAAAAAATAACATTTAAATATCATAACATCTACATTACATGTTATAACACCAATATAACATTGAACCAAACGCCCACTTAATCAATTAGAGTCATTGACTAAGGCTAAAAATAGGTCAAGTTTAAGCGGGTTTGGCTCAACTCAAATTGAAGTTTATGAGTTCGAAATTGATTCTAAATCTATAAAAATCTATTTATTTTTTAGTCAACTTTAGTGCTAACTTTTATTTCAAATATTTATTTATCTGTAATGTATATTATATATAAATGTTTTAAATCTTTTTATTACAAGCAAGTTGACTTTAACTCGTAGAAAAATCAACTCTAGTAAAATACAAGTTTTGAGTGGCTTTGGGGTTTCAAAGATAATGCTCCGGGCCCTAATCCTCACCAGATAATTATAAACAAAACTTTCAATTGTGCTTTTAGTTTAATTTGAGTAAATCAAAATTTTTATATCAAGCGGATTTTATAGATCTAGCTACCTATATTCATTTTTTGTTATTAAAATACTAATTATTTAATATAATTTTTGATATTTTATATTCATATAATAATATAACATTGTAAATTCATTTATATACTCCTATAATTAATTACGCACGATATATTGCAATTTTCATACATTTTTTCATTTTAAATACATTTTAAAAAATGATAAGTATGCATATTTATTCATATATCAAGTAGGCTTTAAGTTCAGTAGTTTCATTTCGAATAAGTTGACTTTTAGGTATAAATAAAATTAAGTCAATCTCAAATCGAGTAAAATATGAGTGAATTTTGAGTTTGAGCAAGTTAATGCTTTAAATTAGTAAAAATATTCTTAATTTAATTATTTTTTAGACATTTGTTAAAAAGTACTAAACTATGTTCTGATGATTTAGTTTTTAATATTAAAATTTTTATTTTATCGATTTTTTAAAAGTATTTCCTTTTAAAAAATTTATCCTTTTAAATTTAAAATTTTTACCTCTAAAATATGCTCTTCCATCTCCAATTATTGATCAAAAAACTCAAAATTATTCCATCTTCTCCTTCTCATTTTCACACTATATATATTTCATTCGTATTTTTAATCTTATCCTTTTACTTAAATATTTATTTTATATAATTAATATCAATAAAATATTTTTATTTTATATATTGTACACATCAAATTTAATGTTTTCATAAAATATATACTATTTATATGCGCATTTAATCTACTAATTTAAACTTATTACCTTTTAAAATTATTAAAAATTTATTCAGTGTTTTTATAAATAAAAAATAATTTAAAAATATTATAAAAAATTATACATTTAAAATTTTCAAGATTCATATCAAATATTTAACAATAACATAAAATTAAACTTCAAAAGATGCATGAAAATTTATTAATCAACATAAAAAATCACTACATATCCTATGGCTGTGACATTCTCTTCAAAAAAAAGTTGTCATAATAATGTAAATTCACTAGATTTGAATTTTAAAGGTTGAAAGGATCTTTAACTTTTAGATTTTTTTTTGTTTTGGGCTGCCATACATATTATGCTACTACTATAAAGCTGTTTTTATCAAAAAAACTTATTTTATTTTTCTATCAAAAAAACTTATTTTATTTTTCTATCAAAAAAACTTATTTTATTTTTCTATCAAAAAAATTATTTTAGCTTCTATTATACAAATTAAATATTTTAATTTATTTTTCAATAACATGTCAACTTACCATTAAACCAAAAAATATGAAACTAAAAGTTTTGCAAAATGATATTCTTTCACGTGATGCTAGTCATGTTACATTTAATCTATCACAAATTAAGAGGTTAAATTTAAGTAAAACAATAGAATTATCAACTACAAATAAAAAATATCTAGATAAACTTTTTGCAATTAAATATATAAGTACATATATGTTAGTAAATTTAATAGATATTCAACATATGATTTATTTGCTTTCAAATCATTTCATAATTTGAAAACATTTATATCAGACTAATTTTTGAATAGTTTTCCCTTTCATATACTTATTATTTATAATCTTCAACTTCTTAAAATGTACAAAAATATTAAAGATCTAAAAATAAAAAATATCATGTATTCATCATTTATCATCTTTAACTTGATAATATTTATTATTTTTATTTATCTTTTAAAAGGACCTGCTACCTGTATTCGAACATAAGAAAGTTTGACTAAAGATTTTCCTATTATAATTGGAGTACACCAAAGCTCAACTTTAAGTCCATATCTTTTTGCTTTGACTATGGAAATCCTAACTGGACATATCCAAGATGAGATGCCTCGGTGTATGCTTTTCGCAGATGATATTGTTCTTATTGATAAAACTAAAAAGGAAGTCAAAGCGAAACTCAAGCCTTAAAAAAATACTTTAGAATCTAAAGGTTTCATCTCAGTAAATCAAAAATCAAATATATAGAGTGTACATTCAATCAAAAAAGAAGCACTTATATTAGTGATGTGATAATTGGTGATCAAATTGTCAAGAAAAGTGAGCGCTTTAGATACCATAGATTAATCATACAAAATAATAGTGAAATAAATAAAAATGTTATCAGCAGAATCCAAACAGAATGGATAAGATGGAGAAATACTTTTGGTATATTATGCAATAGAAAAATTTCATCCAAACTTAAGGGTAAATTTTATAAAACTGTAGTAAGACCAGCAATGATATATGATGCTGAATGCTGGCCTACAAAGAGGAAACATATAAATAAAATAAGTATTGTAGAAATGAGGATGCTAAGATGGATGTGCGGATATACATGAAAGAATAAAATAAGAAATGAGTATATTCACAAAAAAGTTGGTGTTACACCAATTGAGGATAAACTTAGAGAAAATCGGCTTAAATGGTTTGGACATATAAATCATAAGCCGATTAAAGCCTCAGTTAGAAAATTTGAATTATTAAATTTTGCCTACATACAAAGAGAAAGAAGGAGATCAAAGAAGACATGGCAAGAAACTATAATGAGTGATCTTACTCACTAAGACTTAGATGAATATTTGTTAATTGATAGAGGGCAATGAAAATAAGGAATTCATGTAGCCAATCCCACCTAGTGGGATTAAGGCTTGGTTGTTGTTGTATTTATCTTTTAGAAAATATAACATAACCTGCTAAATGATACAATGGCTATTAGATATATTTATTCGGCTTTGTATATTGTTTGTAAAGAAAAAAAAATGTATCTTTACAATATTGCATTGATTATAGGCGGTTGAACCTTTGTTTAAGGAAAAGGTACCCACTACCCATAATTGATGATTTATTTAATCATTTGCAAGGTTAAGATCCTTATTAAGCCATCCAATTTTTTTGATTTGATAATGCTTACATTCAACTAGAATATCAAAGACCAAAATCCCAATTCACATATTCCAGGGATATCCCAGGATACTGGCAATACAACATATTAGCTTTCTATTCCAAACCTTAGAGGATAACAACTACATCAATGTTGTTTTAAATTCATGAAATATATCCAAAGATGCCAACATTTCATTCTTCAAAAAAAATGTCAACATTGTAACAAAAATCTTGTTATTCAATGACCATGTAGTAGCATCAGACACTAGACAACAATTTGCCTTTGTCCAATACAACCATGGCAAAAGATAAAGGTTGTTAGAGAATAAGTAAGCAGAGCTGGTAAACTTACGTTGAGAAAACAGTGTCAATATGAGAAGAAACCAGAATAACGTTTTCTTCAGCCTCTCGTAGATACTTTGGTAAGATTCTCACCACAACATGCTTCAAATCTGAATAAATGAGTGTTTTCCCCTTAAACAGCCCACCAATGAGACGGTTCACACCAGTCTTTGCAACAAAGAGCTCAACTTGCACATCAACCTCCCAATGCGATGATTCCTTAATTTTTTCTGATGCCGATAACACGTACTATTGTGAAAAATTGTCATAAAACTTTTCCAAATATTAATTGGCAATCATAAAAGCAAGTCAAGCTTATCCGTTTGTACGTATAGGGAGAGAGTCAAAATACTGATATTGAGTTTTTGAAGCACACATGCATTCTTCTTTCTACACAGACTAGGAATGGGACTGTGTAATCAAGAAAAAAACTGGAAATTTGAAACTAATATAGAAAAGACTGTGATTTGTGGCCTAGAAGTCAATATCGAACTAGATAATGTGAGTAAAGTTAAACCGAACTATAAATATCTTTGGCATCCAACATAATATCAAAAGAAAAAATAGATTACTCTCTCACCCTAAAATATCCATTTAGAACACATGCTACACCCTCAAAAAGAAAAATATTCAGAAGGTTCATTGGTTTTCAAAATGACCACCATGATGTATGTATTATATCAAAAAGGAAAAAGGAAGTTAAGAATCTTAGAAAACTCCTCACAAGTGTTTTATCGTCAATACTACAAAACAAGCTTTAACATCTAATCAATGCTACAAAAATAATAGATTTCATCTCATGCGGTCCAAAGTATCTATATTCAAAGTTATCATTACCCTCATTGGATGATCCAATGATTCTATGAATGCCAAAATTTGTGCCACTGTCCTTCAAGGTGTTGAAAGCAATGGATGGTGTATTTGAATGCCGGAAACTTGAAAATTCAAATTTTAGAGTAAATCACATTGTGGTTTGCATGTATGTGGCAATAAGATTTAAAAATGACTTCTTGCAGCCAACCAATAGTAGGAAGAGTACCTACTAGATACTACAGTAATATACAATTGCTAAAATTATCAAAATCTTGTCATGAAACTAATTTCACCAAAAACAATGTACAGGCTTCAAAAAGGTCACATGTAAGTAGACTTAACTCAACCATATCAAAAATAAAAAGAAGAGCTAAATGTCAGCATATAAACAGGACGCCAGAAATCTTAATTAGCAGTAGCAAGATATGGGAACAACTTCGTAAACAATTACATAGGTGGAAGAAGAACAATTCCAAAACGCAGCTTGATTTTAAAGAAGAAAAACTGCACATTACTTCAAACAAACTCACATCTATCGCCATATTAAGTGCATCAGAACCAACAGGATGAGGGCCAAATCCTGTCAAATTCTTAACATGCTGCATCGCAGAAACTTCAGAGAAACCCCTCTTTCCCGCGTCCTCAGCAGTTAATGGCAAAGGAAGATTTTCAAATTGAAAATAATAGATTGCCCACGAACCATTTAGAAGAAGGACGAACAAAGAAAGCCATAAAGTTGTTGCCTGCTTTGATCCACTCTCCTTTAAATCATCTGACTCCACAGAAGCATTAGATATGTTGCTCATAAAGTCTGACTTGATAGGTTCACGAGGCATCTTAAAGTTCAAATAATAAATCAAGCACCAATAGTTGATCCGTATGCCAATCTGTAGTTGCACATAGAATTATGTAATAAGATATCATAAATTCAATGCATGTAAGTAACAGCCTAGAATGCATGAAACACTAATTTTATTCAAAATATCCAATAGAAGCCCTCAGTTGATATAAATCTCCTGATTAAGTTGGTTTAAGTAAAGGTATGTTACAATTGTAGTAGGTGAATGAAGGTGTAAACCATTTAGAGAGCAATGCAACCAAAAAGACTCAGTAATAACGGTTAACTTACATTTACAAGCTGGGATTTCCACAAGTAAGTGGACGCTTCCTTGAGCTACTTTAATTATGCCAATGTGAAAGCCTAAGATATTATAACACATGAAAAAGTAGATGCAATGTACACATAAATGCAGAGCCATTAGTGACCAGGGTTTTGAATTCAACTCTTAAGAAAAATTTAGCATAGCTTTGAAGAATTAATTGTGAAAATAAGTTTAAGCAGCATAATAGCATAAAAGCATAGCTAATCATATAACTTACAAAGAGAAATTTCTTCAGTACAACTATATTCTACACATGTGGTTGTTGCAATAAATTTGTCCTTGTAAGCACCACACACAAATTTTCAGTCGCAACTATATTCTTGTCATTGAAAATAGAAGTTGACATCAATATTTTCAAGAAAAGCACATGATCCAAATTTCCTATCATTACAATATTACCAATGTTCAACAAAAATGCAGAAATCAATCTAGGGGCAACATAATCTACAAATTTCTGTACACTTCAGTTGGGTATCAGCAAAAGTGCGGGGAACCCTTTTGTCATCCAACCAAGTAGTTATTACAAGATTCATTCAATCTAAATCGCACTTTGAAGAGTGTTGGCAATTCTAGCTGGAGTTAGTCTTCTAATGAGCATCGGTAATGCATCTGGAAACAAAAGATTGTTAACTATCACAATCACAGAGCGAAAGTTAGGACAAATTTTCTTGTATGGTTCTGCAATGAGGCCAATCTAGAAAAAAAATCAGAACAAATAAACAAAATTGCTTGTGGGGTGCACACAACAATCTCGCCTGTACTACAAATTCCAGTGGAAGATTTCTGCATAGACTAGTTTCAGAATCAAAGGCCTCGTTTGGTTCGAGCTTTTTTTTTGGATAAAAGAAAAAAAATATTTTATTTTTTATTATTTTAATATTAGAAAGTGTGTAAAATGTGAAATACTTTAAATTCTAATATTCATATTTGCATTAGATATAAAATAAAGTTAATTTTTATAGTTGAAATTTGTGTTGGGCAAAAAATCTCACTCCAACCAAACGAGGCCAAAGAGTGGAAATAGAAGGAGAATGCAGAGAAGAGCCAATACCACTCAATGATTCACTTATTCAAAAGCGAAACCTTAACCAGCCAAGTCGAATGCCTAGCCAAATCTATTGGACCAATTTTGATTTGATTCTCAACTGAACTGACCCGTAACGGCTTCGGATTTCAAAAGTCGATACAAATAATTAGAAATCATAACCCACAATGCCATCAATCACACGCCATCCAAAGTTCCCAATATGCTTATTTGGTCGGACCAAACCAGCCAAAATTGAGACCGAATAGACCAAATCCGAGTCTAACTTGTGGAAGCCGATTCCAAACCCACGTCTAGAATCGGTTGGTTCCCACGGGAACTGGCTTGACCAGCTTCAATTCATTTTAATTTTTTTGCATAGGTTGATTTTAATATTAAAATATTAATTTTAAAAAATAATAAATGATGCAGTAATTAAATAATTATTAACAATAGTAATACTAAAAAAGGTGAAAAAAATATAAACAAATAAAAATTTATTGCTCAACATTTGGAAAAATACAGAAGCAAAAACGACATGTCACTCATTAAAATTACAACAAAAATTATTTTAGTTAGTTCGTATTCCTTTTCCGAACTGATATCTATGAATTCAACCACAAAATTATGCTGCTGATTTCTTGACTCTACTGGGAACCAATCCATCAAACAGATAAGCATGCACAATGATGTAGCTGATAAAGAACTTTAATGGTCTCCAATAATTGTCCTCATAGTTAGGAATGCAAACTCTAACGCAACAGTTGAAGCTTATATAACTAACATGTCTTGTGTCATAATAGCTATCACAAGAAATTGCTTACCATAACTTTTCCACCATGATAGCAAACTCGTATCATCATTGATTACTATACATACCTAATTGTAATTTTTTGAACCAAATAAGTCATTTACATTTTCTTCATATAGTTTCTTAAGCAAGATTTTAGTGAATTTTGATTGGGCCCAACAATGTTCTATCCATGCTTCAAACTATACTCTATAAACCATAATTCTCAATTTGAGGTCATATATGGACACTTCATGAGAAATGCATATGAATTTATTCAAGGGACATTTCGTTCAATATTATCTTGATGTTGTGTCATATTATCTATATATCCTCATATCTAAATGTCATCTTTTTAGTAATAATTTCATAATTTTTTACAAAAATATTTACACATGTCATCAAACCAAACAATTACTTTCTCTATATAATAACATCAAGAAAATATTAAACCAAACACCCCCTAACTAAATTATTGAACTTGCCAACAAATCTAAGAGCACACTTTGCTATTGCAAAGAATTTTAAAGTTAATCATGTCATTATTTTTGTGAAGCTTTTAACTAATACTTGCCTATAGTTCTCAAATAAAATAGAAAATCAAACAAGCTCAATTAAAGATACAAGTTAACAAGATGATTATGAAAGAATCATCAAATAGGCTATTTGTGATCTTGAAGAGCACATTGTACTCTATATCTTTTAAAGTAAAATTTCTCATCCTTCTTCATGACATTTATTCTTCCTATTATTTACTCAAAATAAGGCACAAGACTTTGATGATAAAATGGAAGAATCAATTCCAAATTTTATAATTATACATGCTACATTCTCTCTCCCTTAATAGACTTGTAAACTCATTGATAACTCTTCTTTTGACTTTATATGCATAGAAATTTTCTAATAGGCAACGCTTGAATTTTTTTGGATAACTTAAAAGTGGTCAACCACCATTAAAGAGAGGATTGGCAAGCACATCATTGACCATATTATATGTTGAATACTAGAAAATAACAGCTTATTCTTTTTAATTTTCATCATGTTTGGTTCAAAAGGTGCACGATTATACATGCATGTTACATACTAACAAAGTATGTAGCTTGAAATGTATTTTCATGTAAAACCAATTATGCTCCATGATTGGTTATTACTACAGTCAAGTACACTAGACTTTGTTCAGAAAATCCTCGTACAAAGGCTAAGTAAGTTGTTCAAAGTATCAACATGCTTAATAGTTTACTATGCTATTGTTAAATATTGCGGAATTACTTTGATATTTGGCTGCTAAATATTGTGCATTTAATTAATGCATAAAAATATTTTGTATATTTTATTTTCTGCAAGAATGATATAATCTGTTGTAAAGATCTTTAAAATCATTTGATTTTATTTTTCTGAAAACATTTTGCATTGGTTCACAAAGTACTTTTTCATTCTTATGTACAGACTGCTTTAGAAGTATAGTCTAACTGTTAAACCTTTTTTGCTGACTAAGGCGTTAATTGATATTTGATGTGAATATTGAAGATATTTTTTGAGGGGACCATTTTATGACAAAACAATGTCAGAAAATGTAACTTCTTTGGTATGGTGAGAGTGAGCTTATATTATTCAATACATGCTTTTTAATATAAACTTTAATTATTAAGCATTCAAGAATTCCAATGATATTATATTTTTTTACTTATGCTTTTCTTTACGAAAAACGGCATGTCAAATATTTTTGTTTTATTGTTCTCTAGATCTCTCATTTTCTTTTGTCATATTTTCAAGTTGCACAAACCACAAAACAACGCAAGAGATACACATGTACCTAAGCGAAGACCTTACTCTTTGTAACTAAGGGCGGAGATCGGATCGCAGGAGCCGACACGGGCGAGACGATTCGACGGAATAGGACGGAGCGAAGTGGAGGCCGACGGAGGAGAGAGGATGCCGCCAGGGTGCTCGGCGGAGAGAGGAGGGGCTGAACGGAGGGAAGTTGAGGCGGACGGAGGGGAAGGAGCTGCGGGCGGTAGAGGCGAAGAGGACTGGGAAGAAATTAGGGTTAAAATTGGTTTATCAAAATTGCCTTTCCACCAAAAGAATTTGTCCTACGTGGCACTGTGAAGGGTAAGATATAGAGAAATTATTGTGGCGAGGGAATTATACCACTTGCCAATTATGCTGTGCCACGTAGATGAGCAAATTTCATTTTAATGCAGAATTTCATAAATGCTTACCTGATAGTCCATTAGATAAATAAACCAGACAATCTGGTAGATAAATGAATCATTCGGCCATAACTACTGAATATTATGATATACAATCAGAAAAATAGATATTTAAATAAATCATGACTAAAATTAGCTTTAAGGCCCTGTCTGGCAATGAACTAAAAATCATAACTAAAATTAGCCATGGCAAAAATCTTAAATTTATTTTAAAAAAAATTAAAAAATTATCTTATATCTCATCTCACACAAATTCCAACATTAAACAATCACTTTATTTCACATTCAATATAATTCTCAATAAATCAATCAACTTTATTTCACATCCTATACAATTTTTAATATAATTAACTTACTTTATTTCACATCATACATATTTTTCAAAAATGGCTAAAAATTCCAACCAAATCTTCTTTTTTTTCTTATTACTAAACAGAGATTAAGTAAGTATTACATCTATTTATATTTTTTTTCAATTGATACCTCTCTGGCCTTAAGTTATACTATTTTTTTGAGTTGATATTTATCTAATACTTATTTTAGTCCTTCAGAACAAATCGTCTGATTAATAGACTTGATTACTTAATTTTCTACCAGACTATTTTATCTCTTGCGATTGAACGTTTCGTCATTTACAGATAACTTAACGCCATTCATGATATTTTCTGCACAGTGAGGCCATCTCAACTCCCATGATGCAGCATGTATGGCAAGCGAACTGCTTATGCGGTTCGCTCGTTGCGCATAATAATTTATCGTAAAATATGAAAAAGCATTTCTCTATAATTTTTTTCCAAAATTTACATCAATTATCAGATAAATGTTTGTTGCCATACATCAGTAATCTTGCAGCCATGAATTACTTATTATAGTTTTTTTTATATATAATTATTATATTGTATCAGCGATAAGGAAAGGGCAACTCCCTCTCCTTACTCATGCATTTGCTATAATAGACCAATTTGCATATGAGAAAGATAAAGTCAATGATTGCCTCTTATTTGAAAATGAAACAAAATAAGTTTCTGAAAATGAAATAAAATAGGAGTCCCTTTCGTCAAATGTATTTATTTATAAATAATTTTTTTTTTATTTTGTTATAGATCTAATTTCAAGTTAGCCCGATCTAATTCTACCTCAGCTCAAAAATATATTTAAAAATTTAAAGTCATAAAAACAGTTCATTAATAAGCTCACTTAAATCTAATTAATCTCTGTTCAATCTAAAATTTAATTTATTTTTTAATTAATTTTTTATTTTCGAGTCAAATTAATAGATTTACTAGGACCTGCATACAGGCAACCAAGAATTGTCATTACAATTTCTACGAAATATTTAATTAGCGATCCTTCTAGACAATGTTGCTACATATATTCTTACAAACTTAATTTGCTCTTCCACCTTATGAAACTTTTTATATTCTTTTTGATTTTGAATAAGGTTTAGTTATAACTTTACTATAAAATTAATATAAATTGCATCAATATTAACATTTACAATTGTTAATAAAAAATCAAGTCTTTGATTTTAAACAAATGAAGTCTTTCTAACGTTAGATTTATAGTTGTTTAAGAAGAAAATCTTTTCAAAGCCAAGCAAAGTTTCACCAATTTTGGAACTATGCTTCTATGAGAATAGATTCGAGTTTTATAGAAAAACTCAATGCAATTGGTGAGGGAACTTTCACCACGCAAAAATTACATGGCGTTCTTGTACTTCTTTTTAACATTTTCTATAGTATTATAACTCAAGTCCTGTTTGGCCGAAGGACCAAAATCAGGGTCAAAATGGTACTAATTTTAAAAACAATAATAATAATAAATAAATTTTTCTAATCATTCTACATAAATTTTAATATAAAAAAATATTATTTTACTTCACATACTTAATAATTTTTAACAAAAATATCAACTTTATTTCACATCCTAAACTAAAATATTCGAATCGAGTATTTTGATGTAGGATGTGAAATAAAATTGATATTTTTATTAAAAATTATTAAGTACATGAAGTAAAATAATATTTTTTCTATATTAAAATTTATATAGAATAATTAAAAAAATTTATTTATTATTATTATTTTATTTTAGTTCTGATTTTAGTCCTCGCACCAAACAGAACGTTAAAGTTTTTGTTTATTTTTTTTACTCTGGTAAAGATCATCCCAATAATAATAACTTATACTGTATGGAAAAAATTAATATTAAAAATTTATCTACATATTATATTAAAAAAAATAAGATGCTATTGAATTTTTTATTTTATTTTTGATACTATAATTTTAGTCACCTTACTTAAAAACTATAATTACAAATTTTTTTGCACATTCACTTTTCACTGTTGACAATCATAATTTAATGTACTGAGCTTTGTACTGCCGATCGTCAGACTTAAATAAATAACTTCATTTCATTGTTCTTATTTTTAATTTATTTAAAATATTAGCTAAAGTCTATAAGTTCTAATTTAAAGAACAAGATTTTTGGGTTTGCTTTGATCCAGTTCGATCAAATAATCCTGAATTAGACTTTTTAATTATGAGTTAAGCATAATTTGAATCAATATTAAATTAGTTAACTTTTAAATAAAAAAATAATTTATTTTTAAATCAAGTAAAATATGAATAAATTGAGTTAACTTTAAATTTTTATAAAATAAATTTATTATTACTAATTTTAATAAATATATTATATTTGAGGTGATGCCACCTAACGAGTATAAGAAATTTTATTTAGTGACTATTTGGTTTAATTTTAGTTTAAATATATTTTTCAAAAATAATATTGAATAAAAGCCTTTTTAATTTAATTATTTATTAAAATTTTTTATTATGAGGTTCTAAGAAGTTTTCCCATTGTTTAATTGCTCTCTGTGAAAGACATCAAAAAAAATTTATTTTATTTATGTTTTGAAGTATTTATCTGTAATATTTTTAAAAATTTACTGTAAGAAGTACAATTGTCAAGTAATTAAAAAATAATAATACTGTAAAAATTACTGCTTTGATTACGCTAAAACCTAATTGATTGAAAAACAAAAATTTATTTAATCAGAGTATATTTTTAAAATATTTTTATCTCCATTTTATTAGAATATATTTTGTGATATTTTAAATTTTTTAGATAAAAAATAATTAATTTTTTTTAATATTATAATGTGAAATTAATATATTTTATTATTAAAAAATATACTAAATATAAAATTAAATTATTTTTTTTATTAAAATATGTATTGAATGTGAAATAAATTTAATCTTTAATATTTAATT
>JAEMOT010003270.1:523914-541343 GCA_019297695.1 Apostasia ramifera | reverse complement strand
CTATATTTATATTATATTTTATTAATTTTTTTAATTTTTACTCCATCCCGGTTCGACCCCGGTCCGATCCCGGTTCGACCATTGAACTTTGAATCTTTCAGTCTACCGGTTCTGAAGCCGGTCCGATTTTCAAAACCTTGCTCATACCTATTGAAAAAGGTCATATCTGCCTATTTAATAGTATGCATGTACACATACCATCAAGCCCGTGTGAGCTGCTACTGGCCCTGATGCCTGTCATGAAGGCAATAATTTTTGTAAAGAAAGAGACATAAATCATTGATATATCTAATCCCCTTATTTGGTTCATGCCCAAGTTGGGCACGACTATTCTTTCAATTTTTTTATAAAAATATAAATTATTTTTTTAGATATATATATATATATGATGAGAAATAAAGTTAGTTAATTGTAAAAATATTAAATAAAATTAATTAATATATTAAAAATTATATAGATTATATTTATTTAAAAAAATAATTTTGATCAACTTACT
This sequence comes from Apostasia ramifera, assembly GCA_019297695.1. Taxonomy (NCBI): domain Eukaryota; kingdom Viridiplantae; phylum Streptophyta; class Magnoliopsida; order Asparagales; family Orchidaceae; genus Apostasia; species Apostasia ramifera. The sequence continues at coordinate 540,847 of JAEMOT010003270.1, read as the reverse complement.
ATGAACCAAAGTGTTAGTGTGCATGAAATGAAATAGGATATAGAGCAGGAACGCGTCCAACATGGCGTGATTTGAATCACCTGCGTAGTTTTGCTTCGTGAAATCCTCTTTCCCCCTACACCATTCCTTCCCAAAATAGAGGAAAGTGAAGCCCAGGAAAGGATTAGATTCCTAAAAAAGTGAGTAAAAAGAGTAAAAAGGAGCAAGTGCAGATATATCCAAGGCTGCCGCGGAGATTTCTGGCCGGAAGAGTGACAAAGAAAGAGACAAGTAGAGAGAGAGAGAGATTGGGGATGGGAGATCAAAGAGGAAGGATTGCGAACACGGTGGAGATGTGAATGTAATCTCTACTGCCTTCTTCCCGTTAAATCAGGACAAAACCATTTCTTGATTTCTCTTCTTCTCAGCTTATTCTTGTCCAACATTGTGGGGGGCGGGGCTGCATCATAAGGGAGAGGAAGAGGAAGAGGAAGAGGAAGAGGAAGAGGGCTAGGGTAATCGAGGCTATAATGGCAGCAGCAGAGGAGATGCTGGTGGTGGCGAGGAAGGATGGGGAGGAAGAGCCCAGCATTGACACTGATAAGCTCAGCTACGAGATATTCTCCATCCTAGAAAGCAAGTTCCTCTTTGGCTATGACGACCGCAGTCTCTGGCTCCCAAAGCTGCCGCAGTCTGGCGCACTGCAGGCTGCCGCCTCTGCCGACGTTGATGCCGCCGCGGCATTTAAGAGCCAGAGGGGGAAGGTCTGCATCCTTAGTATCGATGGCGGCGGCGGGATTGGAATGCGTGGCATCTTACCCGGTAAGGCGCTGGCCTACCTCGAGCAAGCCCTCCGGTCCAAGTCTGGTGATCCCGACGCCAGGATCTCTGATTATTTCGACCTCGCTGCCGGCACCGGAGTCGGGGGCTTCTTCGCAGCCATGCTCTTTGCCACGCACGACGGCTCTCGACCGGCATACCGCGCCGATGAGACCTGGCGCTTCCTCGCTAATAGTGGCAGGCGCATCTACCGCAAACCATCTTCTTCTTCCTCCGGTGCCCAATCGAGATCGGCTTTCCTCCGCTGCGTCCTCCGTAGCTATGGCGGCTACGGACTGGTTGAGACGTCGACGAAGGCGATGGATAGAGCGATGAAGGATACATTCGGGGAGTCTCTGACGCTTCGCGACACGGTGAAGCCGTTGCTCATTCCATGCTACGACATTCGGAGCTCCGGACCCCTCGTCTTCTCCCGCGCGGACGCCCTTGAGAGTGATAGCTACGACTTCCGCCTCTGGGAAGTTTGCCGCGCGACGTGGGCGGAGCCAGGACGTTTTGAACCAGTGGAGATGCGTTCGGTGGACAGCTCTACGGTATGCTTTGGCGTTGACGGCGGGATAGCCATGAGCAACCCAACTGCGGCTGCCATCACTCACGTCCTGCATAACAAGCAGGAGTTCCCCTTCGTCCGTGGCGTCGAGGACCTCATGGTCCTCTCTCTCGGCTGCGGTGCACCCTCTTCCATTGTCGTTCCGGAGGCTGCCAGCGGCCATCTCGAGTATCAAAATCTTCGGCAGTGGGGTGCCAAAGAATGGGCGCGTCCCCTTGCGCGCATCGCCTCCGACGGCACCGCGGACCTCGTCGACCATGCCGTTGCCCTTGCCTTCGGCCAGAGCCGTAGCACTAGCTACGTGCGCATTCAGGTATTGGGGGATCACTCCCTCCCATGCCTCTGTAACGTGCTTGGTAGACTGAAACAGCGCTTCTTTTCTTCCTTCTATTTGTATGTTTGTCAATTGTGCACTTTTACTTGGGAAAGGGCCAAGCCTTAAATTCATTTCGCCGAGGTAGGAGGTGAGGGCGGACAGGACTGAATTCTCACCTCCATGTACAGACATAGCTTCCGCTCTTGTCTCCTGAAGAACAGAGGTGCTCAATGTCGGGGTTCTTTATGAGACTGGAACTCAATTTCTCTGACTTATTTTTGTTTTGGCTGTTCTGGATAATGAACGAGCGTCTGTCTTAACTGTGTAGTGTAGGTGTACAACTTCAGAATTCCTTGATGTAGAAAGAGATTTCTTTGCTGTGACAAATTGTAGTTTCTTGAATGCAGGCAAATGAAACAAGCATTAGACCATGTCGGACTGATGTAGACTGTGACCCGAGCCCTGCAAATGTGGAGGTGCTGCTCAGTTTAGCCGAAGAAATGTTGAAGCAGAAGAATGTGGAGTCACAGCTATTTGGGGGGAGGCAAATCTGCGAGCAGACAAATATGGAGAAGTTGGATTGGTTTGCAGGGGAACTTATCCTGGAACATCAGCGGCGAAGCTGCCGAATAGCTCCTACAGTTGTCTTCAGGCAAACTGTATCCAACTCCAATAGGTAGATAATTGTGCTAGGTAGGTTGAACTTTCTCTCCACCATTCTCCATTTCAGTGTCATTTTCTGTATCCTGCTTTTTTTGACATGGCAGGTTACCTTCTCTCTTACCAAGTGCTATGGAAATGATGCCATGGGTATGATGCTCTTGAAATTCTAGGATCACTATGTTGCAGAAAAAAACAAATCAGTGTTAGATTAAATTTCTTTTCTGTAGACTGCAGTTGCCCAAATCTTAGTATCCTTACCATCACTTTCTTTTCTCTTGCTGATTGTGGCACCCATTATCTATGCTTTGTATTGCTGTTTCAGAATGCTGCTCTTTCGCAAACTTTGTAAACAGATTTTAACTTATATCGATTCCTTTTACTTGTTACTGTTATTGAAATGGTTTAGTTATTGTTATTGTAGTTGGATTAGTTTTACTTGATTGTCTAAGGACCATGATTTACCACCATTTACTGCATTTCCATCTGCTCTGACAGAGCTCCAAGTCTAAAATGTGCTTTGTTATGTAAAAGAGTGGAGTTTTGAGATTCTTACCCTGAAATTATTACCATTGATTGCTTGCATATTTTGCAAAATTTGCTTGTGTTAAAATGAATTTAATTTATTGTACTGAGTGTAGTTATGCCTTACACGTCTTTCAAGCACCACTTTTCTCCAAAAGAATTACGTCCTCATTGGCTCATCTATAATTAAGGGCTTAGATGAGAGAAGTTCGATTCACAGCTGGTTTTTAGTTGGGCCATTTCAATCATGATGTAATTTTTTTTTTTTTGAAATTTTGAAATTAATTTGCTTGTTTTATTCATGCCGACCAGGCAGATTACATCTCCGTACCCACCAGTCTGTCTTATTGAAGACCTGCCCAACTAACCCTCTCCTATAGTACAGTTGTATCTTGCAATTTTAATGCTTCAAGTGTAACCCTTTAGAACGAGAGCTCTTGTATGATGTGGTTACCACATCAGAACATGGCTTAACCAGTTTTGCTTCTGGAAAGTTACTTTTGGGTATAACTATTGTTGATGCATGAATTCGACAACAATTAATCCGACTGAGTTCCTTCAAGCAGGCAGGCAATGAGCGTGGAAGTAAAGAAGAACAAAAAAAAAATTTACAATGTTATGATGTGAAATATCCAATTGAGAAAAATCACTGTCCACTCTTCGAGGGAGCATACAAAATATTTCTGAGCTTTACAGCAGGAATGCAGAGCTTGGGATCCATCTCTTTATAGGGTTTACATGAACTAATATAGTTTTAGGTGGATTTGTCGAACATTGTGTAATTAATAGTTGGATTGAGTGTTATGATTCCGCCCAATCGAAGATTTTCATTGGTGAAATGATTTGGCACTTGTCAAAAGTGTCCCTGGTCTAAGAATTCATTATTCCTCTTAAGAAGTGTGGTTGAAAAAATATCATAAGTTCCTTTTTATTAGGACGCCTCTGGTATGCTTTCTGATATTGACAAGTTTCTCAATCGCATCTTATCATATGTACGGTGACGATCCCAAATGTTATTTTTGGATTTAACAATAAGGCCCTAGAAGTCAAGATATGACCTTTGTGTCATAGCGACCAATGGAAGAGCATCACATTGCTTTTGGCGATTTTAAATATGCCAGTGTTTCATAATTGCTTGTATCTTGTAATTCTACGGCTTTAATCTTTCTCTTCTCTGCAATTTTTTTTTTCTATACAAAATATCATAATTGAAGAATGTTTGTCTTCCTAAGAAAAAGATCTTGAAGGCTTTTTGATGATAGAACTATCTTCAAGCTCCATCTTGGATAGCTGTTTTTGGAGCAATTTTTTGGTTGAAGCATCGAACTAATCGGCGCCCAACCATTAGCCGCCACGTGTGCACTGACCTACATAATAATCTTTCTAATTTTGAGGATGAAGGAGAAGTTTTGAAGGACAGTGTGAAGTAGCGTACATTGGTCAAGGTGATTTCCTTTGAAGACAAATACTATTATTATATTTTGATCTATAATTTTAATAATTTTCTCTGATATTTTTAAAATTTTATAATAATAAAGGCTCTTGAACATTATAATTATTTATAGAAGATCCTAACCAATAGTTTCACTAGCATTTGAGAATTATTTTGTCATTTTATTTATTAAATTTCAATCTTACTCCCTCTCCTGCCCCTTCTCTCTCTCTCTCTCTCTCTCTTTCTCTCTCTCCCCCCCTCCCATAGCTACTAGTCACACAGCCCCTTGCGAAGGCGATCGCAGGAGGACTGGCCCTGCACCAGTAGCCCTTGCGAGGGGTTGTGTGGCTGCCGGCTACACGTGATCATGCACAACAGTGGCTCCACGCACGACTACACTGAGCATGGTCAACAATTATGCAGCCACTTGCGAGGGCTGTCAACGTCAAATTTGCGCAACCCAAGGAGAGAGAGGGGAGAGAGGAAATAATAATTTTAGTTTTTTACTAGATTTTAATATTAAAAGATAAAAATAGGGCTAATTAATATATTATATCCAACTCGGAGATTTAGATGCTAAAGTTTTGAAATTGTGCATGGGAAGTTGCATTGTATTTGATGAGGGGTCACTTTAATGGTTAACTTATATAATTACAAATTATGCCAATCAATGTCTAGCCACACCCTAATCTTAAATTGAATCATGATATTTAAGTAGGGGTTACCACACATAAATCCTCAGACTAGTTGGATTCATTTGAACCTTTGCCAAAGTAAATGAAAAAGAATAATGCGAAATAGTTTTCATTATTTAGTTCTTAAAAAATGAAAAATTTATATTTGTCACCCTCAAAAATTTATTATTTTCAAACAATACCTTTAAAATTCATTATTTTCATACAATACTCATATTTAACTTCAAAAATGAGACACTGCCTGTAAATTGACTCTAAAATAAGAGGTGATGTTTGAAAATAATGAATCTTTGAAAATAACAGATGTAAATTTTCTTTTTAAATTTTAGCTGTGCTACAGTTGTTCTTAGTTGGGGGACCCAAAGGCCTTGTTTGGCATGAAGCCAAAAATGGGCAAAAAAATATCTTAATAATATTTTAAATTTATTATAAATTTTAATAACTTTATTTCACATTCAACACAAATTCCAACCTTAAAGATCAACTTTATTTCACATCCAACACAAATTTTAATCTTAAAATCAACTTTATTTCACATCCTACACACCTCCTAATATTAAAATAAATTTCTTTCCCATCAATTCTATAAAATAAAATATTTTCTTTTTTCTTACCTAAATTCATCCTCCAACCAAATAAGTTGAAATAGTATGGATCAATGCAGGTCATTCTTATATCCTTGGGGAGCCCCTAGCTTTCACTTTTGCACACTTGGCAGCATTGCAGGAGGATAAAATAGGAATTTATGGAGCTGTGGGGATGTTTTGACCCAAGATTCACGCACGAGGCTCACGAGGCTCCTTTTGAAGTAAGGAAAATCTTTTTTCTGATGGAAGAAATAAGGGAAATCTTGACTTGGTGGGGTATTTATGAGATTTTCTTGAGGGCGTTTTAGTCCCTTTGGGCTTCTGATTAGTGCCAGGCTGCCACTAGTTTTGCCTTCTTCTTGTCCTGCAATGAATCTCTCTGTGCTTGCTTTTTTTTTTTTTTAGAAATTTTTATGCTTGCTTTTTAAGACCTTGTCTGAAGTAAAGATTTAAATTAAAATAAAAATGATATTAATTTAAATAAGAACCAAAAAGATTTGTGCCCAAAATCACAGATGCCAGGAAGAACAAAAGCCCCTGGACTCGTAATGGATCTTGAAGCACTATTTTTGCGTCTCCATGGCCAAACCCTCCTACATTTGGATTACTTATTAATGGTTGATCAAGCTTGATGGATTCACCTTCTGAAACGGTTCTGGAGGTATAATATCAACCACTTGACGTCCATCCGATGCATCAACTATGGTTATTTCATACCCCCCTTTTTCTTTACGTACTATTTTGTTTACTATACCTGCCGCTGTAGCATTATAAACTGTATTGTTACTCTTGCTACCATCAGGATAAATCTAACGCCTTCCTCTGTTCCCACCTACATATATGGGATATTTTCAGAAATGAACGTCTTTTTTCATGGAAGGGTCGGGGGAAAGAATGGGAAAAACGATTTCCTTATATTTCTGACCGGGAACAGGACCTATTACAAGAATATTTTTTTATTATTATAAATAAATTTTTTAATTATTTTATATAAATTTTAATATAAAAAAATATTATTTTATTTCACTTACTTAATAATTTTTAATAAAATATTAATTTTATTTTATATTATTGATTCTAGTATTTTGATGTAGGATGTAAAATAAAGTTAATATTTTATTAAAAATTATTGAGTAAGTGAAATAAAATAAATTTTTTTTATATTAAAATTTATGTATAATAATTAAAAAATTATTATTATTATTTTTTAAAAATATCTTTTTAAAAATATCATTTTAAAACTCTTTTTTTCATAAAAAGGAGCTATAGTTAATATTATATAATATTTAACAGATAGCTTAATGGATTATTCGAATTATATAGTAAATCAAGTGATTGCTTTTCAAAACCCCATTTGCACGATCCTTGTATTTTTATTCATCTAGAAGGACGCCATGGAGTAGGCCTCTATTCTGTGTAGTGAAAAATAATGTAAAATTTTACCATTTGTGTTTCGTGTCATATGAAATATTTAATTTCTAATTCTATAGCATGCACGAAGCAAACAAAATAATAAAAATTATAATACTTATGTATTTCAATTTTTATTTATGCATTTTATTTTTTATCAATTTTTTTTATGTTTTGTATAGACTTACTCAGTTTGTGTCTTCTCCATTGAGCGTCTTATATCTTGTTGTTTGGATGTTCACACCTAATAATTTCTCTCTCTGAGAAGTGAAGAGGCTCGGACTTGGACCATGTTAACAACTTCTTGATGAAAATTAGCTAAATGGCTGATGAAATCAAGATTTTAAAACTCAATCGAAACTATCAAAACTCGATTTGAAAAGTCATTGAGCTTTAGTTTCAGTCAAAACTTAGTAGTTTCAATAGTTCTGACCGAGGTTCAGTCAAAACTATTGAAATCCGATCAAAACTTGATTGAAACTACTGAAACTCATCTTTCTCAAAAAAATAATATTTAATAATAATTATTAATAAATTTAATTTAAATTTATAAAACTTAAATAATTTATAAAAAAATTAAAACTACTGATAGTAAAACTATTAAAATTATTGAAACTGTCAAAATTGATAATTTTATTTTGTCAGCGAAACTAAAATTGAAATTGAATTTTAAAACATTGGAGGAAACATACTCTATTTGTAAAGTAATTAATAATAATGTCTAATTTGTTAGTTATTTAATTGATTACGAAGATACAAAATAACAAAAAATGATGAAATTAAAATCATCTTGACGCAAACACCAAAGTGTAATTTAGCCAAATTGATGGGTCTAAACGCAACCAGAACATTATGATAAAAAAATTTTAAAAAAAAACTCACCAGAATAAAAAAATTAAATAAATAAATGAACTCAACTGGGACAGAGCCATCGTTCCAGGGAGGAGCGATTATTATTTGAGATAATTACACTCAGATTTTTGAATTTAATATTTAATAACACACAAATTTATGTTTTTAAAATTACAATATTAGAGAATGGATAATTTTTTATCATTAAATTTTTTTAAAATTATCATTATACCTCTGAGCTTCTTTCTCCTCCCCGCCTCTTTCTCTTTCCTCCCGATTGGCAGTCACGGGCAGCGCCGCACAGCCGCCGACGGGTCTGGCGGCCGTGCAGGGTGTGCGACCCACCAGCGGCTGCGGGAGGAGAGAGAGACCCACGAGTAACTACTGCACGAGTGAGGAGAGAGAGAGAGGTGGGGAGTAGAGAGAGAGGCCCAGGGTATAATGATAATTTTAAAAAATTTTAATAATAAAAAATTAAAAAAAACTCATAATTTATTAAAATTCAGAGTCTTTATTATAATTTAAAAATTATGTACTCATATGTTATTAGATATTAAATTCAGAGACCTGAATGTAATTATTCCTCATTGAGCTCGAGTGAGCATTCCGCCGGCCAATTGGTGCTACCAGCCTGCCACATCAACAGTGGGGCTCATTCGGTGCTGACACGGCGTCCATCTGCCGGCCGAATGGCCCACGCAATGAAATTTCCGTCCGAGGGCTCAACTACTGCCGGAGTTTCGAGGGAGGGTAGGTGGGTAATGGGTTGGTGGATCTCTCTCTCCCCTACCTATTTCTCTGTTTCTCTTATAACCAGCAATTCCATCGCATATGCTTCTCGCGCTTTGCTTCTGCTGATATTATCTCCCTATCGATGGAGGCGACGGCGTCAATAGCTTCCAAGCCCTTCATAGGAGGCTCCAGGTCTGACGGAGGAGTCGGCCTTGGTTTCCGCTCTTTCGATGTCAGCGCTCTCTCGTCTCCTGCTGCCATCAAAGTCTCCAACCGACGGCTACCCGATCCTTCTCGAAGGCTAGGTCAGTCATCCAATTTCCCTCTCCATTTTCTTTTGCTCTGTGATTAAGTTCCTTTTATATGAAAATCACTTGAAAATCCTCGTAGAATGAGCAAGGGGAAGTCTATATGGTTCTCGTTGTTCTTTGAAAGCATATCTGAATATCACCATACATGGTATGTTTAACAAATTGAAGATATGTATCAAGAAGTATTTCAAAAAAAAATTTTTTTGACGATGTGTATCATGAAGTAATTAATTTACCTTAAACTAACGAAGTAATTAATTTGTTTAAGATTTTGGGGTGAATGAAAAATTTTGAGCTTATCATGAGGACTAGGTAGTTTATTTGCCCCCATTCACATCTGCAATGTTTTCATGGACGATGATAAAGGAATGCTTCATGTTAGTAAGATTTCTCAAGTTTTCTTCGGAAATAACAGAGGTAAAAGCAATCGGAAACGTTTTTGGAAATTACTTTAAAGTTGCAACTTATGGGGAATCTCATGGTGGGGGCGTTGGATGTACCATCAGCGGATGCCCTCCCAGGTTACCCCTCTCTGAAGCTGACATGCAAGTAGAGCTCGATAGAAGGTAGGTTGTGCTTTTGTATTTGTTCACAAGCATATTAATTCATTTCTTGTATTTTTCCTAAAAAAATTGTAACAATTTTGTTGATTAATCATTTATATCTTTGTTCTTGAAACTGTGTTAATAGGAAGCCTGGCCAAAGCCGAATAACTACCCCGAGAAAGGAGTCTGATACTTGCAAAATTCTTTCTGGAATCTTTGAAGGTCTGCGTCTTTGCTTCTTCCTCAGAAGTTCTGATTTGTGCATAATAATTAGAAGTTTTTAAACTGAAAATGTTTGCCTCATCAGTGACGGTAGATTATAGTGGTTTTAGCCAACTACAACTAATCATAATTAAGCTGTTATTGTTCTTATGGCTGTAGTGCTATAGATTGGTTTCATTTAACAAATCCGAAGGTGCAATATTTTCTCATGCAGGAATGACTACTGGAACCCCAATCCATGTTTTTGTACCAAATACTGATCAAAGAGGAAAAGTATGTTTCTACAATGACATTTGATGTCCATTAGCCAGCTTTGAATATCATCTTTCATCAATTTTTTTACTGTTCTTCAAGCTGTTCTTATTTGTACTGGAAGTTTCTGCTCCATGTAGGGTGCATTTTTCATTGTAAATAAGAATGTTTTATGTGCTGAAATTTGCAGGATTATACTGAAATGTCTATAGCATATAGGCCTTCTCATGCAGATGCTACATATGATTTTAAATATGGCCTAAGATCAGTTCAGGTACTCTGTCTTTAACATCATGATTTCAGTTTTGCAAAAGAAATGAAAAGCTTACTTATCAAATTGCAATGCTTGCATTACAAAGCATATGTATGTATTTTGCTTATATTCTGTAAACCTTAAATATGGACAGGGTGGTGGTAGATCATCAGCAAGAGAAACCATCGGTAGAGTTGCAGCAGGAGCTGTCGCAAAGAAAATTCTCAAAATGAAGTCAGGAATAGAGGTTGGTATTTAATTCTGAAAAGGTCATACTACAGAAGCTAGTTTGATACCTTGTTGGACTTTCTTGAAATTCAGTCATAGCCTATATGTTGGACTCTCATATAAGATTATATTGCTTGTTAGTCTATTTATTTTTTAAGAAAACCTGTGCATGTTTTCGTTGCAATTTTATAGAACTAGAAAATCAACTAGAAGAATTTATTAATGTTCTATCAACTGAAATAAAGTGTAACATGTAGTCAAAAAGTTTGGTTTTAAGTTGAGGTTGCTCAAACTCAACCCGATGACATTTAACCAGATTAGGACCAATGAAATATTGAGATTTTAAAGCACTAAGTGTGTACTTCTATTATACAACATCACTTTTATGAAATAGTTAATGAGGACTTCTTCACCTTCAAAGGCTCATATAAGATCACTTGATCTCCCTATTCGATCATGTTGATTTTTTATTTGAGACATTTTTATGCTATTATTATTTGAATTTGAGTTGATTAATTTGACTTTGTTTTTAACCTGAGTCATTTAGTGCTGGGTTATTTTTGGGTCCTATATGGTCTGTATTTGTTAAGATTAACCTCCTCATTTAATGTCTATAATTAGTCATTTGAATTCGTAAAAGAGTAAAACTTGAGTTCTAGGAAAATCATGATTATGGTAATGGAATCAATATCTTGGGGAACAGTAATGTTGAGGCCTTTCTTTAAAACCTAATATCACTGTGAAGCAAGGGGTAGAAGGGTGAGAACATCATATTCCCCGTTGGTTATTCTTCTCAATCACAAGCATTTTTGTTTCCAATCTGCAACATCAATTGATTCCGATGCTGTTTGGATTGTTCATTGGATCATAATCCAACCCAATTCTGAATACTATGTTCACCCTTGTGGCAATTCCCTTAACCTGGGGAAGAGGCTTGCTCAAAAGTCCTAGGTTTGAATCTACACAATTACAAGAAATTGCTGTGTTCCATATAATATATATGAGGATAAGAATATAAATATATATATAATATTGTATTCACCCTCAAGTGCACTTCCAGCCATGTGACGTCTCCTCCTTAACAAAAAGTAATTTTCCTTTAGTCCATCAAAACTGTGGAATCTCCCTTTTATCTTTTGTATGCTCTCATAGTGCAATGAATTAAAGTGTGTATTTAATTGCATAATTAATTACATCTTTAAGAATTAGACTACTTTAGTAGGTTTCACGCTATGGCGTTATCTTAGAGTTTTAGATTTTGGATACTAAGGCATCCCATTAGTGCAAGCTCCTTTAATTAGTTATGCCTATAGTTAAGTACCCCTTCCCATTAGGGAGGGAAGTTTTGATTAAAATAGTCAAATTTCTATCATATGTTTGATCAAGTTAGAATAATTATTAGCATCAAGTTGGTTGGGAGGCAATGTAAACATGGGATTACTAATTAAGCTTAATTCACTTAAGTCTTTTAGGTTATTTCTAGTGGCTACTAAACGACTCGTTAGGAGCCTTGAATTATATCATGCCAAGATGCTCTAAAGAGCTGAAGTGAATGAGATTCACATCCACTAGCCACATCTTATGTGGCAAACTCTCTTTAACTTAGATTTCCAATTGACTATGGACTTGTCATGTGGTGGGGCTTCTGATGCAAAGCATTGATCAATTTTAGTAGAGGATCTAGTAGTCTTCACTTCTAATTCATATTTATGTATTCAATTATGTCTGTGTTTGTTTATTTTATGATGAGATATTGTATTGGAAGGGATGCCCACTTAATGCTTTGTATTTTGAATCTTATTGGGAGTAATTGGGACGAATTGATCTTGTTTGGGTTTGATTTGGACCGGTTTGTAAAGACACTGCAAATTGAGGGACAAATTGCATTTTTCCTATTAAATTCCACTCCTTTAGCCCTAAAGACCGCATCGGGTCTTTTGTGTCTCCAAGCCGCACAACTAGGTAATTCTACTTCTCCGCCCACGAACCAGGACATGTAGATGATGCAGCCGCTCAGCAACAGTGACCATGCCAACTACTGACACCACATTGGCCACATCGCCATCCTCCATGATGTGTACTCTCACACTGCATAATTCCAAGGTCCTATTCATCCATCTCTTCATTGTTGCAGCTTTAAAATTCACTAAGGTACGTTGTGGAAGGGATTGAAGATTATGAGTTTTACTGAGTTTTGATGGAAGAGTGGAGGAGTTTTCATTTTACATTTTCCAGTGTAGTGGGTGTTTGGTGACATCCTAGGATTTGTTGAGGAGGATGTCTACTGGGGAATCGATAGGACTTCATTATACACCTTTTATTAATTTTCTTCATGTGATTCTTAGTATTTTCCTCTATTTTTTCAGAACTTCGTTTTTTCCCCTTTCATAGTTGTTTGTCTCTATTGATTTCTTGATAGCCAAAATCTACTTCTTTTGTTCTGTTTCACTTCTTTGATGTTCTGCTACAGCCTACTGAAAGTAATTTCTGAGTTTTGATGTTTACTTTTAAGTTATTCTGTAGAGAGCTTCTGTTTTCTACATAGTTTACTGCCCTATATTTGGATTGACATCATGGATTCAAATTTAAATAGTTGGTATGTAATGGGTGTAATCTTCTTTTGGAATTGATAAATGCCTTCTTCTTACATGTGAAGTTCTCTGTTTCCATGGCACCACATGACTAAAATCCAGAAATTTCACAATTATTTGGTAGATTTGCAAGCTTGAAACAAACTAAAAAACTTTAACTTAATCTCCTTGATTTAGACAGTTATCTGTTTTCATGGCATCTTGTTGGCCGTATTCATCATCATCTCCATCTGGTTTCATGCATCCCTTAGAATTCCTATAAATCCATTCTATGTTTAACTGAGTACCTAATTAAGGTTTTAAAAAACATGCATATATGGAAGGGAATTTGAAGTTAATAGAGAAAAGCGTCCTATTCCCAAATTTATGTATCTTAATTGGCTTCATAATTGCAAGTCAAATTCCAAGTTGGGTCTCTTAAGTTCAAGCCAATTTATTATGGACCAACCTGGCCACATTCATTTTGGTAGCCTTGCGATTACAGTTCGTGACCCCTCGCTACATTAGGTTGGGTTTTATTTGGCTTAATAACCTTTAAGTATATTCTCATGTCATGAAGTCTAAAATAGATCATAATTTTGACATGGAATGTACTAGTTGGAAAGGGAACTCAAAATCCATTGGTTGGTTGTTGAAGGACCTTGCTTAGTTTGATATAATAGTGGTATAGCAAGGTATGAGATTGCTACTACAAGTTTTTTATATGGTAAGACATATTATTCGAGGGTTGATAAACCTCAGCATGCATGTTGAGACAATTTAGGAAGGCATGTAAACTTGATTTCTTTTAACACATTTAAAACTTGGGTAGTTTTAGCGAAGTTTCGGCAACATAATTGCTAGTATTTTAGTCATTTAAGCTCATGTTCAAGTAAAATACTGCTAATTTGACCCTTGTAGGTAAGATTTTAAAAACCGAACCAACCTTAAAACCAGTAGAACAAAAGTTTCAAAGTTTTAATGTTCAACCAAGGTTGAACCTAGGTCCATTCTTGATAATTTAATAATATAATAAATATTTATAAAACATAATTTTATAATAATAAATAAAAATATAAAAATAATATTCATAAAATTAAATGCATAACTTAATAATAACTTTAAAAAATTGATATTTAATAATATTAAAAAATTTTATTAAATAATAAAAAATGATATTCTCAAAAATATATACATTATAATAGAAATCTCAATTTTCTTGTAAAAAATTGAATAATAAAAAATAAACGGTATTTCGAAGAAATATATTTATAAATGAACAAAACTTAAATTCCTTATAAATACTACCTTTTAGAAACACGAAGCAGCTTTTTTTATATCAGCAAATTTTTTGACTATTAGTTTTTTAATGGAAAAATTTAGTAAGACTTTATTTTAGAAGAAAATTCCATTTTTGGGATGCACCTCTTATACTTATTTTATACTTTCAAGATCCTAGCTTATGTTTCTCAAGTGCATCAAGTTGTGCTTCCTGAAGGATTAGTTGACAATGCTACTGTAACATTTGATCAGGTATGCATTTTACTTGCCTTGCTTACGTTAAGCTAGATAGGCTTGCAGGCGTACATTTTTTACATTCTTACAGAATATTTGTGAAATTTCATTAGATAGAGAACAATATTGTAAGATGTCCAGATCCAGAGTATGCTCAAAAAATGATTGATGCCATAGATTCTGTTCGAGTTAGAGGGGACTCTGTTGGCGGTGTTGTGACCTGCATCGCAAGAAATGTCCCGCGTGTAAAATTCCCAGGCTTTGGATTCTTTCTTTACCTATTATCATGTTTCTCTGATGAAAAACTCTCTCCAACTCACTCGATTGCATTATTTTCTTTTTCTTTTTTAATTTGCATCAGGGGCTCGGATCTCCGGTTTTTGATAAGCTTGAAGCGGATCTTGCTAAAGCTATGCTATCACTTCCTGCAACAAAGGGATTTGAATTTGGAAGTGGATTTGCAGGTTGGCTTCTGTAGAGCAGATTCCCAAACAGAAAACATGTTTATGTAAATGTCATTCCATGAACTAAGGAATGTAGAGAAAAATTGTAGTGGATCTCTTAACCCTGTAGTTTATGATGCGATCAAATGAGAAAAATAAGAAATATAAGTACGAAATGGCTACTATTACAGAAAATAGATTACATAATTTGAGCTTGTGTAACAAAGTGCTGAAGATGCTTTATTAATGTGGACATGTGAACTACTGTGAACGGGGGAAGGAAATGGAATGGACTTGAAGATTGTGCACAATCAAGATCAACCCAAGTTTTTTGAGATACTGTTGATGTTAATAATGATGATATTATGCTTATGTTATGTAGGTACTTTTATGATGGGAAGTGAGCATAATGATGAATTCTATACTGATGAAAAGGGGGACATTCGAACAAGAACGAACCGTTCAGGTGGTATTCAGGTTGGTTATATTTGATATGAGTTGTCACACTTAACTTCTTGGTTATATTTCATTCCACTTGAGTGTTGAAGTTTTTTTTCTTCGTTACTGATTATCTTCTTCTTTCCAGGGAGGGATATCAAATGGAGAGACTATAAACATGAGGATAGCTTTTAAACCAACATCGACGATTGGGGTAGGATATTCTGAATATTGCTTTTGTCTTTGCATTGGGTGGATGACTCTTACCTGGTCACTTTTTCGTGAGATTTTATGTTGCTTAAAGGAATACCCTGGTTTGTCAGAGTTGTAGCTGATATTTTGGATGCCTTGTTTTTAGATGCTTATAGATGTTAATATATATAATAGCAAACAAGTAGAATGACGGATGTCGTCTTGCTAAATGGTGAATGATAATTTTATATTTTTCAAGACTTTTTAGGTTTGCACGTGTCGCGTCCCAGATTCCTTACTGGGTCTCTACATTTTTTTTTTTGCATGATCAATTATTTGTAGCACTGCTCTAAATACTAGAAGAATACATGATTGTGTGGTTCAACTGCTTTCTGTAGAAAATACAAAATACAGTGACTAGGAACCGTGAGGAGACAACACTCATCGCCCGAGGCCGTCATGATCCTTGTGTTGTTCCACGAGGTTCGTAGCCTTTAGTCTTTCTACCTTTTTTGCTTCTTGATGCCCCTTTTCTACTTTGGTAGTGAATTTTCAACTCTCCTAATCCCGTTCTATTGCAGCTGTACCAATGGTGGAGGCAATGGCTGCATTGGTGCTTGTGGACCAGCTAATGGCACACATTGCGCAGTGTGAGATGTTTCCTACCACTCCTGGCCATCTGGATTGTGTTGGTGAAGCTGTCAATGGATCTTTAATGACTTCAAGTGCTGTAGTTCCTGCTGATAAATAAACGCCTTGTTTACTCTGTTTTAAATTTAACTGATGATGATTTGCATTGTGTTATATGTTGATTTATCCAAGGGATGTATGTTCTTGGTTGGATACATTTGGATTCTAGTATCGAGTAAAGGTTGCGTTCTATGGATTCATATCATCTTTGGTTGGCATTGTCTGGCCACCAGAAATGAAGTGTGGCCCTCGAGCTCTATTTCGAGAACCACACTTCATTCCTTTTCGTGGTTTTATTCTTTGTTTCTCGACTCAGTAGCATTACATATCTTTATAAAAGGATCTCTCCAGCTTCATATTTTAGTCTTATTTTGAGTTCTCAGTCTGATGAATGGTGAATATCAAAAATTCACTAATCCTTAATAATCTTGGCATATAGATCAATTATCTGCGCCTTAGTCCATTGTGTTCAAAATACAAATATACGCATCTTTAATAAGATAAATATAAATAGTATAATTTTTTTTATTTTTTAAATTTTTTTTTTGAAAATTTATTATAAATTTTTTCTAAATTAATAAAAATAAATGTAAATTTTTCAATGAACTTTTTTGTTAAATTTTTTAATAAATAAATAAATTTTATATTAAATTTATTTGGTATAAACTTGAATTAATTTTATGATATTTTAAT
>JAEMOT010003270.1:502103-522774 GCA_019297695.1 Apostasia ramifera | reverse complement strand
TAAATTTAATGAATAAAAAAAATATAATAATTAAATTAAATAAAAATAATAATTAACTAAAGAGAGTGATCTAAAAAATATTAAATAAATAAAATAGAAAAAAATATATTAGAAAAAAATTAATTAATTAAATTTAATGAATAAAAAATTTATTAATTTAATTTAATGAATAAAAAAATATAATAATTAAATTAAATAAAAATAATAATTAATTAAAGAGAATGATCTAAAAAATATTAAATAAATAAAGTAAAAAAAATATTAAGAAATAATTAATTAATTAAATTTAATAAATAAGAAAAATATATTAAATAAATTAAATAAACAATTAATTACTTAAAAGGAAGATGGCAAAATTGAAATTTTAGAAGGGGAGGAGGGTGGGGGCCGGGGTGCTGTCGGGGGAATAGCAATTTGCAATTACTATCTCTCAATATTTTAAAATATAATTTATTATTTTAACTTTTTTATAATTAGTATAATATTATACTTCTCAACAAGCAGTTATATATAAGATTTTGAAAATTAGATCAATTTTAAGATTGGTAGAATCAAAAGTTTTAAATTTTAGAGTTCAATCAAAATTGAGCCAAAGTCTAAGTGTAATAATTTAATAAATATTTACAAAATATATTTTTATAATAATAATAATAAGAAGAAATATAATATATCATAAAATAAAATAATAATTTCATGTGAGATTGAAAAACTAAAATTTAACAATATCAAAAAAAATTTTAAAGATTATCCAATAATAAAAATTATAAAATATCCTTATAAATTAAAAAAATAAAATTATTTTAAAAAAATAAAATAATAATATTTTAAATGTTATTTCTATAAAATAAAAGTTAGTGAGATTTTGAGGATTAAATCATTACTACATTACATTGGTTTTCACAATCAGAGTCATTTGAGTCATCGAGTTTGATAGTTGGTCAAGATATTCTTCTACACTATATCTGTGTGTTCATTGGTTAGAAGAGCAGAAAGAGCAATTGGAGGGTTGATGGTAGAAGTATCATCTAAATAGCCAAAGTTTTTTTTTAAGTCAGTAAAAAAAAACATGATTTGTTTCTGCATAAAAGCAAGCACCAAGTTGCTGACATGAAAATATATCAATTGAATCAGATGAACCAAAATCCGAAAATGAAAAGTAGAACAAGAAAAGAGAAAGTTTTAACCTGTAATATAAGTGTCCAGGAGAAAACCATGACTATGATCTTAGCATTTTAAACTTTGCTACAAAAAAGTTTTGAGTACTAAAATGGTTGATATTACAAGTGTTAAAGAAAAATGGTTACAAAAGAAGTTGCCATTAGTTCTTATGCAAAGGTTAGACATTGAAGAAGGAAGATAAAGGGGAGCTAGCAGAGGTTGTGCTTCTCAAAGGGAGGACAAGTAATCTCTTGAAGCAAAACCCCTCTCCTCCCTCTCCCTCATTCATTCTCTGATAAAGTGGAGGCAAATGATGTGCAAAAGCATTTATGTTGCAAAGAGTGATCCAGAAATAAATACTGAATCTGTGTAGTATGAGATATAAAATATTTTTTATTACTTTTAAAATTTAACATAGTTTTGGCAATAGAATTTTTACCATGACTTTTTTAGCATAGATTTTTTTACATAGTTTTTTTTAAGGTAAAGTTAATACCAATAGACATATTTGGACTAAATATTCCTTCGTAGCAGCGCAGATCATTATGCTGCGGACGAAATAAAGATGTAAATTCAGCTGAAGTCTATGAACCAAGCTAAAATACAGAAGCAAAAGTTTCTGCTGCTCCATCTCAAAAGAGCTGGCGAACAGCACCAAAGGTCTCAAATTAATTGAATTTTCGGCAAGTTGTTCAAGTATCTTTCCTAAAGGAGTGTGAAACTCGTAGGGTTGTTCTCAAAAGATACATTTGAGGCAAAAATCGTCACCTAAAATACTCGGAAATCCCAAAGAAGCAGAACAGTGTAAGTAATAACAGTGCAAGAGATCAAGAACAAACCCTATATCGGAATGTGCCTCTTCAGCACCTGCTTGCCGGCCATGGCAAATCCAACCATCAATCCTCCAATCGCGCCAGCGATGGCTGCCGACCTTGGGCCGTTGGCGGCCTTGCATAGAGCGCCGGTGCCGAGCCCCGCAACGACGCTGTTGATCCAATCGTCCGAATCCCTCGTGGCAAACATGGCGCTCTCCATCCCGGCATAAAGAAGGCCGATGACGCCGATCCTGTTGCCCATCCTGCGGCCTTCGTGACTAGAGGAGTTGAGGACGCGATTGATCCGGAGCTTCAGAGTGTCCCCTGGCTCGGCAGCCCGAACGCCCTTGTAGAGGCCGAGGGAGGCGCCGGACGAAGCGCCGCCGAGGTAGCCGATGCCGGTGTAATAAGTGAGGTTCTCGCCCCAAGAGCGGCGCTGGGCGACGGATTCCTCCTGGAAGAGGAACTCCGGAGATGTGGGTAGATCGTATATGGCCCGGTAAGGTATCTGGAGGTCTTTGTAGGGATTGTACAGTCGACGTCCAGGATCTTGGCGGCGATCAGAATCTTCCTCCCCGCTCAACGCTCTCGGTTCGGCCATCATGTCTCGCTCCACTTCTGCGATTATAGGGTTTATCGCCGAGGACGAGAGGAGGCGGAGGGAGATGCCTCGGAGAACGGGTTCCGAAGAGAGAGAACTTAGGGACTTTTTTGCATTCTGTTCGGCTGAGAACTAAAAAATGCTGTTAATTTTAAAAATAATAATAAATAAATAATTATTTTAATTATTTTATATATATTTTAATATAAAAAATATTATTTTATTTTATAAACTCAATAATTTTTAATAAAAATATCTACTTTATTTCATATTCTAAATCAAAATATTCGAATCGAGTATTTTGATCTATGATGTGAAATAAAGTTGATATTTTTTTATATTATAAATTGTGTAGAATGATTAAAAAAATTTATTTATTTATTTATTATTATTATTATTATTATTTTATTTTTTTTTTAAACTAGTATCATTTTGATCCTGATTTTGATCCTCGCATCAAGCAGGCCCTTTTTATTACAAAAAGTTCAAAATTATTTGGTTATTCATATTTCTTTAAATTATAACATATTTCATGATCATCAAATAAATTTTTTTATTATTAAATATTTTAAAATTTCATGTTGTGTCTTTCTCTATCTCCCTCCTGCACTCTCTCTAGTGGCCGATAGTTGTCATCAGAGAGGGCTGCTGGCAGCAAAGTAGGGGTAAAAGGTGGATGGGGTTGTTGCCTCGCCCCTCTCTCTTACATCTCTCCGTCGCTCCTTTAGCAGAGTAAGACTACCAGTAGAGGCGAAACAGGGGCAGGAGATCTTAATAACCACCAACCCCCGCTTTGCCGATAATCCCCTCCATCAGCAATGATGGTCCCTCGAGAGAGAGCTTGGGAGAGAAGAGAGAAAGAGAGGATGGGGCAATGACTCTCCAACCCCCCGCGTCGCCGCTGACAACCCTCCGATGCTAGCAGCTCCGACAGAGAGAGCATGAAGGAGACAAGAGAGAGAGGAGGAGGAGGAGGAGGAACTAGTCGATGGTTGTCCACCTCTCTCGCTCTGCCACCGGCAGCCGTTGCCTCCCGGCCTCGCCAAAGAGAGCGCGGGAGAGATGAGAGAGAGAGAGAAGGGAGAATGGACCTAATTAAAAATTTAAAAAATTTAATAATAAAAGTTTTTTAAAAAAACTATTTGATGATTACATTAAAACTCCGATACTCAAATATTACAAATTTAAAAAACATGAACTTACATTATAATATGCCTTAAATTCTAGGACGTGAGTATAATTTATCTTTTTTTATTATAAAAAATTAAAAATAATATTAAATTAATTTTTATCACAATATACATAATTTTTAATATAAAAAAATTTATTTTTTTTCACCTTCTATATTATTTTCAATACATTAATTAACTTAATTTCAGATCATACAAACTAACTAATTTTATTTTCCTTCATGCACATATCTTAAAACAAGTTCACAATTTCCATGGCCAAAATATTCTGTTTGGCTAGCTGAGTTAAGTCAGTTAAGTCCGAGTTAACTCACTAAAACAGTTCTCCCTATTTGGCTACCTTAGATTTGAGGAGTCAACTTAATTAATCCATCAAAATGCAAATTAAGGAGCATTTAGTCTAATATTATTGTAGTGTTATATTATATTATTTAGAAAAAATAATTTAATTTAATAACAAATATAAATAATCTTCTAAAAAATTATTAAATTTTCTCTTAAAAAATGAAATTTAGGTGTCATGACATATGAATTATATAACATAATATCAAGTTAATAAAGAACCAAATGCCCACTTAAAAGTAAAAAAAATTTAATTGAATAACCCTAACCGGCTAACCCTAATGTTTAGCCATCATACAAAAATTCATGTTAACTTTTATAACGTTTGAATTATCAACCAAATATAAATGTCTATCTAAACCTTTAACTCAATACCAACAACAACAAGAACAACCAAGCCTTAATCCCACTAGGTGGGATCGGCTACATGAATCCTTTATTTTCATTGTGCTCTATCAGTTATCAAATTCTTATCTAAGTTTAAATAATTGATCACTCCGTATAGTTTCTTGTTATGTTTTCTTTGGTCTCCCTCTTCCTCTTTGTACATGAGCAAAATTCAATAACTCAATACTAATTGGATAATACTAATCGTGCTTGGTATGAGGGCGAGGATTAGTTAATCTGTAAGTAATTTACCCCAGTTAGGATAAAGGAAATTCTGTTTTCCTGCTATTTCAGGTTATTCAAAAATTTTGTTTGGCTCGTAATTTTTTTTCATGACCATTTGGCCTCATCATTTATCCCAGCTGAAATAACTCAATTCATTTACAAGTTTTAGCCCAGAGTCAAAGTGTGGTTAATGAATGGGAAAAAGGGGTAGTGAGGGTAACACGAGGCTCTTACCCCAGGTTAATAGAGTCCTTCAATAGTTCTATTTGGCTAAGTTAGTAGAAAACCCCTTAAATTATATAATTATTCTTTAACTTTTTCTAATCATTCCAAATTTCTAATTACACAACTAATTAATATTATTATTTTAGAAATAACAAACATCCATAGAGTAAGGAATGGTTTAACAGAATTCCCCTAATTCAACTCAGGATCTTAAAAAAAAACTAAAAAGGTGCTTGATAATCATTCACTTCGTGATCAAGCAAGAATGAAGTCATTCTTCTAAGCCACAATCAATTTATTCAAAATAAAATCGATATAACTTACAATTTCACTTGCATCAAGACGAGAACAGCAGGGACTGACAAGGTGCTCAACTCGAACATTTCAACAGTGTTTAATAGAATTAAGTTTAATAGAAATCATTTTAGGGCTACAGAAATGTAAACAATTTTGGAGCATTAAGTAGAAACTTTCATACATTTTTTTTTAATAAGAAGCATTTATGAGGCTAACATTGCCTATGAATTTGGCAATCTACATATACAAATAATATATTTGCAGCAATGAAATATCTTAGACTTGCTATTAAAACTGCATTTGCTGATAATAAATAGATGGCACACATTTGAGATTAGACAGCATTTTCTGCTTCAACAGCCACAGGGTTCCCTTCAGATGGATAAGCTTGAGGGGCTGTTGCCTCCATATATTGCTCTACAGTCTGCTTTGAGTCGCTGGCGAAAAAAGGACTCTTCACCTGCAAATTACTTGATTCAGGATCTGCCGAAGGAGCCCTCCTCGGTGGAGAAGGGGGATGGACCTCCACATCTGGATAAGCAGCCTTAAACCTTGCCCTCAGACCTTCATCTACTAATCTTACTCCATTCAGTTGATTGCCCAGAGACAGCCAACTGGATGGAAAGATTTCAATCAGTATTGAGAGAATCAGTAATTATAAACAAAAGGGACATAATACAAGTAATTATAAACCTCAGAAAATTACTACTATGCAATATTTTATAACTCATGCTAATTAACAATGGCCCGCTAACTTATCAATCTAAATACACATATACACAAGTACCCACATATATGCATATGCACATACAAAAATACATATATACATGCGTATATAACATAAATATGCACACATATGTATATATACTTATTAATGTGTATACATATATATAAATACACTTGTATAGACTCCCCCCCCCCCCCTGAAATCATTTGACGCAAGGTGCTCTTGTGCATATGAAACACCCACTTTCCCCTATGTTGCAGGCGCGCAACACCTTTTCTCATGCATTTGATGATAAGGTTCTCATTTTTCCCTAATTCTCTCTGAGATATACTTTATGTCTATCTGAATTAATATTCTTGTTAAATTTTCTTTGGTTTTCCTTTGGATTTACTCAATTGTAAAAATGAACTATAATCATCAATAAAGATCATTATTATTGTAAATAATTGTCATAACACTAAATAATTAGTGTTTGCCATTTTCGAGATTATGAAAATATTAGATAACGTGATCAAATAGTAAATCCTGATTTTCCATCGATCTAATTCATTTCAACAATATTATGGAGCTTCTTCACATGAAGTCAGCTTCTTGATCATTACCCTTACATAACGTTTTCTAATTTTCTCTTGTTGCCTCCCATAATAAAATACCATAAATAATTTGTTATCCTCTACATACATGCCTTGTCTCACATCATAAATGCTCTAGTATGTAAATGTAAATGGATCCAAGTCATTGAGCTAAACATGTGAGGGCAAAAGATCAAAAATAACTTGGAATATGATCATCACATTATTTTAACTCGCTTGTACTCGTAGAGAACATTGTTATAAATAGAGCACAATATAGACAAGAAATCCATGTAGCCGACCCCAACTACTTTGATGTTAAAGGCTTTATTGTTATAATTTGTTGTTTGTACACTACATGCTACACAAACTAAAACTTTAGATATGAAGGTTACAAAGTTAAATACGTTCCATTTTTATAGTATACAAATATAACAAATTTAAATTAACTATTAAAAATAATTCCATATTCACTTTAGCATGTTTAACCTAGCTCAATCAATCCAACCATTTGACAGTGACACAAGTTAAAAAAAAAAAAGGCTAGTGTGGCCAAGTTTAATCACGAGATACATATATGCAATAAGGAAAGAGCAGTTGAGTACCCAGCATGTGTATTGTGCATTCGAGCAAATAATTCTAGCTTCCTGGTCCTCGGGCTGATTCTCTCCAACATGGGGTACATCTGCCAAAAAAAAAACCAAAAAAAGGCTCCTTCAGAACATATATTCTAAAAACTAATTTAACAATACTACTCATCATGACCACTCAAAGAAGTGAATGAATTTAGGGAATATTTATTTTTTATTTTTAGAAAATAGGAATATTTAATTTTGAAGACATTGAATTTCAAATTTAACTAAATTACAATCCTATGGT
The DNA here is from genome assembly GCA_019297695.1 of Apostasia ramifera. Taxonomy (NCBI): domain Eukaryota; kingdom Viridiplantae; phylum Streptophyta; class Magnoliopsida; order Asparagales; family Orchidaceae; genus Apostasia; species Apostasia ramifera. The sequence continues at coordinate 515,356 of JAEMOT010003270.1, read as the reverse complement.
CTAATCCCAAAAATCAGGGGTGGGGGTTGGCTTCATACAAATATAATATGCATAGTAGCACGCTAACTGACACAAGCTCTAAATAAAATAAAGGATAATTGTTTTCTCAAACTGGCCTTGGACTATGTGTTACAATAGATCGCAAATCTAATAAATAAACAGATTTAGAATGAAGCATTTCAACGAAGATATTCCATCTGAATCATGCTATATACTAAGGATCCATTCTTCAAAAATAGTAATTAGATTAATAAGCATGCATCCAATTCATGATATCTTTAAGAGAAATAACAAACAAATCTATCTACCCACCTCATCAGGTTTTCGACTAGTTTCTCGAACTTCAGCAACAATGACATCAGTATCAATGTTTCGGTTCACTTCTGGGTTCCCTTTAATTCCAACAAGACAATGTTCTTTACTATGATTTAGCCAATGTCCTGTGCGTCCTGTTCTAATAATTCTCTGGAGTTGATTGGTTTTCACCCAAATTATCTCTTCAACACGTTTGTATCCCCACAATTCCAAACTAGAAAATAATAAAGCATAATATGAGCATATCTATTCATAGTAAAACCAAAAAAAAATAAAACTAAATCTTGCAGAGAGGTACATATTGAAAGTAGAAAAAAACCATTGAATGAGAAGTATGCATATTATATTAAACACATTAACATAATTAGCAACTAGCAAGACTAAAAACAAAAGAAAAAAAATAGCAATAATTGACAAAGAGTTAATTCCATAAGACAAAATACATTGAAACCTAATTTATCAAAATTTCAGGAGTCTGACACAGCCAATTACAACCAGCATAACTAACAAATCACAAAATTAAGATAGGATCAAATGAAGAAGTATTATAGGAATTCTACGTGATAGAAAGTTGTCTATCAAATTGATGAAAAAGTTTTATAAGACTTTTATTTGACCATTCATATCCTATTGGACTAAATGTAAGCAAATTTAGTAGACCGATATGCGAAATTTGAGATGGGCAAGTACTTGCACTAGAATAGACTTATATTATAATGACTTGTATCAAAGAGAGAATGGATGTGAAACCTATAGAGGATAAAATGAGCGACAAACATTTACGGTGGTTTGCCCATGTCTATCATCAACTTATAAAAGTCGAGATACATAAATGTAAGGATATCCAAGACACAACATTAAAAAACATGAAAGGAAAGACAAAAAATGACATGATATGTTCATTGCATATGAACTTGAATCACTTAATTCTTTTTTCTTAGAGATCATAGCTTCATAAACCTAAATGGAGAAGATCGAATTAGTTTGGGATTAAGGTTTCATTGCAGTTTTTGTTATTTGTTGTTGTTGATGTTGTTTTGCCCTTAGAGTTCACATCACAAATTTTTTAACTTAATAGAAATGATGGTTGTTCATAATCATTTTGAATAAATTCAACTTAAAAAAACTATCTGACATATCTATTTCATCTTTCAAATCAACAAGTACGTTCAAAGTAAAGTGATAACTAGGTTATGGACCCAAAATGACTCTTAGGGGGGTATTTAGTTTGATGTTATTGTAATTTTATGTTATATTATTTGGAGAAAATAATTATTTGCTTTGATGAATAAGTTACAAAAATTAACAAAATTGTGCTAAGCTGACATTTAAATGTAGCCTAAAATTAGGCGACGTCTAGATGTTATATCCTCTATGAATAAATCGATGATAGTAGAGAAGCAACAGAAGTGGGAATAATGTAGGCGAAGATCTAATTCAATGGCAAAGCTGGAGGCAATGATTTTAAGAGCAAATTACTATTAATCCTCGAACATGGATAATAACATAGACATTTAGATAATATTGATATTTAAAAAATACTAACATCTAGATTGCATTGAAGTAAATGCCCCCTTAATAGCTTAAGTTCAAATCAATATCTCTACTAACGGTAGAAAGATGCAAGGCCTAATAGTGACCTAAGATGGTCATAGAATCAATGGCATGAAGGTTCCCAGGTTCCAACTAGCAAAATTGGTTCTTCATCTATTACATATAAGAGTTATGAGTGTTAAACGTGTAATACTAGCCCCTAAAATAAACACGTGAATAACTAGGAGCAAAAAATGTGGAAGCCGCTTACTGAGTGTATGCCAGTAAAAATAAATATACTTAGGCTAATCAATTTCCAAAAGTTTGACAGGCAATAACAAGGTTAGAAATCTTACCACTCCCTTCCCAGCTCCATTGCACGTCCTGTGACCCAAAGGAATATAAGACCATCCGTCTGCAATGCAGGAACATTTAGAGTTCTCATTTCATCATCTGCCATGGTACCGTATGGCAATTCCATGTGAATATCCCATGGAGGGTCTGCCATGATCACGCCAAATTGACCTAAAATGTCCATTCTGAAGGTACGTATATCACAATTAATCCACTGAGGTTCACCAAGCTCAACTTCTGAGCAATATTCAGCCCTCTGAGTCTTCATTGGCCTTGGGGGTGGAAGGTTAGCATTTCCCATCATCATGGAAGGCATATCTGGCGTTTGATCAAGCTCATAATGAACATATTTACAAGTCTAGGCACAGAAAGAAACAAAAAATTAACTTCCAATTCGCCATCATTGTCGTAAATAACCTTATCCAAATTCTTATCCCAAGAATTTGAGACATAATTAAGAAAAGCAAATTAACTTCAACAAAGTAAATGACCAGTAAGGAAATTGATTAACATGAGCCATAAAAACATGTTAAGATGGTAATTCTTATCAGTTAGGTAGAAACTAACCTTTGTGTGACGACAAGTGTCAAGAAAAGAGCAATCACCTAAATTTGTGTCAGTATGGGGAGCAATAATTCTCCTAAAGTGGACCTGCAAAGTAAACCAAAATAGTTAAAGATAAATTTGGAAAAAGATACAGAATAGTGTCTAAAAGCTCATGTTTGAATGAGCATTTGGTAGAAAGAGTTAACAATTTATTTATTTTTTGGACCTTCAAAATTACAAAAAGACAAAATTAACAATACAGAATACCATAAAAAATGAAACTTCATACTATAGCAACTCAACTCTACCAAATAGGCATTGCAAATTTAGCCGACACATATTCAATCAACCAATATCTAAAACTACCCTGCTTTCTATAAATGTCAATTTTGAAGTTCTAGAGGCTACTTGCCTACTTGCCAAGAAAACTACTCAAGCCCTTACCTTCCCACTCAGAGACAGACATAAGAGTGATTGGCAAAGAGAATAAATTATTTGAACTCACAGAATCCCAACTCCTCCTCATTAAGGAGTGAGGGGACGGAGGGTAGAGAGAGAACTTGGTGGATGGATCCACAGTTGGAATCGAATCCTCATACAGAACTCTAAATACCCTTTCACTTACTTTAGTTCTTCTACTTGACCCTATAACAGACACTAAACCAAATAGTTTAAGTTGGGTAAGTATGGAATGAACTCAATCCATATTCAAACAGATTGGGGTTCAAAATTTAGAACAACCTCCTATTATAGCTAGAGTAAACTGATGTACTTTAGGACAGAGATGTTCCAAACAAATGAGCCATTTTGATTTGAAATAACACATACAATAAATAACCAGTGCTCTTTGTAAAAGAACAAATGGTATTCGTTGTTTGCCAACACACATGAATACAATAAATAACCAATACTACTTCATTAGTTTGCTTGAGAAGACATCTATCTAGATGCCACATTAATGATGAATGATACTGAAATTGTAAGCCATCTGAAAGACACTTTTTTGCAAAAGGTTCTGTTGTAGTTGGGGGTGGAAGTAGATTTTTATTAACTAAATATTAAAAAGAGAATGATAAAAAGAACATGGTACCACCATTGTTACCAATCAGCATTTGTAACTCAACCACATACCTTAACACAAGCAATAAAGGAACCAGAATGGCGACGGCAATCTTCTTTGGTCAAGTGAGTACAATATTCCTTTAACTGGGAACCACCCTTAGTCTTAAACTGAGATAGAAACAAAAAGGTTCCATAAGCATCATCATATAAACAGTTAAGACGGTAATGACATAGCTAACGCCTATACTTTTGGACTTAGGTTTGTAAAAGGCTAAACAATTTTCAATCTCTCAATGAGGAAATATATAATGATGAAATGCCAAATTCATTAATTGAATAGGACCAAGCAATAATTGGCTAATTATGTATCAACTCTGTTTATGAATCATGGACTGGTTAAAAAGAAACTTTATCGACAGTAAATAATTACACCTATAAAAAATGAGGAACTGTGGATTTCAATAGAAAAACCAAAATGTTGGTGGAGAAATTACGATTAAGCGACAAAGGTTAAGATCTCGTGCTTCGAGAGATTGTCCCAAGGAGTAAGTAGAAGAACAAGATATAAAGAGGAAAATAAGAAAAAAACACGTCTCCCGCAATGGAATTCATCTAGTGTTTTTTGTGACACTAATTATATAGTAGTTAAAGACATTCATCCTTCTCACACAACAATGGTCATTTCAATAAATTTAAATGTTTAGTGGATTTAAAATTCTATAACAAAGAGTTATAGTAGTTGGCGTTTCATGAGAATATGAATCATTAGTGCAGTCAAAAAGGTCATCTATTAAATGTTGGCGGCTCAACTTTGGATGGATTTCATTTGAGAGAAGATTTTTGTCATTAATCCCTTCTCAAAAATACTTCTCGAAAGCAACCCTTCAAGAGGGAAGTGGCAAATGACTTCGCTAATTTTTTATTGATGAATGACTATATGCCACTTGTACCATCAAGATTGCGGTTTTGGGTTAACAAACTTCTAAGTTGATTCATCCTGATATTGTTTGCAATAATCTATGGAGACCAATGAACTTTCTTATCAGATGGTTCAGGTGGTTCAGGTACTACACCAATTAAAATCAAGCTGTGTAAATGTAAGTGTCAAATAAACAGTGCATTTGGAAACATAGAGAAAAGTTAAATATTCAACAATCAACTGAGCATAGAGCTCATAAATATGTAGATTTAGGCTCTTGCGCTGACCTACATATTCATTCATCATACTACCAAAGTCATAAAATACAGTGAAGGCAACTGCAGAGTATATTATGGCTATCACATATATGTCAATTGAGCTATGAATCTTTAGATATGCATGATAATCAGTTAAACATAGATTGAAAAAAAAAGGGACATACTACAATTCAACTTTTAACTAGTATGCAAATACAAGCATGTTATATTCATGAGCAATTTCATTATATTATCTACTCAATCAATCAGAAGAAGCTTAAATCAATGTAATTTACTTGATGTTCCTGCATATACCTTTGCAGCAACAGCTGTTTCCCTTGCGGTTGGCCTGTGAATGAGATCCAAGAGTTCCTCTCCAGTCTTTGATTTCTGCATCTCCCTGAAGGTCTTCTTATTCAGCAATGCCTCTATATCCTTTCGATCATCTTCCTCAGTTCTAGGCTTTGCCGGTGCGGGGCTTGGACAGCCCATTGCTGTTCCAGGTCCCATTAGAGGTCTGTGAAGGGGAGGCACACCACCCATTACTCTTGGAATTCCCATAATTCCCATCATCCTCGGCCCGCCCCTTGGACCAACCAAGGGTGCCGGCGCACCAGCCCCAGGAAACATTGGTGGCATTCCTGCTAGATGGGGATCAGGGTGCCCCATCCATAAATCATGAGATGGCCTCGGCATTATAGCAGAATTTCTATCAGCTGATGGCAGTATTGCAGCTTGAGTCTGATTATTTCCTTCTGCAGAGGCAGATTCTAGTGGCAGAGCCTGCTGCTGCTGTGAGCTTTCAGGAAGCTCCTTGAGAAGCTTGCTACGATCAATGGCCCAGACCATTAACATAGACTTCCCGTTCAAAGTGAAGTCCTCCAACTGCACCCCACCACTGTCCTCAGCAATGCGGCGGAGAGCCGTCTCCACAGCTGATATTGTTCCTAGCTCGCCGCCGAGTTCAACCATGGCGGCCTTTTCAGCCGGTGTGGCTGAGGATTGGTCGCTCTCGAGCCGACGAAGCAAAGCGGCTGAGTCAATCTCTGTAAAAGGAACTAACTCGAGAAGGCAAACGGCGACCATGGTGCGGACGACCGAGAGCCGATCTCCGCCGCCACTGCCAGCTTCGTTATCAACATAGGGACGGTCGCGGGAAGGGTGCAGGGGGGTGGGAGAGGTCTTCCGGCGGGTGCGGGGTAAGGATGTAGAACTCGGAAGGGGGCGGCGGCGCGACTCTGAATGAACTTTTGAGTTCGGAAACGAGCTTGATATGGCGATACGGTTAGGATTAGGATTAGGGTTAGGAAGGACGGAGAATGAACGGCCGGTGAAGGTGGAGATAAGGCGTAGGGAAACGTCGAGGGAAGAGAAGATGTCGGGAACGAGGGTTTGGAGGGAGGAAAGCAGATCCAACTGTGTGATGCGGCGAGCTTCGATGAAGTCCTGGAGTTGGAGGCGCATCTCTTTCAGAATTCCGACGTCGTCGCCGGCGGTGACACCGGTGGCGGCTGTTCTGCCGTCGATTTGAGGCTCCATGAGAAGATCAGACTGCCCAAGTATCGGAGTCTCGGCGAGAGCGGCGGCCTCTCAAGAATTAAAAGAAATCAAATTTATTGAAATTAAGAAATAACAAATAAAAAATACAATTTACTTTTTTTATATCTTGAATTTTTTAAAAAACTTTAAATATTTAATTTAGCTATTTTTAAGGGCACACTTTTTTTTGCTTAATTTCTCTAACGATTTTTGGTTTATATACGATTTAATCTCAAACAATTATATAATAACTATTCAAAATTAAAACTTACACATTTTTAATATTAAATATAAATTATATACCGCCTCACATCATTAAAATCTTTTACATTACTTGTATATCATTTTTTAATAATTATAATTTTTAATATAATATTGTTTATCTATAATAATTAATACCATATCATTTTTTGAAAAATATATGTATATAAAGTGAATGGTATTTGTAGCTTGTAATTTTGAAAATGATGTAGAATGAAACTAAAGCTCCAGTTCTAACTAGGCCTGTCAATAGATCGGATCATGATTCGATCCGATTAAATTTCCAAATGAGTTTTTTTTTACCCGTCAATCCACCCCGTTTACTGACCCGATCCATTTACAAATAAATGGATCGGATATGGATCACCATTGACCCGACTCGTTTAAAATCTGATCCATTTATGTAATCTAATTTGTAGTTCATACAGGGATATATTGTGGCTAATAATCTTTTTGTTGGAAAGCTCAAATAAAAAGAGTCACTATAATTAATTAATAAAATATTCTTATATTTTATATTAGTAAATTATAGTTTATAGTGCTCAGTTTATATTTCACAATATATATGTATATATATTACAAATACTGATTTTTATATTAAAATATTTAATTAATTCATAAAAATATAATATTTTTTCCTTATTTTATTTCTAATAAATTTAATATTATTTTAAATTTAATTATAAAAATTACTTAAAAATAATTAATTTTATTGTAAATGGATTAAATCCAAAAATTCGAGTTCCGAACTGATTCAACTTCCGACCCGAGAGGATATGGATCGACCATGACCCTATCCGATGTATAACCCGATCCGATATATATGAATTTGGATCCAGGTCGGAGTTAATCCGACCTGAATCTGATCCATTGACAAGCCTAATTCTAACACCATAAAATAATATTATTTTATTTTTTCAGCATAAAAGTTTTTTTTTATCTCAATTCCGCATAAAAGTCCTGAATATTTGCATTTAATATCAAAGATTTAGATTAAACATTTAAATTATAAACCATTTAAAAATACAAATAATGACATGCCACATAAGAACACTATATAATTTCTATTATTATTTTATTGAACTTATTTTTATTCAATCATAAATATTTCATATTACAACATACATAGATAAACATATTAACATTGGAGTCATAACCTTAACAAAGATAACATCTCGAAAATTATTATTAAAAATTATCATATTAAAATTAAATAGATATCTCATTTAAATAAATTAGTTTTGAGATTTATATAAAATATAAAATAAATTTGATCACTATATTATTAAAACTTATGTAGGTTTTAACATAAATTTTATGTATTAACACCTTAACATATATACATATATATTGAGAATTAATGTTGAATACATTTTTAATTAAGTAATTTTGATTTTTATGATGTTGTCAAATCATGTGGGTGTGTCTGCTAAAGTTAAAGATTGACAGATTTTTAACCTCATAAATAATATATACAAATCCAAAATTAAATTTTGTATTATACATAAATTTTAAAATAAAAGTTAATCAGCATCATTATCTTATGCATCACATTTTTTATCATATTATTTTATGCATCTCACAACATAATAATTTTTATTTCACCATTTTATGCGCAGAATTTAAAATTATTTTGCAGTATACCATACATGATTTCAAAATAAATAATATTTTCATATAAATTTGATTTTAGTCTGATTAAAGTTATTCGACTCAACAAATAGAGCATATAGAATTTAAAATTTCTTGTAGTGCCCTTAAAGCTAGTCTGAGCCCACTAGGTGGGGTCAGCTATATGAATCCTTTATTTCCATTGCGCTCTATTAGTTACCAAATTCTTATCTAAGTCTAAGTAACTAAGATCACTTCTTATAGTTTCTTGTTGTGTCTTCTTTGGTCTCCCTCTTCCTTTTTGTACATGGAAAAATTCCAATAACTCAATCTTTCCAACTAGAGCTTCAATCGGCCTACGATTTATATGTCCAAATCATCTAAGCCGACTTTCTCTAAGTTTATCCTCAATTGGTGCAACACTAACTTTCTTTCGGATATACTCATTTCTCATTCTATCCTTTCATGTATATATACATATCCATCTTAGCATTCTCATTTCTGTAATATTTGTTACACAAATAAGAATTTAAATAGTGTGAGAGAAATTATAATATTAAGAAGAATAAAAAAGGAATTTAAAATTTATTTAATAATTATTTTATCATATTACATTTAAAGACATTTGCTAGTTCATTTCTCATTTTTTTTAAAGATCTAGAGGTGCGCTTGAAATGTGGACTGCATGGAAGGTATAACCTAATGGTCTGGATTCCCCCTTTGACTGATCATCGAATTAACTTCAATGTCAAGCTATACGAACAAGAGAATTGCACGAGCATGAGAGTAGTGGCAAGAGATTCAACAGGCAGAGTTGTCATGTGCCTTACGTCCAAATATAAGGGCTCCTCGAATCGATCATAAGAGAATACTTAGCAACAGAACAAGTCGTTTCACTATAGGCAAACTTACTCAACTTGAAAGATATTATCATAGAAGCAATCAGGATGTTGCAAGAATAGGACAAAAATCTTTCTATAATCAGCCATAGACGAAAGGAGATGAAGGCTTTTGGCAACTATATTTTCAGTTTTCTCCATATTCATCGGGAGTAAAATAAAGTAGCTTATAGTATAACCCGCTATGCACTCTTCATAGATAGAAAAAAAAAGAAATTTGACACAATAATATTTATCCAGACTTTATTCAGTATACCTTGAGGAAAGACATGATATTTTGTAACCTGAATTTATAAATTATTTTTATTTTCAATTTTATTAAAAAAAGAAGTTAAAGTTGTAGAGTTAAAAAAAAAATTATGTTATATAGAATCTTAGTTAAGATTATATTTTCTAATTTTTTTGCCACACTAATAATGTCTTTTTCTCCCAATTTCAATTTAATTTTTCATTTCGCAGAGAAAAAAAAGGTTATCAATTAGCTCATGATGAACATCTACAGAGTGCTTATTTATGACCTGAAACAGGAACTTCCAGAATTAACAGGAGAACGGAAAACGGCGGCGAGATCGCCGGAACAGACATCCATTCAAGCTGCCCCGCGGCGGCGCCGGTGGAGAAGCTCTCCGGCGATAGCCTTCTCGACCCAGGCCTCGGCGTCCGCCATCATCCCGGGGCTGAGCCGAACCATCAGAATACAGAACTCAACCTCGCTGAGCGCGCCATCGCCGTCGAGATCCCCCTCCCGCACCATGGCCTCCGCCTCCGCCGCCGTCATCTCCGGCGATCCCACCACCGCCGCGTTCCGCCTTAGGCTCTCGGCCGTGATAGCCCCCCGCCCTGCGTCCGCCAGAAGCCGGAACCCCGCGCAGAGCTCCGATACGAAGTCCTGCGCCTCCATCTTCTCCGCCATAACCGGCAGCAGGTCCTCGTACTCCTCCTCCACCTCCTCCCTTCCCCCCTCCTCCGCCGGCGAGATCCGCTTTCCTTCCTCCTCCGCCATTGCTGCTCTGTTCCAGGCTCCCGCCTGCTTCACGCTTTAAGTGAATAAATAATCAACGAACGACGATTTCTCTGCCGCATTCACATTCTCGCTCTGAATTCGTGTTGAGAACATTTCTCGTGTAGAACTGGAGAAGATCGTCAGCTGGCGGACGTGATGACCGCGTCACGGATAATTCTCGACGCCATTTTCGGCGAAGCTTCGCGGCTCAGGTACTATCGTGGGCAAGTAAATATAATTACTTTGTTTTTCACGAGTCAACAAAAAATATTTTACTAGAATTTCAAAAAAATATTTTACTCTATCAAAAAGAAAAACAAAAAATATTTTACTGAAAAATTAAGAATGTATTACTAAAATTTAATTATTTTATATATTTAATATCTAAATTTTTAACATTACACATTAATCACTAATTTTTTTTAATTTAATATTATCTTAATATTATATTATATTATTTAAAAAATAATTATTTTATTTAATAATATTTTTAAATAATTTTTTAAAAAATTATATAATTATTAATTAAAAAATAACATCTAAATATCATAATATATACATAATATTACATAATATCAAGATAACATCGAATCAAATACCCCATAAAATCATATAAAAATATAATTTTAGATGCATATATGTTACTTTTTTGGGCGTAAATTATACATAAGTTATATAATATTAAAAAATTAGTATCTAAATTTTAATAGTATATATATATATATATATAATTTTTTAATACTTTATTAAATAATTACGTTTAAAAATTTTAATTTTATATTTTTATATGAATGCTGTACAGCTTATTTTCTTTTGTATTATTTTAAAGAGTAGGATACAACTTTATATAGTTTGTTTATTTTGTACACTAATATAATTCAAAAAGGATAGAATAAATAATAAAAAAATAAAATAATATCACATGTACGATTTCTTTGAGCAAAATGATAAATAAAGAAAGATTATCCTTATTTCTTGAGCATAATTATAAAATTCTATCAAAAAATTGCAAAAAAAATGCTAAGTCAAAGCCACAAATAGAAGATAATTTTTTAAAGAACTTCAAGTAATTTTTTGCAATCCAAAGCCTTGAACCATACAACCCTCAAATGCTACTTAAACTGATTCAAAAAATCTTGAAAATATGAAAAAAAAAGGCCTAAAAAAGAATAAAAAATAGCGCAAAAATCTATCAAAATAGTGGTCCGTTGATCATATAATCAATCAAATTAACAAACTAATTATTTATAGAAACTAACTGAAAGCACTTTTGTGGCCACTTAGTCGATCACAACTGATCGACCATCAAAAATAGTAGTTTCTGCCATTGGTCGACTATCCAAAATAATGTTCTCTGCTATTAATTGACTATTGAGCTTGGTTGATCACCAAAAATAATGTTGCTTGCCACTAGTCGATAAAAAATTGTCAAATGAAAATCAAATCAATCCGAATCCGTACTAACTCATCTCAAAATATGATCTAAGTGTTCAAAGGCTCACATTAACCTAAATTACATATAAAGATCACTATTACAATATTTTTTTTACAATATTTTTTTCACAAAATAAATCCAAAATAAAATCATTAAATGTTAATCTATTTGCCCTCTTTGATTTGATTTCTGCTCTTTAAATTTTACACGATTTTTTTTGCTTTTTCATTCTTAATGCTTTTTCTTCATAAATTTCTACAATCATAACACTGCAAAATTTGTTAGTAATATATTAATTTGAATTGTTAATCAAACACCAAAACACATTATCACAAAAAAAACTAACAATATACATATATATATTTTTTATATCTCATCTTTATAAATTTTAATATTAAAATATTACTTTATTTTATATTTTACATAATTTTTAATATATTAATAAATTTTATTTCTCATCTTATATAATTTTTAGTATAATTAATTTAACTTTCAATGATACATTTTTTTAAAAAAATATAAGAAAGCTATTGTTGACGTGAGAAGGAGGAGTACCAAGAGATAGCAGAACGCAGAGAACTAAGCCTAATAGTTAAAGCTTAAATAAAAGAGAAAAATATCCAGAAAAGCACATAGAAATTTAAAGTGATTCAAGGATAGAATCCCCTACGTCCACCAGATCAGCTTGGAATTTTTCACTATACTTTCAAAAAAAGATAGCTGCTTCGACTCAGTACAAGAGTAATAATAGAAAGGTTCCAGCTGATCCAGCCCCCCTTTCCTTGAAACTAGTTCAAGGGTATTTATAGATAAGTGGGCGGTAGTGAAGTTCAGCCCGGGTCTTCCAGAAGAGGATAATACATTCAATAACTGGGCCCATGCTAATGGCCCCGCCGCTGTCGGCCACCGGAGGAGCTGGGAGCAGTGAGTGGAGAGCTTGCCTCCTTTATTTTCACAACTCTCCTAGGGATTTGTAGTAGCCAGGGCATGCAGATCCTTGGTTGGCGTGATTGGCAGGAGCGTGCAGCATTGGAAATAGTACGGTCGTGGCATGCTGACGACAACAAATGCGGCTGAGAAACATCATCACCAATGGTGCTGAAAGACAACCCGTACTACCATAGTCCAGGTCTGGGCAGAACAAGAATAAGTCGTCCCTGATGTCATAAGATTGTTGTAGCCCAATCCTCGTCGACGAGGCTTGTGATGGTCTGAGCTGTCGAACCCGAAGTCTCAGATCTGCAAAAGTAAAGTCCATTAGTTAGTGATTAATCATGATGGTAAAGAGTTAACGTACCTCTCAAGGCGCCAGCCACGTATACGGCTGAGATGCAGCGCTAGAACCACATGCTAACAGCTATCATCTAAACTCCAAAAAAATTTATGCCGAACCTATTTTGCAAATATTAGAATCCTTTTTAAAGTTTCTTCATTCTCTTGTCATTCACACTCATTAAAATCTTTGCGTTAAATTGAACACCTTATTACTAAAATTGCTTGTTATAATATATATATATAT